>CM032449.1:3950179-4077855 GCA_019049505.1 Pachyrhynchus sulphureomaculatus
GACGAAGCCCCACTGCGCCACTCAAATTACCCTACAGATCTTAATTTTAAAGTAATCAGAAAGATTTTATTTTTAGTTATTCGTTTTTTCATCAACAATCGATCTGTCGAACTAGATTTTAGTTTTTTTTCCACAGTTTTCCAGAATTTTCAGAAGAAGCATTAATATTTATGAAAAAACTACATTCTTCGCGGGAAAATTACTCTGTAAATCGTAATTTTTACTTAACCACGAGACACTTTTTTTAAAAATATTCTCTTTTTATTGCCAATCGATAGATCAGGCTGGATTTTTGATTTTCCTCCAGTGTTTTTCACAAATTTAAGAAAAAATTTGTATTTCTATGGAAGTATGATTTTTCCGCAAAAGCTATTCATAGATGGATTTCCTTTCATATTCAGGACAGATTTTTCTCAAAAATCAATTCTTTTCGAGGAGAATCAATATACCGACCTCGGATAACTATTGTTGCCCAAGGATTTTCAAAAATTGCAAACATCTTTGACGTTACCCAGGATACTCCACATGGAGGTAGTGCCTGCTGGTATCACTTTTGTGTGTGTGTGTGTGTGTGTGTGTATGTATGTGTGTCTGTGTGTGTGTGTGTGTATGTGTGTGTGTGTGTGTGTATGTCTGTGTGTATGTGTGCGGAAAGTTTTTTTGATAAATTTAAGTAAGTTGATTTAATAAGCTAGCGATTTCTTTAAATTGCAAGTTATTTCTTAGACTCAATAATAATGAAATCATGTAGATTTACAGGGATTCTTCGGCGTCAGGACTGTCCTGCAATAATATGTAGTATGAGTGGCAGTCGACGGATTTCTTTCTAACACCTTCGCTATCAACCCCGGTGTACCCCAAGGCTCCATACTGTCCCCTACTCTCTGTCTCATTTACATTAACGATCTGCTGGAAAAGACCGAGAATCCAATCTACAGCTTTGCAGATGACAGTACACTTATCTCTTCATTCACTTTGAATGCTCGGACATCGGCTACTCAGACGAATATTTGCAGACAGCAGGAAGTCATTCAACTTAACAAAGACTTGGAAGAAATTCTATCTTGGGGTGACAGTAACCAAGTGGAATTTAACGCTACAAAAACCCAGGAGGCAGTTTTTTCTAAAAAAGTTGACGTTACTGAACCCGACATAGTTATGTCGGGGCACTCCATTCCTCTAACATCGTCACTCAATTTGTTGGGCGTTAATTTGGGAGCAAATATGTCCTGGCATGAACATGTTGCAGGCATAGCAAGGAGAGCTTCTCAAAAGTTGGGAATATTATTTCGAATCAGAAAGCTTTACACTCCACAACAACTGTTAATTCTTTACAAACCTCAAATTCGACCAACTATGGAATACTGCTCCCATGTTTGGAGCTCCGCTCCCAATCATACACTGCTTTAGTTGGATTCTATTCAGAGAAGAGCTGTTCGTCTGATTGGAGACCCGGAACTGACCGTCGGCCTTGATTCGCTGGAACATCGAAGAACGGTTGGCGACTTGAGCCTATTCTACAAGTATTTTTATGGAAAGTGTTCGAAGGATGTGACCCGCTTAATTCCTCCCAGAGCGGTGCATGTTAGAAGTACACGTCGCGCTAATTCTTCACATCCGTATGAGGTTCAGCTTGTTACTTCTCGTTGCTTTTTAAGCAGTCTTTTATATGGAGAACATCATCCCTTTGGAATAATTTGCCCAGGACTGTATTTCCCACCGAGTACAATCTACAGCGATTCAAGAACAACGTGAATCGTTTTTTCTCCGCACACATGTGTCGCTCCCGTAGCGCTTTAGGGACTTCCCTGTAGCACGTGTGCTAGACCCATAAAAAAAAAAATTGGCGGTTATTTTCCTGACCCAAGATATTTTTAAATTATTATTCCTCGACATTTTGACAATGAATAATGTTGTAAAATTTGAAAAATTCGCATGCTTTCTTTTAAAGTCGAAAACTAAAAACAGCAGTTTATTTATAGGTACTTGAGTTAACATAGCCAATTCACACACACATACACACACACACACACACACACGCACGCACACACGCACACACACGCACACGCACGCACACGCACACGCACACGCACGCACACGCACGCACACGCACGCACACGCACGCACACGCACGCACACGCACGCATACGCACACGCACGCACACGCACGCACACGCACGCACACGCACGCACACGCACACACACGCACACGCACGCACGTACACGCACGCACATGCACACGCACATGCACACGCACATGCACACGCATAAGCACACGCATAAGCACACACACACGCACACGCATACCCACGCACACACAGACACATACACAAAGGGTTACCAGCAGACACTACCTCCATGTGGTGTATCCTAGGTAATACCGGAGATGCTTGCAATCTTTGGAAAAACTGGTGCCAAAATGTTAATCCGAGGTCGGTAGATCAATCAAAACCAATCAAAAGAATTGATTTTTGAAAAAAATCTATCCTGAATATGGAAAGAAAACCATCTATGAATAGCTATTTGCTGCGTACTTCCATGGAAATACAATTTTTTTTTTTTAAGTTTTGAAAAACACGGGGGGGAAAATCAAAAATTCAGCTCGACTGAGCGATTGGCAATAAAAAAAAGAATATTCTAAAAAAAATGTGTCATGATTAAGTGAAAATTACGATCTATAGAGTGATTTTTTCCGCAAAAAAACGCCCTTTTTTCATAATAATTAATACTTCTTCTGAAAGTTCTGGAAAACTGTAGAAAAAACCTAAAATCTAGCTCGACAAATCGATTGGTCATGAAAAAAACGAATAACTAAAAAAAAAAAATCTTTCCGATTACTTCAAGATTAAGACCTGTAAGGTAATTTGAGGAGACCTATAGAGAGGGAGTTTTAATCAATCCTGGCCCCATTTCAAATTTATATTCCAATTTTTTTTTTGCTTTAATGATACAAGTTCAGTATCCTTAGTGATAACGAAACATTCCGGAAGGTTCTGTAAATTATACGTTGAAAATCACTAAATTTTTTCAACGTTATTGTTAGGTATGATTGGCGTAAGACCACTTACAAGCTATGTACTTGGATTTTTTTTTTTTTTTATGGGTCTAGCACACGTGCTACAGGGATGTCCCTAAAGCGCTACAGGAGCGACACGTGTGCGGAGAAAGCGATTCACGTTGTTCTTGAATCGCTGTAGATTGTACTCGGTGGGAAACACAGTCCTGGGCAAACTATTCCAAAGGGATGATGTTCTCCATATAAAAGACTGCTTGAAAAGCGTTGTACGAGGAGTAACAAGCTGAACCTCATACGGATGTGAAGAATGAGCGCGACGTGTACTTCTAACATGCACCGCTCTGGGAGGAATTAAGCGGGCCACATCCTTCGAACACTTTCTATGAAAGTACTTGTAGAATAGGCTCAATTCGCCAACCGTTCTTCGATGTTCCAGCGAATCAAGGTCGACGGTCAGTTCCGGGTCTCCAATCAGACGAACAGCTCTTCTCTAAATCGAATCCAACAAACGCAGTGTATGTTTGGGAGCGGAGCTCCAAACATGGGAGCAGTATTCCATAGTTGGTCGAATTTGAGCTTTGTAAAGAATTGACAGTTGTTGTGGAGTGTAAAGCTTTCTGGTTCGAAATAATATTCCCAACTTTTGAGAAGCTCTCCTTGCTATGCCTGCAACATGTTCATGCCAGGAAATATTTGCTCCCAAATTAACGCCCCAACAAATTGAGTGACGATGTTAGAGGAATGGAGTGCCCCGACATAACTATATCGGGTTCAGCAACGTTAACTTTTTTAGAAAAAACTGCCGCCTGGGTTTTTGTAGCGTTAAATTCCACTTGGTTACTGTCACCCCAAGATAGAATTTCTTCCAGGTCTTTGTTAAGTTGAATGACTTCCCGCTGTCTGCGGATATTCGTCTGAGCAGCCGACGTCCGAGCGTTCAAAGTGAATGAAGAGATAAGTGTACTGTCATCTGTAAAGCTGTAAATTGAATTCTCGGTCTTTTCCAGCAGATCGTTAATGTAAATGAGAAAGAGAGTAGGAGACAGTATGGAGCCTTGGGGTACACCGGCGTTGATAGTGAAGGTGTTAGAAAGAAATCCGTCGACTGCCACTCGTAAAGAACGCTCTCTGAGGAAACATGAGATCCACAAACAGAACTTTTCCGACATACCATAAGAACGTAGCTTAGCCAACAGCCCATCGTGCCAAACACGGTCGAATGCCTTGGATATGTCAAGAGCAACCGCTCGAGATTCTCCAAAGTGTTCAATTGCATTGTTCCAAACATGTGTTACATAAGTCAGAAGATCTCCTGTTGATCTATTTTTACGAAAGCCATATTGGTGATCGCTAATAATGTTGAATCCTTCAAGATATTTTAGAAGATGCTGATTGACAGCCTTTTCCATGACTTTCGATATTATTGAAAGCAGTGCGATTGGTCGGTAGTTATTTGGCAAGGTCTTCTGGCCTTTTTTAGGTATCGGCTGAACTGTAGCACATTTCCAGCAGGAAGGAAATATTCCCTTTCTGTAGGATAGGTTGAAGAGTCTACAGAAAACTGGTGTTAGTTCCCTCGCACAGTTTTTAAGAACTGTGGCAGGTATTCCGTCAGCGCCAGAAGCCTTTTTGGTGTCTAGCTTCATCAGAATACGCTTTATGATACGCTGTCTGAAGACAACATCGGGCATTCTTGACTGCACTGTGGGAATAGTAGGTGGTGTTTTTCCTTGGAAATCGACAGTAGAATGTGAAGCAAAGAGTTCAGCCAACAAGTTCGCTTTCTCAACAGGTGTCGTTGCAATAGAATTATCTGGCCGTGCGAGTGGTGGTATGGTGGATTTGGTGAAATTTTGACTAACTGCCTTAGCGACCGACCAAAAGGACCTTGAATTGTCGGGACGAGCGAGAAGTTTGTTTCTAATCCGTTGATTGTGGACCTCCTTTGTTTCGTCGATAATTTCTTTGCATCTGTTCCTGGCACGAACAAATATGTTACGATTTATGGTGTTAGGATTGTCACGCCATTGTAGGTATGCAAGATGTTTAGAAGCAACAGCTTCTTTGCATTTTCGGTCAAACCAAGGCTTGTCGTTGGAAGGGCATTTCTTCGAAAAAGGGATGTAAGCCTCCATACCGGCCAGAATAACATCGGAAACCTCCCTGGCGCAGTCAGATGGGTCGTCGGATCGAAAACAAAGTTCGAAAATATTCCATGAGATCCTCCCATTTAGCAGACTTGTAGTGCCAAATCTTGCGCGGTTTAGGCGCCTCTCTGTCATTGATTGGTAGAATACTCGATGTCGAAAGTAGTTTATGGTCGGAAGAACCTAACGGGGGATTTACGCTGACCGTGTAAATCTCCGGATTGGTGGTTAAAAAGAGATCAAGAAGACTGGCAAACTCTCCGTCTCGATCAGGGATCCGTGTTGGTTCGTCAATAAGCTGAGTTAAGCCACAACTGATTGAAAATGATTCGGCTTCACGACCCTGTTCGTCGGTAGTATTTGAATATTTAAGCCAGTTGGTGTTGTGGATATTAAAGTCGCCCAGGATGGCAATTTCGGCACTTGGATAGTTAATTTGTAAATGATCGATGGTGTCTGCAAGGGAAGCGAAAAGCGTTCTAAAGTTAGTATCACTTGGTGGTCGATAGAGGATACAGATGAATCTTGTGGTTGGTTGAGTCGTTATTTTTAACCATATAACATCAAAGTTTGGTGGCTCCAGAGCCTCTTCTCGTTGGCAAGAGAGGTCGCTTCTGACATAAAGATGGAAAATAAGTTAGAATTCCCCTAGAAAATTAAAGAAAGAATGAAGTGAAAATACTATACCCTTCTTCAAAGCAGCTAACTAAAATATTGTCTCTTTTAACCATCATTCTTCTGATCTGGTCTACTATCAACCCATCGAAATAAAATTACTGATAAATATAAAGAAGATAATGTTAATTTTTGTACCAGGTGTACAAGTATGAAATGCGGATTTTTTTTCTCTAAAAAAAACATGTTAAATTCGGAAGAATGATAAAAAGTGCTTTATTCAAAGTATGCTCCATCGCTTGTTATACATTTTTTCCCATCTTTCGGGCAATTTGTGAATACCATGCCAGTAAAAATCTTCCCCTTTTGCTGCGAACCATTCATCGAGCTATTTTTTTCACATCTTCGTACGAACCAAAGCGCTGCTCAGCAAGTGCGTGTCCCATCGATGCAAACAAATGGTAATCGGAAGTAGCCAAGTCTGGTGAGTAAGCCGCATGGGGTAGAACTTCCTAGCTGAGTGCTTCCAACGTGTCGCGAACTGATTTTGCCGTATGTGATGAAGCATTAGAGCAAGAAAAATGACTTTGTATTGCCTCTTTCAGTATTCAGGTCTTTTTTCAAGTAGCGAATAGTTCAAATCGGTCAATTGTTTTTGTATTAACCGTTTCCCCAGGTTTTAACAGCTCATAATAGACCACGACCCTCTGATCCCACCAAACACAGAGCATCGCCTTTCTGCCAAAGTGATTCGGTCTTGCGGTCGATGTGGATGGTACGCCTGGGTCTACCCATGATTTTTTGTGCTTGAGATTCTCAAAATAAATCCACTTTTCATCCCCTGTAATTATACGATGCAAAAACGACTTCCTTTTGTACCGAGCGAGCAAAATATCACACGTGTTTTTGCGCTTTTTCCATTTGCCTGTCGTTCAAGTCATGTGGTACCCATCCACCGGTCTTCTGAATCTTTTCCATCTCTCGTAGCCGATTGGAAACAGCTTGTTGACTAACGCCCAATTGCTCGGCGAGTTGTTTTTGTGTTTGCGAATCATCTTCGTCCAACAATGCTTGCAATTCCACATCTTCGTATTTTTTTGGCGGTTTCCCACGTTCCTTGTCTGCAACATCGAAGTCACCACTTTTAAAACGCCGAAACCATCGTTCATACGTATCTTGCGATGGAGCATGTTCACCATAAGCTTCTCGAAGTAATCGGTATGATTCGACAGCAGTTTTCTCCAAATGAAAACAATACATTAATGCTGTCCGCGAATGCTCTTTGTTCGGTATAGATTTCGACATATTGAACACAACTACACAACACTATGCACACACTTTTCCAACTTATCACTCGTGCGCGACTGACACTTGTTGATGGCACAACAAAATGGCGCAGTGTCAAATCTTTATAGCACATACTGCATTGGTGCACCATCTGTTGTCTGAAATCCAGATTTCATACTTGTACACCTGGTATATATTCCCCTTTCCACTGGCTACAACGTTTTTACTTCAATGTTTGGGGTCGTTATCCTCGTAAAGTATCCATTTCTCATTTTTATCTACAAACTACAGTTTGGCAGTCAGTAGTTATATCTTCTTGTAAATCTGGAGCATTTTTTTAGCGTTCAAATTCTAGATAAAGAAAGGAGAAACTTATGTTATCAAAACTTTTCGTTTGCTCCTCGTATATTCTATTTTCAAACCCTAGAGAAGAAGAGAAAGACAAAAAATTGTTATTTTTACCTCTTGTCACCGTATACACAGTAAATAAAACAATCAAGGTCGTCGAATTATTCTCATAGACTTTTGAAATCTTTTTAGTGTTCCGTACGGAACACTTATAAGATCACTTCGGTGTCTGTCTGTCTGTCTGTCTGTCTGTCTGTCTGTCTGTCTGTCTGTCACACCCGATTTTCTCCGAAACTATTTGACATAGAAAGGTGAAATTTGGTAATAATATAGGAATTGATGGCCTCATCAGAGCCATGTAGTTTTGAGAATTAAATTTTGACTTAAGGGGTTAGTTTTGGGGGGTGAAGTCGGAAGTGAAAAAAAAATTATTTTACTAGGTCATCGAGTATGGTGTCAAATGAAAGCTTGTGAAAACACGAGTAAAAAAATATATATATAATATTATACTTGCGCGCACTTTTCTTTGTATTATTTTTAATAATTCGCGAAAAAATCGCTGTCCCCGGGCCTTATCTCGAAAAGTACTTATCAAAAAATTTCGAAAAAATTCTGGAATATTCTCCACGGGGTGTAGATTGAACGAAAATTATCACGAATGCATTACCTTTAATAATTTATATGGTATATAAAAAAAAACAAAAATTTCAAGGTCATCAGATTTCAGTAAAGATTGGAAACAAACTTTGTTGAAAACTCATTTGGGGTGTGTTTTGTGAAGTCACTGATCATTTTATACCACCGTAACATAAATTTTGACTTAAGGGGTTCGTTTTGAGGGGTGAAATCAGAAGTGAAAAAAAATTTTTTTTACTAAGTCATCGAGTGTGGTGTCAAATGAAAGCTTGTGAAAACACGAGTAAAAAATATATATATAATGTAATACTTGCGCACACTTTTCTTCGTATTACTTTTAAAAAATCGCTGTCCCCTACCTTATCTCGAAAAGTACTGATCAAAAAATTTTGAAAAAATTCTGGAATATTCTCCACGGTGTATAGATTGAACGAAAATTATCACGAGTGCATTACCTTTAATAATTTATCTGGTATATATAAAAAAAAACAAAATTTTAAGGTCACCAGTTTTCAGTAAAGATTGGAAACAAACTTTGTTGAAAACTCATTTGGGGTGTGTTTTGTGAAGTCACTGATCATTTTATACCACCCTAACAAAAATTTTTATTTTAAGAACAATCAATGTACGGAACACTAATTGTGCAAGTTCAACTTGCACTTGACCGGTTTTTTTTTTTTAAACCTATTGTCTTAATTGTAACATTACACTCTGCTTTATTTCTAGTCCCTCTCGTTTGCAATCGACCAAAACAATTAAATAATTCAATGTATTGAAACACTACCTAACTAAGTACAAACACAATCGACCTTATGAAAGAAAGACGGAATATACAAAGAGAAACGCCAAAATATACAAATCTAAATAAAGTCATAAAAAAAGAAATTAGAACAGGCATAACAGCCCATAGAACTACCTTAGTAAAAAAAACTATAATGAACAATTTAAATATGAGAGTCTTAGGATCAAGCTTATCAGGAGAGGAAACACAGATCACCAAGATGAAAAATGTCCAAGGAGCGATAATTACAAACATAAACGAAATTAGTCAAATAATGCATACTTTCTACAGTCAACTCTATATTTCACATATGTTCAAACAAGTCCATTACTCAAGAAAAGTCGTGACAGATAGGAATCAGAAGAACTACCTAAAATAACAAACTCTGAAATAAAAGAAGCCTAAAATAATTGAAGAATGGAAGATGCCCTGGAGAAGAACTAATAACGTCGGAGATGCTTAAACTAGATGAGAACACTATCATAAACTCTATAAGACTACTTATTAATAGATGTCTAGAAGAAGGTAAAACACCTACAGCTTGGAATAACGCAGAGGTGATGCGGATATTTAAATAACCGGTCAAGTGCAAGTTGAACTTGCACAATCAGTGTTCCGTACGTTGCACAGTGCGAAATTTCTTGAGTTTACCGGAACTTAATTATTTAAAAACCAGTAAAACAGTTCTATTTGTTGGTTTTTTAAAATTTTTAATAAAAATTAATGTGTTTTATTTAAAGTTTTTCAGTTTATTTTGTGTTTTTTATTACAGAACAATTAAAAAAAAAACATACATTTTGTAACAACATTTTGAACATCTATTCAGAACGAGACTCATTGCAATCGTCTGAAGACTCGCAATCATTACATGGGTCTGCAAATCTTTCTAACAACTCTAAAACTTCTGGCGTAACTTCACTATGCTTGGTTTTGGGTGCTTTACGAAGACTAGCGATGTACGGATCCGATGAAATAAGCAGTCGATTAAATAAATCCGTATTTGTGTCAATTCGGGATGTTTTTCTGCAGTCTTTGTTTCTTGCCTCCTGAGTTTATTCAGAAAATTGTCCGATCGGAAGAATGCAAGAGGCTATAATATCCTTTCCATGACAAAGGACTTTATGCACACTTACGGGCATTGAGTACCAGAAATATTCTTTCAAATACAATTCCAAAGTTTCTCTTGCATATTCGCCGAACTTTTCTGAATCAATTTTAAGACCACAATTTAGGCACTCTAACAGCACATGAAAACATTTGATCAAATCTAAATTAACGCCAGTTATTTCGGAAGACTTTTCGGCATTTCTAAAGAATTTCCTCGCGGTATTACCATCGTTTGTGTTTCCGGTCTGCTGTTTTGGCATATCTATAAGCAAACCAAGCAAGCTCCTCTTTGAATTTTTGTTGAATGTATTTTTTCTTCTCTGCAACTTTTTTTTTATTTTCTGCTCCACGAGCTTGCCATGCCTTGATATCCAATTTGTACGATATATGTAAAATACATGTATATCGCAGATGTTGTTCATTTCACTAGGTTTAGCCCCACATAAGTAGCATGTTTGTGATGATGCACAGGATGATACAGCATTGCATACTTTACCGTCAATCATACAAAAGATCATATTTGTTGTAACCTGAAATTGCTTGCCATCTACAAGTATAGTGGTTGGAGTAAGTTGAGATATTTGTTCTTTCACTTTGTTTACTTCTAAGGTAATTACACTGACTGTTTCTTTGGCAAAAACGAACTTAATGGGGCGACAGTACCGTATGGAAGAAGAAGCAGGGTTTTTTCCAAATTACTGACTGATTATCACCATTATCATTTACGGAGCATATTTGGATTGGTACCATTGATACACTAAACATACTATCATCAGAGCTATGTTTGTCCATATACTTACGATAATTAACTTGTTCCGCTCCATCACAACCCCACTTTACGATAATATTTGTGTGTGTGTGTTTTAACGTTTGATAATGTTCTAAGAATCCCTTCTAGCCCTGTACAAAGTCTTGCTACGGTATGATTTATAAGCGACTGACCTGATACTTCAGCTGAAACTTCAGTTATTATTATGTCCTTTGGATAGCACAACCTCTTTGCCTCTTTTACAACGTAGTAAGGTGGATACAAAGTCCAACTGTGATTTTTTGCTTGATCTCGAACAATGTTGTACTGATTTGACGATAAGTTTGCATCAATAAGTAGCGTGGGCGGTTTGAAGAAGACATGCGAGCCTTCTTGATTTTGCTACCCCTTTCTGGAGAACCAGATGCCAGTTCCTTGACAATCGCTGCAGAGTTTCGTTTTCCAGATTGGTATAGCTTTTTGCAGTTGCCTTGGCTAACTCGTCTTGACTACCGGACTTCAAAAGATGATGCACTCTTCTGTTTTGCACTTTAGGATGACAATCCCTAAATTCTTTTTTAGGTCTGCCTGCATTGGTCCTCGATCCACTAGGCAATGTATCCCTTACAGCATTTGAAAATTTTACATTATTTTCAAGCCCGCTAGCATTTTTATTCAGAAATGATGCTAAATTTCGACTGGATTCCCTCCACCTTTTTTGTATTTTACAAACCAGCGCACGAAGAGTTGCCTTTAAACTGCAAGGAGCGTCAGATGTTAGCATTGGTGAGCCTATTTTTTCCAAAACAAAACCAATGATGGCGTCCGATGTCGGTTCTTCCTTCCGCTTTTGGAATATGCAGTTATATGAAATTTGCAAAGTCATTCTGGAAAATGTTTAATTTAAAAGAAGATCGCAAAATATCGCAGAAGATTTTTCGTGTTTCCAACAGAGGAAAAAAAACCTTTCAAATTTTGTGCGTTTCAAGCTGGTATTATGTAGTATCACTTTTTAAAGTCTCCACTAAAGTTAAAAATGTAAATTTTACTTACTTCTTAAAAATCACTTTTTTCACGAACAAATCACACACGAGTAAGAAAAGATTTTGCAATTATTTAAATGCCAATAATTGACAATTCTCTTATAAAATAAATGAAGGAAAAATCATGGCCTACTGACTTGCCGTTTGTATGTACCACCCTATTAACTTAAACAAATCGAATAGCTTTCTGTAGGCAAAAAGTATGATTGAATAAGTAATGCAACTTTCAGGTGTATTTTGCTGTTGTTTCGCAAGGTTAATCTCCAAACTGAGTATGAGGTTTTAGAGGTGGGATATTAACCTACCAAAATAATGAATAATCTTATACATTTTACGTATTTCAAAAATTGAATAAAGTTCCGCTAAACTTCCTAAATTTCGCACTGTGCGTTGATTGCTTTTAAAATAAAAAAACCGGTCAAGCGCAAGTTGAACTTGCGCAATTAGTGTTCCGTACGTTAATTGTTTTTCAAAAAAAATTTTGTTACAGAGGTATAGAATGATCAGTGACTTAACAAAACACACCCCAAACGAGTTTTCAACAAAGTTTGTTTCCAATCTTTACTGAAATCTGATGACCTTGAAATTTTTGTTTTTTTTTTATATACCAGATAAATTATTAAAGGTAATGCACTCGTGATAATTTTCGTTCAATCTACACCCCGTGGAGAATATTCCAGAATTTTTTCAAAATTTTTTGATAAGTACTTTTCGAGATAAGGCGGGTAGACAACGATTTTTCGCGATATTTTTAAAATAATACAAAGAAAAGTGCGCGCAAGTATTACATTATATATATATATATATATATATATATATATATATATATATATATATATATATATATATATATATATATATGTATATATATATATATATATATATATATATATATATATATTTTACTCGTGTTTTCACAAGCTTTCATTTGACACCACACTCGATTACCTATTAAAAAAAAATTTTTTTCACTTCCGATTTCACCCCCCAAAACTAACCCCTTAAGTCCAAATTTAACTTTTAAAACTACATGGCTCTGATGAGGCCATCAATTCCTATATTAGTGCCAAATTTCAACTGTCTATGACAAATAGTTTCAGAGAAAATCGGGTGTGACAGACGAACAGACGGACAGACACCGAAGTGATCTTATAAGTGTGTTAAGTTAAAAATAATAATAGATTAGAATTTGATATCTATAGGAAGGACACAGTAACAGATAGATATATTCCTAATGATTCATTTCATTGCGAACAACATAAATTAGCCTCATTACATTTTTTAGTTCATCGTTTGGTCACTTTCCCTCTGAATAGAGTAAACTTTAATAAAGAAAGGAATCGTATTAGAAATATAACTAAAGTTAATGGTTATGACGATGACTTGGTAAATAAGCTAATAAATAGACATAAATTTAGGTTTAATATTCAGAATTCCAACTTTTTTACACGCGAAGAAAATAACACCAAGTATGTCTCCTTATAATCCGAAATATATCAAGGGACTCAAAAGGGAATTTAATAAGGTAGGCCTCACCTTAGTCTATAAGTCAACAGACAATCTGAGGAATATCTTAGGAAATCCCAAAGATAAGATTCCTAATTGTGAGAAAAGTGGAATTTATGAAATTAGTTGTAATGATTGTGACAAAAAGTATGTTGAGCAAACTAAAAGGTCAATTAAAACACGATTTAAAGAACATTTACCACACTTAAGATACAATAGAACAGAAAAGTCTAGCATTGCCGAACATGCCCTTGAAGCTGATCATACTGTAACATTAGATAATCTAAGATTAATAAAAAATGTATCTGATAGGAGATTGTTGAACGCATACGAAAGTATGGAAATCATAAAATGTAAAAGTAGTTTAATTAAAGATAGAGGGCCTATTCCTTATAGTCCCCTCTACTGGTTACTTGACCGGAACTGATGGCCTTGCCTATGTCATTAGTTCCGCTTGAGTAATTCAAGGGTTAGGCTAAGTATAAATAGGGTAGATTTGTAGTTTAGCTTTAGTCGATCATCGCTCCTGATGAAGCTAACATGGTTAGCGAAACGCGCGTCGAGTGCAAAAATAAAAGTGTTTGGTGTAGTGGTGATATATACTAAGTAGTATAAATAAATGAAATGAATATCTTTCCACAAAGCATTGTTTGCAGGGGTACCAACAATAATCTCAAAAAAAGAAATTTATTTTACCTACTACAAGTTATACGCGACACTTGACCAATTGTAGTAAACGTAATTTTAATATTTCTTTTATTACAAATTAAAAGCCAATAAGTCGTCACTTTCGTACTCTCACCACCTATATAATTCCCTAATCTAAATACAGTTACCCCTTTTTAAAGGTCAGTTTAGCCCACACCGGTCCTTCAATGTTTAGAATACATTACCGAGGTCTATCACGATGCTGAAATATATCACAGTGAAATAAAATAAAAGGAAACTTGATCCAAATTGGATTTCCGTATCGTAGTTTATACGAGACCAAAGTTTAAAAGGGCGGCACTTTGTCTCTTTGTTCCACCTGTGGAATTCATTTCGTATACCGTAACCGCGCGTTTTGGCCGTATCTGATTTGTGGTTAGACCCGCAGTTAGGAAGCTACAAATTTTAATTTGAAAAGTTTGAGGGATAGTTGGGATTTTAGATCATTATTTGAGTGTGAGTTGTGATACAAAGGAAATATTTATGTTACGGCTTCTTAACTTTCGTAGCCCAACCCCGTATAGGGGGCCAAATAACAAAAGAGATGTCAAGAAGAACTAAAAGAAAGTTTGAAAAAGTCGAAAGGGCTATTTATTGAAACCAAAACAACTATCAAGAGCAACTTAGAAGATTTATGTTGTAAGCTATCAGTAAGTGGATTTATATAAATTGCCCAAAATATCAGTTCACGAATTTGAAGAATTTAAATTATTTATAGTAAATCCCAAGATATAAGATACTGATTTTTTGCTTTTTCAATGGGGCAATAAACGACCCTATTAAGGTTTTGTGCATAGTTGCCAGATATTAAGATAAATGTATTTTTATTTTACCTGCTTTGTCTACCGCCCTCACTTGCACCTGCAATCATATTGGATCTATTGTTACCTATATATTTACTACCTGGCAACCATGTTTGGAACCCTTTAAGTATTTGATAATATAGGCTTAATGACCACAGGTTCCCATTAAGATTCGAAAGATACTTTTTATTATTTTTAGTTTTACTTACAACGTAACGGTTCTATTTTAATTATGTGGCGTCCCACAGTATCTCGACTAGTACAAGCTAGCGGGACAATATTATTTCTTCACTTATTTCAATTGTTTATGTATATTCCAGGTATCTTACGCTATTTTAGGAAAAAAAAGTTGAAAAATGTGTACTGTATATGTATTAATCGAAATATGTAGCTGCAAGACTAATGTGTCTCATTTGTTCACTATTGTCACTAATTGTTCTTTAATTAGCTACATACGTCTACCTACTCATTATGTGTGAAAAGCACAATCATGTTTGTTTACAAAAAAATTTCTAGGAAAAAAACAAAAATCATAATGATAGTACCTACATTTATTAATTTACAAAATATTATTTCTTTTAAAATAAATTAGTACAATAACCGTATCTATATATCAATTATTTACAATAACAAGGTGTATAAGTAAAAGAAATATAATATTAAATAACTTATATACTAAGGCATGAATTATAAGCAACTACAACACACAATAAATAATTACAATAAAAAAATACTTAAACCTACTAATCACCATCAGATGAGTCGTCATGACTGCTCTCCCATTCAGTAGAATATTCAGAGAGTAAATAATCCTCCTCATTTAATTCGTGATGATGACTTACTGATGGTGTTTCGGATGGCAATGAAGGTGGGATAATCAACTGCAGAACCTCCGATGGCAAAGAAGTAAATTTTCTTCGCGGTAATTCTCTATACGAGTTGATAACAGGATCAGACGTAATTAAAAGCATTCTCAAAAGATTTGTATTTGTGGCAATACGTGACCGCTTCCTGTGTGCCGTTCACGGAATCTACGACAGTCTTTATTTCTTGCCTCCTGGGCTTCTTCGGAGAGTTGTCCAATGGGAAGAAGAAAAGACTTTATAACTTCCGCGCTGTGTACAAGAATTTTTATGCACAGTAACGGGCATGGAATACCACGAATACAGATCAAGGTATAATTTTCTAGTATCAACACAAAACTTTTCGAATTCTATATAATTTATGTCATATCCCGATGACCAAGTTCTTAAAATTACATGAAATCTACGAATAAGGTTTACGTCTAATTCTGTAATTTCGCTGCTCAATTCAGCTTTGGAAAAAAATTTACGTGCTGTGTTTCCATCGTTTGTGTTACCCAGGTTTTGGTTTATCTACAATGAGACCCATACGATCTTTAAACACTTTTTGTATCTCTTGTGAGCGTTGCTTCACAATAGCTTTGTCGTTATCTCCCCTGACTTGCCGCTTTTTTATTTCTAAACGAT
This sequence comes from Pachyrhynchus sulphureomaculatus, assembly GCA_019049505.1. NCBI lineage: Eukaryota > Metazoa > Arthropoda > Insecta > Coleoptera > Curculionidae > Pachyrhynchus > Pachyrhynchus sulphureomaculatus. The sequence continues at coordinate 3,966,415 of CM032449.1, forward strand.
AGCTGATGTGAAGCAAACATTCAAACGTGCGGATCCATGCATGTAAAGTAGATAAACCAAATGCAAGGCGTTCTTCGTTGCTGGGATATTTCTTTGACTCCTCGTTCATAGTAGACGGGGTGGCACCGCAAATATAACACTTTTGTGTTGAACTTGTGTCTGTTAAGGCATTGCACACTTTGCCATCAGTCATTGTCAACAACAAATCGTGTTTAACAGAGATTTGAGATCCAGCAACGTTACATAATGTTGGAAAAAGCTGACTTACTTCATCTAAAATTTTAGAAGTTTCTTCTTTCGTAAACTCTTTTGTCTCCTTGGCAAAAATAAACTTAATAGGACGGCAATATAAAATAGAGGAAGGTCTTGGATTTTGCCAGATCACAGTGTCGCCATCAAGCAGTCTCAAAGGGACAAATGAGTATACGAACAAAAATTCATCTGTAGCGTTAGTGTTCTCAAATTTCTGCTTATACGTGCTATGCCCCGAACTCCCATCACAGCCCCATTTGCTTACCAACGTATAATATGAACGAGGTAACACACTTCTAATGACTTCCGTCTGAGCTTTAACTAATCGTTCAACCGTTTTATCCAAAATCGCCTGAAGTTTAATTTCAGCTCGAGATTCAGTCACAGAAATATATTCGTCAGAAGGACAACAAGAAGCTTTGGACTTACCTAAACTGTAAAACGATGGATACACTTGATGTCCCGCTTTCATTGACCATTTTTTTGTTTGTTTATATGAGTGAGAAGTCGATTTCGAGTCCACATAATAAGCTAAAGCTTCGTCTGGTATTAACTGCCGACTTTGTTCAGAACACTTATTCTTTTCTCTAGTTTCACTGACCGCGACGTTATGGATCTGTTTAGCAACACTTCGATGCCCTTCTTTTCGAGTAGCTAACTCAGCTGCTGTATAAGCTCACTTGCACTTCGCGATTCCAAAACATCTTCTACTCTCCGTCTCTTCGTTTTCGTTGATGAGTCTTCAAATGATTTTCTGGGCCGCCCTACGGAAAGAGCCGGTGATGATGTTGAAGTGCACGGCTGGTTAACACACATCTTTATTTCGATTCCGGATCCCTCTAACCAATCTTTATGTTTGATTAGAAACATTTCTTTGTTACACTTTAAAGAAGTCCACTTTTGATTGAATTTTGCTGAAAGGCTTGATATTTTCATTTTGAGTCTTTTTAGAGAATCGTCAGAAACATCAGACATATGAATGTTTCACTTATATAATAAAAAATGCCACTGTTTCGTTCAGTTTTGTCATGTTTTAGCCATTCTTCAGAAAACTCCGTTTTCGTCATAGTCACGACTCGTTCTGAAAAAAATAAAATAATTTTACTTTCGGGCCTTTTCGGGGTCTATAATATATATGAATCTGTGCCTGAATGTTGTAGGTATTACATATAGAAAAATCTAGGTGGATAAGTTGCTACTTTTAAAGTTTACAATTAATGTAAAACTTGTTGGATTTATCTATACATTTACAAATTGATATTACACCAAAAGTATACATATTTTTTATAAATACCTTTAACAGAATATTCCATCACAAAAAACTCGTTTCACTTTGCTACCAATTTTAAAATATGTTATCACAAGTGTGCATAAAATGCAACTGATTTGCAAATGAAAATGACCTCCCTTATAAGGGTTACTTTGACCCCCTGATAAGATACCTTTATGAGGTGATAAACAAATTAATTCTTGGAATTCGTTAAATGGGGGGGGGGTTGTTTACAAGTCGTTATCAGTGGTTCCTGGAAATTACGTCATGAATATTGTCCCGCTAGCATGTTCTTGCCGAATCACTGTGCGTCCGTGGAAAAATTGCGATAGTGGCTATCGCAAGAGAAAACATTTATCACTTGACGCTAAACAAATACTGAAAAATGTTTACGACAGTTTGGTAAAAAGAAAATTTGAATAAACAAAGTGCTTTGCAAGAAACCAGTGAACTAACAAAAACCCCAATTTCTACGATTAAGGGTTTTGTAGGAAAATCATTGCAGATTGTAACACATAACAGGACCTAGAATTACAACCGATGAAGTGAGAGCTGCAATCAGGAGATTGAAAAATGGAAAATCAACTGGTCCAGATAATTTCTATGCAGAATTTCTTAAACTTATAAATGATGCAGGAATAGAATGGCTTACTTCATTGTTCAATGATATATACGAATCTGGAAATATTCCTCGAAGCTGGCTAAAATCTACTTTTATAACTTTACCAAAGAAACCTAGCACGAAGAAATGCGAGGATTTTAGAATCATTAGTCTCATGAATCACCTTCTTAAAACTTTTCTTAAGATTATCCACAACAGAATATACAAAAAATGTGAGACCCACATATCCCGTACTCAGTTCGGTTTCCGGAATGCGCTGGGTATTCGAGATGCTCTTTTTGCTGTTCAGGTCTTGTTTCAACGCTGTAGAGATGTTAACTGTGACGTGTACGTTTGCTTCATAGACTACCGGAAAGCTTTCGATAGAGTTAAACATGACAAACTGCTCTCAATTCTAAAGTCTATTGACCTCGACGATAAAGACATAAGAGTTATAAATAACATCTACTATAATCAGACAGCTACCATTAAAATAGATGGACAATACACAGAGGATGTTGCAATTCATCGTGGAGTGCGCCAGGGCTGTATCCTGTCGCCTCTCCTTTTCAATATTTATTCAGAAGAAATTATAAGAACGGCATTGGAGGAGATTGATGAAGGCATTCTGGTGAATGGAGAACGTCTAAATAATATAAGATATGCGGATGACACGATTATCTTTGCAGACAGTCTAGAGGGTTTGCAGTCTCTTGTTTCAAGTCTGTTAAAAAAGAGTCAACTTCTTGGTCTCGAGTTTAACATCAAGAAAACGAAATACATGATCATTAGTAAAAACCAGGTACCACCCCGAGATTTGGTGGTTGAGCAGCAACCAATAGAAAGAGTCAGTGGCTTCATTTATCTAGGCACCGCCTTAAATGATCGGTGGGATCACTCAGTCGAAATAAAGCGACGCATCGAGATGGCAAGGACTTCATTCATTAAGATGAACAAAATCTTCAAGAGTCGAGACATACTACTTAATACTAAGGTTCGATTACTTCGATGCTATGTCTTCTCAGTGCTCATGCACAGAGTCGAATCTTGGACCTTGACCGACGCCACCATGAGGACACTTGAGGCCTTCGAAATGTGGTGTTATCGTCGAATACTGAGAATTCCCTGAGTGGACAGAGTAACGAACGTAGAAGTTCTAAGAAGCATGGACAAGCAATGTGAAATACCTTTTAGTGTAAAGAGGCGAAAACTTGAATACTTGGGCCACATAATGAGGAACGAACAGCGCTATGCCCTACAACAACTGATACTCCAGGAAAAGGTGTATGGCAAGAGAGGTCCAGGACGACGACGAAATTCTCGGCTCCAGAATCTGAGAGTGTGGTTTTCCCTAACAACCACAGACTTTTTTCGTGCGACTGTCAACAAAGTCAGAATAGGCCTTTTGATCGCCAACATCCGAAACGGATAGGCACCTTTAGAAGAAGAAGGAAAACCATCACTCAGGAACAGAAAAAAACGGAAACATTTTCAAATGCATCATGTAGACGATAGTGAAAAAGACGTCATCAGGAGAATAATATAGCCTATGTATGAAGAGCAGTTGGTGTCGACACTAGACAAAATAAAATTAAGACTGGTACAGGACGGGACCAATATACATTGTGGCCGATCAACCCTTCACAGAATTCTCTTAAGAATGGGATTCACGTTCCGAAAAATCAACGAAAGGCAAGTAGTGATAGAGTCACAAAGATTACGAATCTTGCGACATACTTATTTACAAGAAGTTAAAAATTGTCGATCAGAGAATTGGCCAATGATTTACCTTGACGAAACATGGTTCGATACCCATGACAGTATGCAAAAAGGGTGGGTTGACAGCAGTACAAAATGTCAGACTAACGCACCTTCAAATGAAGGTAAACGAATAACCATTTTCGCATGTTGGATCTGAAAAGGGCTGCGTTTCAAATTGTCTACTATTATCTGCAAAAAACGTAAAAGATTCTAGTTTGGACTATCACGAAGACACGACCGCAGAACTTTTCGAAAATTGGATTCAAAATTTCCTTTTGCCAAATGTACCCGAACAGAGTATTATATAGTTATGGAACATGCAAGTTACCATAGTCGCCTACTAAATAAGGTTCCTAATGCAACCAGTACCAAATCGGAAATACAGGAATATATGTTAGAAAATGACATTTATTTTGACTTTAGTTATAAAAAAAGTGATCTTTTGGAAGTTTTGAAAGACTATAAATTAAAAAAGAAATATGTTTGTGATAGTATGGCTGAAAAAAATGGGACACACTATTTTGCGGCTTCCTTCGTATTATTGTGTGTTTAATCCTATTGAACATATTGGGCATCAACTTATATCAAAAATAAGAGCACAAAATGTTTCTCCTAGTTTAAGCGTGTCAGTGGTTAAATTAGTAAAAAAGTTATAAATGATATACCTTGTGAAAGCTAGAAGAATTCCATTCAGCACGTTGTTAAAGTTAAAGATTCATATATTTATGTAAATAATATAAAACCACTGATCATTACCTCAGCTGATGACAGTGATAGTGAAACCGAATTAGGCTTAAGTTAAAATATATTTTTATTTATACAATATGTCCCTTCTTGTAAACTCCATTTATTCAAACTGTATATTTGTACTTCCTATCCATTTGTTTTTACATACATCTATAAATAAACATCTCCAAGAACACTTATAATTTTATTTATTTGCATTAATGAATAAAATTCTTAAGTCCGTCTCTGCAACCTATCATAAACAAAAGGTCAGAATTTTTATATCGCCCACTTAAAACGGCAAAAATCAGGACCTTATATTTTGGGGCAGGCTATACCCACTACTTTCCTTCCAAATTGAAATTAACATTCAATTTGACTTTCCTGCAGTAAATAACTAGTAAAGTGCAGGTAATTTTCGTTTTAATCTACACCCTGTGGAGAATATTCCAGAATTGTTTCAAAATTTTTTGAACAGTACTTTTCGAGATAAGGGGGGGACAGTTTAAAAAAAAAAATGCAAAGACAATTGTACGCAAGTATTACATTATACATATTATTGATCTCGTCTTTTTACAAGCTTTCATTTGAGACCCCACTCGAGGACCTGGTAAAAAAAAAATCACTTCCGATTTCACTTTCCAAAACTAACCCCTTAGGTCAAAATTTAGCTTTCAAAATTACACAGCTCTCATGAGGCCATCAATTCCCATATTAGTAAAATTACATAAAAACAACACTATGCTTTAATTTCCAATATATTTAAAGTAACTTGACAATTGTTTCACCATAAAATGGCTTCTTCAGAAGTAAATAAGAAAGAAAATATTTGGTAGTAATCCTGGTTATGTAGTGCTTAAAACTATTCTTAATTACCTAAGATTATGCTAATCATTTTATTATATTATTTACAGACAAAATTATTTTAAGAATGCAAATCTGTGGTACTATTTCAGAGAACTAATAAAGATTAAGTAAGTGTGAATGGTTTAAGTCTGCCTGTTCGTTTAATAGTTGATTGGAGTTTTTCCGTTTGTTAATTTCAAGACATTTAAGCAAATTTAATTTTTTAGGTTTATTTTCTATATGTAGGATTTTCAACGTATCATCAAAATTATGGGATTCGTTTATTATATGGGTTGCGTAATGTGAATTGTTCTTATTTTTTAAATAACTATGTTTATGTTCTTTAATGCCAGTTTCAAAAGATCTGTCAGTTTGTCCTACGTAAGTTTTAGTACAAGATCCACAATTTAATAAATAAACTTCTGATTTTGAAGATTTCTTAGATTTGCACTTGCTGAGCAGCGCTTTGGTTCGTACGAACATGTGAAAAAATGGCTCGATGAATGGTTCGCAGCAAAAGGAGAAGATTTTTACTGGCGTGGTATTCACAAATTGCCCGAAAGATGGGAAAAATGTATAACAAGCGATGGAGCATATTTTGAATAAAGCACTTTTTATCATTATTCCGAATTTAACATGTTTTTTTAGAAAAAAAAAAGCATTTCATACTTGCACACTTGTATTTTCATGGCAACTTTTAGATAACTCGGCAGTGCTGCAAAGCACGTTATTGCATATCTGCAAAAACTACTACGTATAACATATATATATATATATATATATATATATATATATATATATATATATATATATATATATATATATATGATAAGAAATGACCAAAACGAAATTGTTACAGACAAACCAGGAATAGCCGAAGTTTGGAGGAAATACTGTGTCAATCTGTATAAAGAGAACAACAGGGAAGAACCTATTGATCTAAATACCTCAGTGTCTGAAAAAGAACCCCATATACTGAGATCTGAGGTAGAGAAAGCCCTTAACACACTAAAAAATAACAAAGCCCAGGGAATAGATAGTATAACTTCAGAACTATTAAAGGCTATGGGAGAACTGGGAGTGCAGGTTTTTCATAAAATCTGTAACTTAATATGGGAGTCTGGCAAGTGGCCTAATGACTGGACCGAGTCAGTGTTCATCACACTTTTTAAAAAAGGATCGCCTACAGAATGCAACAATTACAGGACAATCTCTCTAATAAGCCACGCTAGTAAAGTAATGCTGCAGATAATCAACAACCGGCTAAAATCATTTATATACTACCAGAAATATCTGAGGAGCAGACAGGTGTTATTCCAGGAAAAGGCACAAGGGAAAACATTCGTAATGTACGTCAGATCATAGAAAAGACGTATGAATTTAACATCAAGGCTTATTTATGCTTCGTAGACTACACCAAAGCTTTTGATTGTGTAAAGTGGCACAAGTTGTGCCGATACTTGAGAGTATGGGAGTTCCCTTACACCTGATCCAGCTTATAAGATCCTTATATGAAAATAGCAATGCCAGAGTAAAAATCGATCAAACTCTATCAGATTCATTCAAAATAGAAGCTGGTGTTAGACAGGGATGTATCTTATCTCCGTTGCTTTTTAACGCATACTCTGAATATATTATGAGACGAGTTCTGGAGGACTGGGATGGAGGTATCTCTGTGGGAGGCCGGAAAGTGAATAACTTGAGATATGCTGATGATACGCTCATTATAGCATCTAGCGACATCGAATTGGAATATATAATGAATAGATTAAGTACAGTAAGCGAGGAATATGGCTTACTACTTAACAGGAATAAAACTAAAATTATGGTCATAGATCGAACCCCAATGAACATCAGGAAAATAGCGGGATTTGAAGTAGTTGAGGAATTTGTATATCTCGGATCATTAATTACAAACAAAGGTGGTTGCGATAAAGAAATAAAACGAAGACTAAACATAGCTCGTAATGCAGTAACCAGACTGACCAAGATTTGGAAGGACTCAGCAATATCTCAAAATAAAAAATTAAAACTTATTAATGCCCTAATATTTCCCATAGCTACCTACGCCTCAGAAACTTGGACGATAAATGTTGTGGCACGAAGAAAAATTGACGCCTTCGAAACATGGGTGTACAGAAGAATGTTGAGGATACCCTGGACACAGCACCGAACAAATGTCTCCATTCTAAACCAACTAAGAATAATGAATCGCCTATCCACCAAAATAAACCAATCGTACTTGCGATACTTTGGGCATATCTCTAGAAGAAACGATCTAGAAAAACTTATGGTGGAGGGAAAAATAAACGGGAAGCGCCCAAGAGGTAGATCTCCTAATCGATGGGCAGACCAGGTGAGGCCGCTCATAGGACATTCCATGCACGAAGCCATTCATGCCGCTCAAGACCGTGACTCATGGAGAGGCACAATCCTTGCAATCGAAACATAACATCACTAAACTCTTGCTAGAGTGATGGGACTGAGGAGGATATATATAAATATATATATATATATATATATATATATATATATATATATATATATATATATATATATATATATATATATAAAATATATATATATATATATATATATATATATATATATATATATATTATAGAAGATTATAGATAACCTGGCCAGAGAACAAATGTATGAATTAAAAAAAAAACATATAAGTCGGATAAGTGGTTCACAAGTCATAAGCGCCCTAACGGACATACAGACAAACAGAGAGATGTTGCATATATTATGTTCTTTGCTACACGATACTGTTCCATATTTAATCATTTAAGCAGTGCATTGCAAGAGAACGCGCTAGCGGCAGACTTTTTTCCGACTTGAATCACTATTATCGACGCTGCTTATTCCTTATGTTACCTAACGTAATAAAATATATCCTATAACCTGGCCAGAGACCATATATATGTTTTTTTTAAAAAAAAAGCAGGTAAATCGGATAAGTGGTTCTCGAGTAATCGGCGCACTAACGGACAGACAGACAGAGAGACGTTGCATTATATATATATATATATATATATATATATATATATATATATATATATATATATATATTATAGAAGATTATAGATAACCTGGCCAGAGAACAAATGTATGAATTAAAAAAAAAACACACTTAAATTGGATAAGTGGTTCTCCACTAACAGGCGCTTAACCTGAACTAACGGACAGATAGTCAGACAGACAGAGAGGCGTTCCATTTTATATATATTATAAAAGCTTATAGATAACCTGGCTAGAGAACAACCGTATGAATTAAAAAAAAAAAAAACACCTAAATCGGAGTAGTGCTTCTCGAGTGAGAAGCGCATTAAATGACAGACAGAGAGACGTTGCATTTTATATATATTATAGATATAGATATTCTTTGCTACATGATATTGTTCAATATTTATTGATATAGGCGTTGTTGTGCAAGAGAACGTGCTAGCGGCAAACTTTTTTCCGACTTGATTTACTATTACGTATGAATTAAAAAAAAAAAACATATAAGTCGGATAAGTGGTTCTCAAGTCATAAAAGCACTAACGGACGGAGAAAGACAAACAGAGAGATGTTGCCTATATTATGTTGTTCGGTACATGATATTGTTCCATATTTGGTTTAGACAGTGTATTGCAAGAGAACGCACTAGCGGCAAACTTTTTTCCGACTTGACTCACTATTATTGTCACTGATTATTCCTTATGTTACCTAACGTAATAAAATATATCCTATAACCTGGCCAAAGAACATATGTATGTTTTTTAAAAAAGCACGTAAATCAGATAAGTGGTTCTCCAGTGATAAGCGCACTAACGGACAGACATACAGACAGACAAACGTTGTATTTTCTATATGTTATAGAAGATTATAGATAACCTGGCCAGAAAACAAATATATGAATTAAAAGAAAAACACGTAAATCGGATAAGCACACTAACGGACAGACAGACAGATAGAGAGACGTTGCATTTTATATATAATATAAATATTCTTTGCTACATGATATTGTTCCGTATTTAATGATTTAGGCAGGGTATTGTAAGAGAACGCGCTAGCGGCAAACTTTTTTACGACTTGATTCACTATTATCTTCACTGCTTATTCCTGATGTTACCTAACGTAATAAAATATAGCCTATAACCTGGCCAGAGAACATATGTATGTTTTTTTTTAAAAAAAAACATATATTATATAATAAAACAAAAGCAAGAACGTAAGTTTCTTTTAAAGTTTCTATGAGAATGCCTATACCTGTAAATAAACAACCAATTTTTTATGGAAACAAACTTTTTCGAGTTGTTTAAGGTGACAGTTTTATCTAAAAAGCTCCGAACCATTACAAATTCATACACAAGCTTAAGTATCAATAGATAAGATCACCTTAACCGTTTACCAAGCAAGTTTAAATGGATTTCGAGGGAACGCAACCCAATCACGTATCCATGGTTAGGCGGAATTGTCTAAAAGCAACGTTTGCAATATTAGCGAGGTTACACGCTGCGAAATGCTTGGGTAATTTCACGATGACATAATTTTATGTCGTAACTTCTCTAAGTTTTTGTTTTAAACTGATTAGTGTAATTACTGTTATTTTTAAATGATACTGTTCAATTGTTAATATTACTTCTACATACTATTTTTCGTGTTCTGTACGGAACACTTATAAGATCACTTCGGTGTTTGTCTGTCCGTCTGTCACACCCGATTTTCTCCGAAACTATTTGAGATAGAAAGTTCAAATTTGGCCCTAATATGGGATCTTTGATTGTGTTAGCCGATACTTGTTGGAAATTCATAATAAAATTATATAAAAACAACACTATTTTCCAATATATTTAAAGTCACTTGACAATTGTTTCACCATACAATGGCTTCTTCAGAAGTAAATAAGAAATAAAAATATTTGGTAGTAATCCTGGTTATATAGTGCTTAAAACTATCTTTAATTACCTAAGATTATGCTAATCATTTTATTATATTATTTACAGACAAAATTATTTTAAGAATGCAAATCTGTGGTACTATTTCAGAGAACTAATAAAGATTAAGTAAAGGTGAATGGTTTAAGTCTACCTGTTTGTTTAATAATTATATTGACGAAATATTGAATTGTCAACAATTGAGTGTTAATTGTCTACAGACCGCAAACCTGATATAAATAAAATATATACACTCCTGGACAAAATTAACGCAACAATCTGAAAATTAATTTATCTTTTTCTTATGTCAGTTTTAAAGTATATCGAGTATTTGAATAGTAGGCTATGCGTAGTTTGTTTCGTTGTTCATGACAGAAATCAAAACAATTCGGTTAGATTTACAGTTTTAAAGAATTTTTTAGAAGATAAACAATTTTCTGTAACAATGCGATAGATTTTCTTTAAAAGTAAGCTTATAAATTGTTCCCTTTTTCAAAGTAAAACGTTTTTGTGGTAGACTGTTTTATTTTTGACCCCGAAGAATTAGAAAAATGAATCCAACAAGGAATTTAACTGAACACGAGGTAGTGCGAGCCTCAGTTTTATTGGACGAAGGATATTGTCAGAGTTATGTTGCCAATTTGTTAGGCAAACATCGTTCCACAATAAGTCGTAGGGTAAGACGCTTGAATGGAGTAGGAACTTATTCTAGAAGGCTAGGGCAAGGACGAAAACGATGCACTAGCGACCTAGATGAACGTTTTATAAGACAATATGCTTTAAGAAACAAGACTGTCACTAGTTCTATAACAAGAAACGAACTCGAAGCTGTTCGCAATGTCACAATTTCTTCTAAAACAGTTAGAAGACGGTTAAATAAAGCTGGATTAAACAGTAGGAGACCAGCCACTGCGCCCTTGCTTGCACGAAAACTGGTCTGTGGATGATTAGAAACAAGTTTTCTTCACAGATGAAACTAGGGTTAGTCTAAAACATCCAGATGGTCGTGAGCGAGTATGGCGAAGATCAGGAGAGAGGTTTTGCTCCTTGCAATATCTCTGCAAAGATTCCATTCGGCGGTGGCTCTGTTATGTTATGGGGTGGCATCTGCTTTGATGCACGCGCAGAGTTAGTTCCTGTCCGTATGAGATCCATGAATGCTGACTACTGTCTTGAGAATATTGTAATAGAACATGTGATGCCTTTCGGTCATTTTATGTCTGTTTATGCAAGACAACGCTCAACCTCACGTGGCTAGGGAGGTACTCGATTATGTTAATCAAGTTGATATACCGATTATACAATGGCCACCAAAAAGCCCGGATCTGAATTCGATAGAACATGTATGGGATCACCTTAAAAAAAATGTGAAACGTCATATACCTGCACCTAGAAACCTGAGGGAACTTGAAAATGCAGTTATCACAGAATGGGAGCAAATTCCTCAAGATTTTATCCAAAATTTAATTAGAAGCATGCTTAGGCGCATAAACGCTGTCATCCGAAGTAGAGGAGGCAACACACGCTACTAGTGTCCCAGTTACACCATTAATTTTGCTACTAGTGTCCCAGTTTATTTTGTTCATTATTACATAATTTCAACGATTTTGTTATTAGATCTTAAGAATAATTTTATTTCGAATTTTATAGAGAAATTTGGTAGCTAATCCACTTTTAAAGTATCCGAATAAGTTTTTTCTAACTTTTAGTGTAACCAATGTTCATAAAAAATTATTAAAATTAATTTGATTGATTTGTATGATTTAATATATTGTTGCGTTAATTTTGTCCAGGAGTATATATATACAGTAATACCCCGCTTTACGCGAGGGATACGTTCCGAAAAAAAAATCGCGTTAACTGAAATTCGCGTATATCGAGGTTTATGATTAAACATAGTCAAAATTTAATACAAAAAAATACAAATCATTTTAATCAATCACTTTAATTCTAAGAACACTTTATGCAATACATACTCTTATTTTTTACGGAAAAATACATCTATTGTCTTTTGGGTAACGTTTTGTTTACGTTCTTGTAAAATACGTTCATAACACCCAACACTGTTTTTAATTGTTTGACACACGGTCAAGACACGGTCATCATTATTGTCTATACTCTGCAATATGTCCAAACCTGAATAAATTTTTGAAAGTGCATTTTGTATTTCCCCTGAAGATAAAACTTTCTCTTCTACTTGTTCTTCCTCATCGTAGATAGGATTATTCTGTAACTCGATCAGATCTTCATTGCTAATAGGATCGTCGTGCGTTGCTACAAGTTCTACGAGATCTTCTACCGTGACATCTTCAAGTTCAGACCCCTCAATCATTGCAGCAATGTCTTCAAGCACTTGTCTCTGCATCTGGACAATTCTTCTAGGTGCTTCCACTACATCTGGCCAAAGATTACGCCACACCCCATTCATACAACTCATTTTAACTTCCTTCCAAGCCTCTTCTATGTTGTGAATAGACTTCATAATGTTGTATGACTTCCACCACTCTCGCATAGACTGTCTTCCTTCCCCGTCAGTTTCATGAATTAGTTGGCTAAAAGTGCGGCGATGGTAATAAGCTTTGAAGTTTGCTATTGCTCCCTGGTCCATAGGTTGTAATATTGACGTAGTGTTTGGTGGAAGGAACTTTACGTACACTTTTAAGTCTCTGGGCGTATCAAGTGAGGTTGGATGTCCTGGGGCATTGTCTAAGAGTAATATAACTTTAGGTTCAAGCCCATTTCTGTCACAGTATGATTTGACTGATGGGCAAAAACTATTAGAATACCATTCTTGAAAAATTTCCCGTGTAACCCACGCCTTTCTGTTTGATCGCCACACAACTGGTAGACTTGTCTTGTCTGTGCCTCGCATTGCACGGGGTGTTTCTGAATGGTACACTAGTAAAGGTTTCAGTTTGAAATCACCAGTGGCATTACCACCCAGCAGAAGTGTTAGTCGATCTTTCGCAGCTTTGAAACCACTGGCTTGACGTTCTTCCTTAGAAATGAATGTTCGAGATGGCATTTTTTTCCAGTAAAGTGCGGTCTCATCAACATTGAAGATGAGACAAGCAGGAATTTTCTCTCGTCTAACGAAGTCTTGAAACTTGTCTGGAAACTCAGCTGCAGCTTGAATGTCCGCGCTGGCCGCCTCGCCTGTTATGTGGATATTGTGAAGATTAGAACGCTGCTTGAACCGATGGAACCAGCCTCTGCTGGCAGCAAAAGTCGGAGTGGCACTCCCTTCTCCTTCTTTTGTTTTCAGCATCTCATACAAAGATTTTGCTTTTGTGCATATGAGATCTTGACTTAGTGGTGTGTCCTTCTTATTCAAATCTTCGATCCAGACTGACAGTAATTTCTCCATTCTTTCTAAGATAGATGATCTCGAACGAGAAAGTTTTGTTGCACTTATAGGTGTTGAACCTTCGCTGGAGATTTTAATTTTTTCCCGATTTTTATAAATCGTTCTCACAGTCGATTCTGAGAGTCCAAAATCTCTCCCAACAATTGTTGCTTTGCCTCCATTTTCCATTCTTCTTAACACTTTCATCTTCAATTCCAAAGTGACGCTTTTTACGCTCTTTTTTCTTTACAGGCGGCATTTTTAACGTAGGGTTAAATTATGTATGTATGTATCTCCAATAAATATTAAAACAAAACTGCCAGCCGACCGAACTAACATTACGGAACAAATGAACACACGAAACGAACGAGGAAATCCCCATAGAACAAAGTCGAAGGACAGGGAATTCCCAATTCTTCAAAGAGAATATTCAGAGAAAGCGGGGGATCCCCCGCGACCATAGAGAAGTTAATGACTACATGAGCGCGAAATTTGAAATTCGCGTTATAGTGAAACCGCGCGTAACGGGGTCGCGCTAAGCGGGGTATTACTGTATATATATATATATATATATATATATATATATATATATATATATATATATATATATATATATATATATATATATATATGTATATATATAATTCATTTCTATTAACAAAAGTTTAAGGAATCAAATACCTTAACAACTTTAATAGAAACTTGGCTTAAATGTGGAGAAAAAGATCTCGGACGATGATATTTTCTTCATTATAATACTTTTTTCTAATAAAGTAAAATTTTTATATGGAAGAAATAATTGCCCACAATTTGTCAAATGGAACTAACCTGTGACTCATATTTTTAACAATTACTGTTTAAAAGATCTTTATTTTCCTTTATTTCCGCAATCCTTACTTTACTTATTATCCTAATCAGTTATCTTTAGCTACGCTTAGGTGTTTAAACCCCCGCTCGTAATATTACTGTGGTTACATTCTGGGGGATGTTTGCCGTGTCATTAGCTTGTTATCTCAATCTGTGTAGTATAATTTGATCAATTTTAATTGATATTGATTACGTTTGATTACACACTTTATCATTCCTGTAACGGTGACTTTTAGTTTAATAGAAAAAAATGGTATGTTTGCTTTGTGGTGAACCGCTCGCGTGGTCTTCATTCACTATTATCATCACTGCTCAGTCCTTATATTACCTAACATAATAAAATATATCCTATAACCTGGCCAGAGAACATATGTATGTTTTAAAAAAAAAAAGTACGTAAATCGGAAAAGTTTTTCTCGAGTAATAAGCGCACTAACGAACAGACAGGGAGATATAGAAACAGACGTTGCATTTTATATATATTATATTCTTTGCTACATGATATTATTCCATATTTAATGATTTAAGCAGTGTATTGTAAGAGAACGCGCTAGCGACAAACTTTTTTTTTTCCGACTTGATTCACTATTAGCGTCACTGCTTATTCCTTATGTTACCTAACGTAATAAAATATATCCTATCCTATCCACAATTAGGAATCTTATCTTTGGGATTTCCTAAGATATTCCTCAGATTGCCTGATGACTTATCGACTAACGTGAGGCCTACCTTATTAAATACCTTATTGAGTCTCTTGCTATATTTCGGATTATATGGTATGGAGACATACTTGGTGTTATTTCCTTCGCGTGTAAAAAAGGTGGAATTCTGAATATTTAACCTAAACTTATGTCTATTTATTAGTTTATTTACTAAGTCATCGCCATAACCATTAACATAACATAAGTTATATTTCTAATACGATTCCTTTCTTTATTAAAGTTTATTCTATTCAGAGGGAAAGTGACCAAACGATAAACTAAAAAATGTAATGAGGCTAATTTGTGTTGTTTGCAATGAAATGAATCATTAGGAATATATATATATATATATATATATATATATATATATATATATATATATATATATATATATATATATATATATATATATATATATCTGTTACTGTGTCCTTCCTATAGATATCAAATTCTAATCTATTATTATTTTTAATAATTACAATATCTAGAAAAGGCAGTTGTGCTTTGTTCTCAATTTCGTAAGTGAATTTAATGGAATCACACCGGCTCTTTAATTTAGAAACAAAATCATCAATATTTGCTTTCTTTGTATCAAAAATCGCGAAAATATCATCCACATACCTATACTATATATACCATGTATATATACATATACATATATATATATATATATATATATATATATATATATATATATATATATATATATATTTATGTATATATATATATATATATATATATATATATATATATATATATATATATATATATGATAACTGTGTGTCCCGTGTAGGCTGGATATCCTGAGAAGGATTGTTTCAATGGGGTCTCACCCATCTTTTTCAAAGTTTACGTAGACTGAGAGACTCAGTCTACTTCGAGATTCCATCACCTAAGCTTTGAAAAAGATGGGTGAGATCCCATTGAAACGTCAGCTGTTAAACAATCCTTCTCAGGATATCCAGCCTACACGGGAAACCCGAGACACAGTTATCATATTACACCCGTGAAAACATCCCTCAATATATATATATATATATATATATATATATATATAATATATATATATATATATATATATATATATATATATATGTATATATATATATATATATATATATATATATATATATATATATATATATATGTATATATATATATATATATATATATATATATATATATATATATATGTATATATATATATATATATATATATATATATATATATATATATATATATGTATTTATATAGCGACAGGCAACATGATATTCCTCTTAAAATAAATAAAAATTAACATAAAAAAATCTGTAATTAGATTATTAACAAACTTTTTCACTCCCCAATAAACAGAACAGAAATCGTCACAACAATAAATTCTGGTTTGTAAATTAAAATAGGCTTTTGTCCAAGAAAATGGTTTAAAACTTATTTATTATTCACAATTTGCCACTTTCGAAACTTCGGAAAACACTGGAGAATTAAAAGAACGGAAAAAGATAAAAAGTCTAAAAGCTTTTGTATATTAAGTAAGACATTTACGCGGTATTATAAAAGCTGTTAGCAACACTTATTCCGTTTTATATTTAATCGTGGTCTTAAAAATCTGATTCTATTAAATGTTTTACACTTTTTCTTCTTTATTTCAGAAAGTAATGCCAGTTTATTTAATATTCCGTGGGGATCATAAACTGAATACATCATCGGTAGGTTATCAGGCGGAGATCGAAATTTCAAAGTACATTATCTTAAAATACACGGTTTAAACTATAACGTTAATTCACTGCCTCAGTACATCTTCATCTTCAAGTGCCTATCCTGTGTGGATGTTGGCTATCACATTGGTTCATCTCACTTTGTTTATCGCCAATCTGTACATCAGTACATGCAATCAAATAATACTTACTTTCTGAAAAACTAAAGTCCATTCATCTAGATTATAGCAGTCGATTTTCTTTATCCAGGATACGGCTGTTATTTCCAGCAAACATAACTTTCTAATCTATCACTCTATCAAAAGCGAACTCCCTTGGTAACAAAGATACTCTAGAGTACAGGAATTTTGATGACATGTGGTAAAAAAAGTACAAAATAATATCTTCTCCTAATCTTAAATAGTTTCTACCTACTTCCTTATACTCTCTCTTAGACAAGAGAAAGCAGAAAATACGAATATTGAACTAAAAATATCATACAGAGTGGTATAAAAAAGTTATGACAATTTAAAAGTATACACAGTGCAATAAATGGCGCCCCCTACAATTTACAACAAAACCGTGAGCTGATTTCGATTTCTTATCTCAGAATACTCCTTAACGCCAAATCTTGGACAAATAGTACAATAATAGGAAAGCTACTTAAGAAAAACTAAAATAAAAGCATAACTTTGACACCCTGTATCTCAAAAATTACGAATTTTTGGATTAAGGTAAATTAGGTTAAATGATCATATTTTCATCCCAGAAATCCAAAGTAACTCTATGTACTCGGAATATTGGGACACTCTGTATATATATATATATATATATATATATATATATATATATATATATATATATATATGTGTGTGTGTGTGTGTGTGTGTACCAGGTTTGAGAGTGATATCTCATTTAGTTCGTTATCATACCAACACACTGACGGAAATTAGTGACTATGTTTTTCGTGATCTAGAAACCTTAAAACGTGTAGATAAGCAAAAATCTCGGAGTGTTATTTTTTCACGAATACAAGACGTTCCTTTGGCGAGGAAAGTAAAAAAATGTGAATGCTGTTAGTGGTTGATGCGGTTTTTCTACATTAAATTTGATTTAATAATTTTCCCCTTAAAAGCCAACTAAGAGGATGTTCTCTCAGTTTTTCCATGTTCGATTAACACTGAAATGATTGTAATCCCGTAGCCCAGGCGAACGCAGTCGCGAGCACGTTTTACTATGTAACAATTTAATGATTACTTTTTCGTGGATATATGTACCTTAAACTAAGAAAATTAAAGATAATATTTTCACGTCCATAAAAAGTCAACAGTCGTTTAAAATCGTAATTACAAAAAGTAAAGAAGTGAATCCAACGATAATTCTAACACTGCAAACTAGGTAAATAGATGGCCGAGAATTCCCTGCAGAGTCAATTTAGTAGCGATAATTTTGCCGACACTGCATTTCTAGAAAACATATTAAAATAAATCTGCATTTTTATTGCCTTTTTCTACCGGAATTAACGCTCGAGTTAGTTCGAGGATTTTTCTTTTAGGAAGATATACGGGTGAGTGTATTTTTTCCCTTTATTTTAGAGAGCAACGGTAACGTGTTACTCTAAAAAGTAATTATATATGCTAGAGTAAAATATTAGGTCTTTTATTATGGACTTCTCGTTATATTGGGAATGTGGAATCTTTGGCACAAAGACACTACTCATTATATCACCACTACACATTTTTGCAGTCGACGCGCGTTCTGCTAACCATCTTAGCTTCATCAGGAGCGATCATTGACTAAAGCTAATCTACAAATCTACCCTATTTATACTTAGTCTAACACCTGAATTACTCAGGCGGAACTAATGGCATAGGCGAGCGCATCAGCTCCGATCAAGTAACCAGTAGGCGGGACTATAAGGAATAGGCCTTCTGTCTTTATTTAAACTACTGCACTGAGTTACTTGATGGAAATCCATAATAACCAGGAATAAAAATTTAAACAACTGTTTAAGATTACCACTTATGTTTATTATATTACTAGCAGTGCCCGCGGCTCCGCTCGCGTGGATTTGATTCACTACTATCGTCACTGCTTATTCCTTATGTTACCTAACGTAATAAAATATCTGCCATTATTTCCTCTTATCTCCCATTATTTCTCTTTATCTCCCATTATCTCTACATAATTTCCATTATCTAGGCTTATCTCTGCTCATCTCCCATTATTTCTCCTTATCTCCCATTATTTCCCCACATCTCCCATTATCTCACCTTATCTCCCATTATCTCACCTTATGTCCCATTATCTAGGCTTAACTCGACTTATCTCGCAATATTTCTCCTTATCTTCCATTATTTCTCCTTATCTCCCATTATCTCACCATAACTCCCATTATCTAGACTTATCTCTGCTTATCTCCCATTATTTCTACTCATCTCTCATTATTTATACTTATCTACCACTATCTCACCTTATCACCCATTATCTAGGCTTATATCGAATATATAGAACATATGTATAAATCTAAAAAAACACGTAAATCGGATAAGTGGTTCTCAAGTGATAAGCGCACTAACGGACAAACAGACAGACAGAAAGACGTTCCATTTTATATATATTGTATTCTTTGCAACATGATATTGTTTCATATTTAATGGTTTAGACAGCGTGTTGCAGACAGACAGACAGACAGGCAGAGAGGCAGGCAGACAGACAGACAGAGAGACGTTGCATTTTATATATATTATAGAGAGAAGATTATAGATAACCTGGCCAGAGAACAAATATATAAATTTAAAAAAAAAAACACGTAAAATCGGATAAGTGGTTCTCGAGTGATAAGCGCACTAACGGACAGAGAGACAGACAGAGAGACGTTCCATTTTATATATATTATATTCTTTGAAACATGATATTGTTTCATATTTAATGGTTTAGACAGCGTATTGCAGACAGACAGATAGACAGGCAGAGAGACAGGCAGACAGACAGACAGAGAGACGTTGCATTTTATATATATTATATTCTTTGAAATATGATATTGTTTCATATTTAATGGTTTAGACAGCGTATTGCAGACAGACAGACAGACAGGCAGAGAGACAGGCAGACAGACAGACAGAGAGACGTTGCATTTTATATATATTATAGAGAGAAGATTATAGATAACCTGGCTAGAGAACAAATGTATGAATTAAAAAAAAAACACGTAAATCGGATAAGTGGTTCTCGAGTGATAAGCGCACTAACGGACAGACAGACAGACAGAGAGACGTTCCATTTTATATATATTATATTCTTTGAAACATGATATTGTTTCATATTTAATGGTTTAGACAGCGTATTGCAGACAGACAGACAGACAGGCAGAGAGACAGGTAGACAGACAGACAGAGAGACGTTGCATTTTATATATATTATAGAGAGAAGATTATAGATAACCTGGCCAGAGAACAAATGTATGAATTAAAAAAAAAAAAACACGTAAATCGGATAAGTGGTTCTCGAGTGATAAGCGCACTAACGGGCAGCCAGACAGACAGAGAAACGTTGCATTTTATATATATATTATGGATTATAGATTATAGATATTCTCTGCTACATAATATTGTTGTGTATTGCAAGGGAACGCGCTAGCGACATTTTTTTTTTTTCCGACTTCATTCACTATTATCGTCACTGCTCATGCTCTATGCTACCTATCGTAATAAAATATAGCCTATAACCTGGCCAGAGAAGTACGTTTTTAAAAAAAAAAAGTACGTAAATCGGATAAGTGGTTCTCCAGTGATAAGCGCACTAACGGACAGACAGACAGACAGAGAGACGCTGCATTTTATATATATAGATTGCTGACAATTGCTCGACACTCTGTGTCTTCTTCTGGAGCATGATGTAAATTAACTAACAAAGTATGTTTCAGAATATATAGTTTACCTAATTACAACTACTAAATTCCTTAACATTAAACCTTAAATATTAATCTAGTTATCGACGCGCTCTCATCAATAAAATAGTCAATCTACTGGTTACTTGGCCTCACCTATGCCATTAGTTCCGCATGAGTAATTCAGGTGTTACGCTAAGTATAAATACGGTAGATTTGTGGTTTAGCTTTAGTCAATCATCACTCCTGATGAAGCTAACATGGTTAGCGAAGCGCGCGTCTAGTGCAACAATAAAGTTTTTAGTGTAGTGGTGATATATACTGAGTAGGCTTCTTGTTATTTCAGGGAAAACAGAAGATATCTATGCAAATAAATGAAGAATAACTCAGGGGAATAGTCATTAAAATGACAAGAAAAACTTTTTAAAATCTTATAGACTCAGAACTTGTTAATATATTTTCATATGTGCTATGTACATACGGTTTTAGTATTTGGAGTATAACATAAACTTATCCAATACTCAACTCAATCTTGATTTGCTATTGTGTAGGGTTTCTTTATCATTTACGTTACTAACGGAAATATTATATTCGTGAATAAATCACCCTCGGAAATTTGTGTATTTCTTTACGTTTCACGGACCTTATATCACAAATCATGATTTTTAATTTATATATATGACCGCCTGTCGGTGTCTAATACCATAACTCTTGAACGATGTTCTTATTCTTCTTAAGGTGCCATGTAGAGTCGTGAGTAGACGTCCATACCAAACTTGTCTCATCGGATGAGGCTGTTTAAAGCCGCATTTTGGACTGCCTGAAAATCGTTTATTCCCGTCCACTAGCAGATATTGGGTAGTAATCTTCTTCGTCCTAGTCCCCTTTTGCCTTGAATATTGCCCTGTAGAATTAGGCGTTGGAAACTACAAACGTTAACCACAAACAATGTGACCCAAGTAAGAAATCTTTTTCTTTTTTATGTTTTCAAATAATTCACGATCTTCTAGATTGGCTCTTTCGATTATCTCTTCATTTTTTACTCTATCAACCCAAGGTAGTCTGAACATTTTTCTCAGTATCCATATTTCAAGTCCTTACAAACGTAGCACTTAGCCATCCGGTACCTAAGTTGTAAGCTGAGATGTTTATTACTAAGCAATTTGCATAACTTGATGAAAGTTGATCTTGCCCGCTCAACTTAGGCATTAATTTCCCTATCCGGATCCCACTTATCATTTATAAGGCATCCCAGCTATCTAAACTTTCTTACCTGTTCTATATTCTCGCCATTTGTAGGAATGAAGATGTCCTAGATTGCAATTCTGCTAATAGTCATGAATTTTATTTTGTTTATATGGATGTTCAATTTAATATTTTCTCCTGCTTTATGTTACGCTTTCAATAATACTTGAAGAGTGACTGTACTATCTGCTAGAATGGCACTGTTATCCGCATGCCTAATGTTATTTATCGGAAGACGTTCACCTTAATACCCAAATCACTCTTCGATACTTCCTTGACGAAGGGTCTTTCGACATATGGTACAGCTTAAATAACATGGGCGACAAAACACAACCATGCCTAATTCCCCTCTTTATTTCAAAATCCTCTATTTTATTACCATCTTGAAGTCTTACTTCAGCAGTCTGATTTCAGCATAAGTCCGTTATCATTCTAATACCTTAAGAATCTAGCCCTAATTCTTGTACGTATTTTATGAGGAGGTCATACTCAAAGTGTATTTGTTTGGCATTGATAGCAGAATTCTCTCAATGTGGATGTAAATACATGTTGGGACACGCCCAAAAAAAAAAGAGATTTCTTATGCATTTTACTGGATTTTGCTACCTGTTTTGAATTACTTTTAAGGCTTCCTCTTTTTTAGGCAGAAAACTTTTGCTATATAATAGAGCCATAAAATGTAAATGAGGGTTCATCAGTAGCATAGCCGTTCAGGCGTAACCTGCTTTTAGTGTTCAATAAATGAAATTATCTTAACAATGAAGTTGAAGCAAAATATAAAATTTATTTCCAAAAATTTTTTAATCTATAGATCTATGTATATGGTATATACAAATTCACAATTCATGATATGTAAGTACTTTAATTACAATCAAAAACAATCATCATCATCTTTGATTGTGTTAGCCGATACTTGTTGGAAATTCATAATAAAATTATATAAAAACAACACTATGTTTTAATTTCCAATATATTTAAAGTCACTTGACAATTGTTTCACCATACAATGGCTTCTTCAGAAGTAAATAGGAAAGAAAAATATTTAGTAGTAAT
This sequence comes from Pachyrhynchus sulphureomaculatus, assembly GCA_019049505.1. Taxonomy (NCBI): domain Eukaryota; kingdom Metazoa; phylum Arthropoda; class Insecta; order Coleoptera; family Curculionidae; genus Pachyrhynchus; species Pachyrhynchus sulphureomaculatus. Next base: position 3,989,595 of record CM032449.1, read on the forward strand.
CCTGGTTAAATAGTGCTTAAAACTATCCTTAATTACCTAAGATTATACTAATCATTTTATTATATTATTTACAGACAAAATTATTTTAATAATGCAAATCTGTGGTACTATTTCCGAGAACTAATAAAGATTAAGTAAGGGTGAATGGTTTAAGTCTACCTGTTCGTTTAGTAATTAATTGGAGTTTTTCGGTTTGTTAACTTCAAGACATTCAAGCAAATTTAATTTTTTAGATTTATTTTCTACATGTAGGATTTTTAACGTATCATCAAAATTATGGGATTCGTTTATTATATGGGTTGCGCAATGTGAATTGTTCTTATTTTTTAAATAACTATGTTTATGTTCTTTAATGCGAGTTTCAAAAGATCTACCAGTTTGTCCTACGTAGGTTTTAGTACAAGATCCACAATTTAATAAATAAACTCCTGATTTTAAGGAATTCTTAGATTTGGTTTTGTTATTCAAAATTATACTCCCTAAGGAATTACTGGTTTTGAATGCTATTTTATTGTTCCTTTTTATTAAATGTTTGGAAATTGTTCTAGTTATTTTTCCCTGTGTATGTGAGTGTACTAAATTTTCCTTTTTTGTCATTAATTATAGGATAAATTAGAGATATTGCTTGTTTAAAGGATTTTTTATTCAAGATATTATCTATAATGTTGGGGTCATATCCATTATTAATTGCTATTTGTTTGATTATGTTGAATTCTTTGTTAAAATTAGTTTTAGTCATGGGGATATGTAACAATCTATGTATGAAAGAGTTAAAAGCTGCCTTTTTTGTGAGGATACGGGTGGGATGAGCTATTGTGTATGACTGTGTCAGTATGTGAAGGTTTGTGAAGAATTGAGAAATTGTGTTTATTGTTCACTTTTGATATAGTTATGTCTAAGAAATTTATAGAGTTATTGGTTTCTAATTCTATGGTAAATTTAATATTAGGATGGAAATTATTTAGGAAGTTAAGGAGGATTGTTAGTTGTCTATCTGTTCCCGTGAAACAGGAAATGATATCGTCAACATATCTATACCAGTAAACAATATTTTTGCTTACCGCGTTTTGATGAATTTTTAGTTCTAAATGATCCATGAAAATTTCCGCTAGTAACGGACTTAAAGGATTACCCATTATTAGACCTTCTTTAGATGTATAAAAGTTGTCGTTGAATTCAAAATAGTTTTGATCCAAGCACGTCGTAAGTAAATCTAAAATATCCCGTTTAATAATTTCGTTTACTTTATTCTTGATTAAGAGCTTATTTACTAATTCTATGACTTTATATGGTGGGATACTAGGAAATAAGTTTTGTACATCAAATGAGATAATTCTAGAATTTTCGGGTAAGTTAATATTTTTAATTTTATCGATTAATTCATAGGTATTGGCTATACTATATTTCGGTTTAAATTTGCAATGTTGTCGTAGTAAAGGGATGAGTTTTTTGTGATAGTTTGATTGATGGTGCCGTAACCAACGATACAACTGGTCTAATAGGGAAATCCTTTTTATGTAATTTAATCAGGGAATATAATTTTGGAGCCTGTGGGTTCATTATTGTTAAAGTGCTTTTTTCAAAATCATTGAAAATTGTGAGATCTTTTAAAGTAGATTTTATTAGTTTTTGGTAGACTTTTGTTGGGTCATTATTTAATACTTGAAATTTGTCTGTGTTAAGAAAAGAAAGAGTTTTAAATATATATTGTTCTCTAGAAATAGCTACCACAAACTTACCCTTATCAGCTCTAGTGAATATTATGTTGTTTTCTTTGGCTTTGGTTTTGATCGATACTGCTGTTTTCTGTTCTCTAGCTTGTCTTGGTTGTGGTTGTTCAAATAATTCTTTTTTAATCTTGTTGGCCGTCATGTATTTAAAATGTGGGTCTTCATTAGATAACGCTAATTCACATTCAACTCCGAGGATTTCTCTTGATTTTTGGGTATCCTTAGGTTTTAAATTGTACTGTGAGCCTTTTTGAAGTAGTCCTGATTCCTCTTCTGTGAATGTTGAGTTAGTAAGATTAACAAATCTCTTGTGAAATGTATGGTCAGTGAAGTGTTTGGTTTCTGGCTCTATTGTCGGGATTTTCTGTTTGTTGGTTGTTCTGAGGGTTTGAAGTTTTTTGGTTTGTGTAGTAAATTTTTTGACAATTATAGAATTTACTTGTTCTCTGACTTTCCTATCGAAGATATCAAATTCAATATTTGTTGATCTGTGAGCAATTTCAGTATGTATTACTTTGAGATATATGTTGTAGTTATCCCTTTTACTGTATTGTATTTTCATATCTTCAAGTACCCATCTCTTAAGTCCAGTTTGTTGCGCAATTTTAGCGGCTTTAGACTGATTATTTGTTTTAAGGCACATATATTTAGGATAAACTCTGAACTGTGTACACTGTTTTAAAAACCAAATATTCAGTGTACAAATTCTAGTTTTCGGTAGCAGTTTAAAATTCCATAAGGCTAAAAAGCTCGTTGAAGCTTCAATAACATCTTTGATTGTGTTAGCCGATACTTGTTGGAAATTCATAATAAAATTATATAAAAATAACACTATGTTTTAACTTCCAATATATTTAAAGTCACTTGACAATTGTTTCACCATTCTAATCAATTACTAAACGAACAGGTAGACTTAAACCATTCACCCTTACTCAATCTTTATTAGTTCTCGGAAATAGTACCACAGATTTGCATTCTTAAAATAATTTTGTCTGTAAATAATATAATAAAATGATTAGCATAATCTTAGGTAATTAAGGATAGTTTTAAGCACTATTTAACCAGGTTTACTACTAAATATTTTTCTTTCCTATTTACTTCTGAAGAAGCCATTGTATGGTGAAACAATTGTCAAGTGACTTTAAATATATTGGAAATTAAAACATAGTGTTGTTTTTATATAATTTTACAATCATCATCTTCAAAATCTGAAGAGTCGACTTCTCTTAAATTTTAACGAAGGGTTCTATTTCCACAGTTTCTTCGATGTATTCGTCAAGTTTCCACTTTTATTTTCTTCTTCTATAACACGAATGACATTTTTTCAATTATCCTTTTTGATCCTCTCTATTCCAGCGAGTAATAATTGCCTTACGACTTAAAGTATAAAAGTGGTATTTTCCCTTGCAACAAGACTTTTCATTTGTGCCCAAATTAGCTCTATGGGATTCAATTCGCAATGATATGGAGGTAATCTAAGCACTGTGATATTCCATTCCTTAGCCACCTCATCGACTGCATATTTCTTGAACTATGCCTTATTTTGTTTCTCAATTTTCAGAAGTTCCGCTTTCAACATGCCATCTTTATGTTTGAGATTTTTGTCTCTTATCCATCGAAGAATATCCGCTTTCTTTCATGAAGAATAATCGAGAATGGTATGGGGCATTGTCTAATACTATAACTGATTTTGCTGGTATACATTCAATCATTTGTTGGAAATACTCCTCAAAACATCGGCCGTCATCTCCTCATAGTGACCTTTAGTTCAGCTTTTCTACTAACTTCATCACATTTTTTATACAGCCTCATGTGAATAACATGTGAAATATGAATTTTGACTTTAGTATAACATACATATATCATTTAAAATAGAAAAGGAATCAATTTAAACGGGAAATAAATTTATTAGTTAATTTTCCTTTTCTGGCGAGAAAGTAGACGATAATAAAATACTTATGAACTTCTAGTCCATGTTTAATTAATTTGAACTGAGCAAGTACTTTCGGACAAATAAAGATTTTTGGCTTTAGTAGTATGTGGTAGATTCGCCGGGAACGCCGGGACGTTCTCTATGTTCTTTATTAATTAAACAATTCAAATACTATAGTGAGGTCGAGGCTAGTTGGTTATAAAAGACTAAATATTTCTTATTCTCATTTAAACAAGGTTGTGAAACTCAGTACAAACTTAGTTATTTTAATATGCAAATAAAGGAGAAGAAAAGTACAATAAAGAAAGAAAAATAAGTTTCAGACGTTCCATCCGATAAAGAGTAGAGCAGCAACTAAAATTGTATGTCTAAATAAGCTTAATAAATTTTGTATAGTTTACGACCAATTAAGACGGGTGTTAATTTAAAGACTTTATTTGTAGCCAGGTGCGAGAAGTAAGCACCGGAATATTAAGATGTTTCCCACTGTGACGGAAAAAAACTTAGGGTTGAAATATATTTCTTTTATGAGAGCCATAAATTACAGTTTGCTTTTCGTCTGAGAAGCGGCCGTAATAGTACCTATGATTTTTGCTGTCGACTCATTTTTAAGTTAAATTTAATTATGGCTGATGATTAAACTAGCTATAGATTAAGCTAGTTTAGTAGTATTTTAAAAAAAAATGGTTAAGTATTTATTATTTCCCTTGCAAATGCGGAGTTCTAAATTGACTTGCTGACACCCAAAAATATCAGCATTACAAGTCAAACCTTAACATGACAGGTAGATTAAAGTAAGATGTTAATTACAATAAACATGTTGGATAAAGAAGGGATATTTACAACTGAAACCTAATGTCTCCCTCTATATACTATTTCTGGTAAAACTAAAAAATAATTGAAAAATAATACAAATTTCAGACTTCAGGTTCAAAAAACCCTGGAAAGGTATAATACGATATATACAGAGCAACCTCTTATTTTATTGCGGTCAAGAATGGTCTTATCAAAAGAGAAACAGACCGGAAAACAGATAGATAGACCGACAGACACACAGACAGAGTGACGGAAATCGAGGACTATATTTTTCGTGATCAAAAGACCACAAAACGTGAAAAACTCTAAAAATCTCCAAGGAGAATTTCTCAGGAATACAGTGCTTCCCTTTAGCAAGAACAATGCAACATGTTTATCCAGCACTAAAATTAACACAAAATGTGACTTTGTTGCACCAGAGAATAATTTTATCTAAACACTACAGTTCGTTATTTTAAATGATGTGTCTAGCGCGATATTAATTACGAAAAAATTGATCAAAGGAAGGGCTTTTGTTAAAATTTGAGATTATTTCTCGACTAAAAGGACTAATCTATAATACATATAAAATGTAACGTCTCTCTGTCTGTCTGTCCCTTAGTGCACTTATCCTATATTTTATTACGTTAGGTAACATAAGGAATAAGCAGTGACGATAATAGTGAATAAAGTCGGAAAAAAGTTTGCCGCTAGCGCGTTCTCTTACAACATACTGCCTAAACAATTAAATATAGAACAATATCATATAGCAAAGAATATAAATATATATAAAATGCAACGTCTCTCTGTCTGTCTGTCTGTTCCTTAGTGATCTTATGACTTGGGAACCACTTATCCGATTTACACGATTTTTTTTTATTCCATACATTTGTTCTCTGGCCAGGTTATCTCTATTCTTCTATAATTCATAATATACATAAAATGCAACGTCTCTCTGTCTGCCTGTCTGTTTGTCCGTTAATGCGCTTATCACTCGAGAACCGTTTATCCGATTTACGTGTTTTTTTTTTAAATTCATATATTTGTTCTCTGAGCAATTTTCTATAGTATATAAAAATTGCAACGTCTCTCTATCTGTCGGTCTGTCCATTAGGGCCCTTATCACTCGAGACCCACTTATCCGATTTACGTTTTTTTTTTAATTCATACATTTGTTCTCTGGCCAGGTTATCTATAATCTTTTATAATATATATAAAATACAACGTCTCTCTGTCTGTCTGTCTGTTCATCAGAGCGCTTATCACTCGAAAACCACTTATCCGATTTACGTGATTTGTTTTATTCAATGTTCTATTTTCAGGTTATAAAAAATAATAATAATCTATAATTTATCTATAATATATATAAAATGCAACGTCTCTCTGTCTGTCTGTCTGTCTGTCTGCCTGTCCGTTAGTGCGCTTATCACTGAAGAACCACTTATCCGATTTACGTACTTTTTTTTTTAAAACGTACATATGTTCTCTGGCCAGGTTATAGGCTATATTTTATTACGATAGGTAGCTTAAGGAATGTGCAGTGACGATAATAGTAAATGAAGTCGGAAAAAAGTTTGCCGCTGGCGCGTTCCCTTGCAATACACAGCCTAAACCATAAAATATAGAACAATATTATGTAGCAGAGAATATCTCTAATCTATAATATATATATATATATATATATATATATATATATATATATATATATATATATATATATATATATATAATGTATATATATATATATATATATATATATATATATATATATATATATATATATATATATATATAATGTATAATATATATATATATATATATATATATATATATATATATATATATATATATATATATATATATATAATGTATATATATATATATATATATATATATATATATATATATATATATATATCATGCAATGTCTCTCTGCCTGTCTGTCCATTAGTGCGTTTATCATGCGAAAACCACTTATCCAATTTACGTGATTTTTTAAATTCATACATATGTTCTCTGACAAGGTTATAGATATATATTTTATTACATCCATAATATATATAAAATGCAACGTATCTCTGTCTGTCTGTCTGTCCGTTAATGCGCGTATCACTGGAAAACCACTTATCCGATTTACGTACTTTTTTTTTAAACATACATATGTTCTCTGGGCACGTTATAGGCTATATTTTATTACGATAGGTAGCATAAGGAATGAGCAGTGACGATAATAGTGAATGAAGTAGGAAAAAAGTTTGTCGCTAGCGCGTTCTCTTGCAATACACAGCCATTAAATATGGAACAATATTATGTAGCAATAATTTATAATATTTATAAAATGCAATGTCTCTCTGTCTGTCCATTAGTGCGTTTATCACTTTTAAATTCATACATTATTCTTTGGCCAGGTTATATAATAATAATTTATATCTATATTATATATATATATATATATATATATATATATATATATATATATATATATATATATATATATATATATACGAGGCTGGTTTGAAAAGTCCGTGCAAAAATAAAAACTACTTATGTGTTTGGGGTAAACCTTTTTTATTTTTCGACATAGTCTCCTTTTAGGCTTATACACTTCGTCCAACGATGTTCTAGTTTGTTGATCCCTTCCGAATAATAGGATTTGTCCAAGTCTGCAAAATATCCGTTAGTGTCTGCAATCACCTCCTCGTTTGAATAAAATCTTTGTCCCGCCACCCATTTCTTCAAATTGGGGAACAAATAGTAGTCCGAGGGAGCCAAGTCTGGAGAATAGGGGGGATGTGAAACAAGTTGGAATTCTATTTCCATTAATTTTGCGACCACAACTGCTGAGGTGTGTGCTGGTGCGTTGTCGTGATGGAAAAGGACTTTCTTGTGGGCCAATCGCGGGCGTTTTTCTTACAGCTCGGTTTTCAAACGGTCCAGTAACGATGAATAATATTCACCTGTAATAGTTTTACCCTTTTCCAGATAGTCGATGAGGATTATCCCTTGCGAATCCCAAAAGACAGTCGTCATAAACCTTTCCGGCCGAAGGAAAGGTCTTCGCCTTTTTTGGTGCAGATTCCCCCTTGGTAACCCATTGTTTAGATTGTTCTTTGGTCTCAGGAGTATAGTAATGTATCCATGTTTCATCCACAGTGACGAAACGACGCTTAAAGTCCTCCGGATTCTTCTGGAACAGCTGCAAATCATCCTTGCAACACTTCGCACGATTCCGTTTTTGGTCAAGCGTGTGCAATCGCGACACCCATCTTGCGGATAGCTTTCTCATGTCCAAATGTTTATGCAAAATATTATATACCCGTTCAGTCGAGATGCCCACAGCACTAGCAATCTCACGTACCTTAACTCTTCTGTCATCCGTCACCATATCATGGATTTGATCAATGATTTCTGGAGTCGTAACTTCCACAGGCCGTCCAGAACGTTCAGCGTCACTTGTGCCCATATGGCCAGTCCGAAAATTTTGAAACCACTTACAAACTGTTCTAATCGAAGGTGCAGAGTCACCATATTGTTTATCAAGCTTCTCTTTAGTCTCCTGAGGCGTTTTGTCTTTCATAAAGTAATGTTTAATCACCACACGAAATTCTTTTTCGTCCATTTCTTGAAAATCACTCGACTTCCTTGATTCACACGAATGCCAAACACAAAGAAATAGACCAATATGGCTGAAACTTGGTGTGGGTTCATTCAAGAGATGCTACTAACTAAACATGACCTCGATACGCGCCGGTGGTGCCATCTCTCGGACTTTGTACGGACTTTTCAAACCAGCCTCGTATATATATATATATATATATATATATATATATATATATATATATATATATATATATATATATATATATATATATATGTATATATATAATGCAACGCCTTTCTGTCTGTCTGTCTGTCCGTTAGTGCGCTTATCACTCGAGAACCACTTATCCGATTTACGTGCTTTTTTTTAAATATACATATGTTCTCTGGCCAGGTTATAGGATACATTTTATTACGTTAGGTGACATAAGGAATAAGCAGTGACGATAAGAGTGAATCAAGTCGGAGAAAAGTTTACCGCTAGCGCGTTCTCTTGCAATACACTGCCTAAAGCATTAAATATGGAACAATATCATGTAGCAAATAATATAATATATATAAAATGCAACGTCTCTCTGTCTGTCTGTCTGTTCGTTAGTGCGCTTATCACTCGAGAACCACTTATCTGATTTACGTGTTTTTATAAATTTATACATATGTTCTATATAATTCGATATAAGCCCAGATAATGGGAGATAAGATGAGATAATGGAAGATAAGTATAAATAATAGGAGAAAAGAAGAAATAATGGGAGATAAGCAGAGATAAGTCTACTAAGTTGGGAATGTGGAATCTTTGGCACAATGATACTACTCAGTATATATCACCACTACACCAAACACTTTATTTTTGCACTCGTCGCGCGTTTCGTTAACCATGTTAGCTTCATCAGGAGCGATGATTGACTAGTCAAACATGGTTTGCGAAACGCGCGTCGAGTGCAAAAATAAAGTGTTTGGTGTAGTGATGATATATACTGAGTAGAGATAAGTCTAGATAATGGGAGTTATGGTGAGATAATAGGAGATAAGAAGAAATAATAGGAGATAAGGAGAACTATTGCGAGGTAAGTCGAGATAAGCCTAGATAATGGGAGAAAAGGTGAGATAATGGGAGATAAGGGGAAATAATGGAAGATGAGTAGAGATAAACCTAGATAACAGAAATTATGTAGAAATAATGGGAGATAAGGAGAAATAATGGGAGATAAGGGAAATAATAGAAGATATTTTATTACGTTAGGTAGCATAAGGAATAAGCAGTGACGATATTAGTGAATCGCGTCCACGCGAGCGAGCTGCGGGCACTGCTTGTAATATATATAAAAAGCAACATCTCTCTGTCTACTTATCCGATTTACGTGTTTTTTTTTAACATTAACATATGTTCTCTGGCCAGATTATAAGATATATTTTATTACGTTACGTAATATAAGAAATAAGCATTGACGAGAATAGTGAATCAAATCGGAAAAAAAGCTAGAGCAACGATATCATGTAAAAAAGAATACAGTGTATAAAATGCAACGTATCTCTGTCTGTCTGTCTGTCCGTTAGTGCGCTTGTCACTCTAGAACTACTTATCCGATTTACGTGTTTTCTTTGTTTTAAATTCATACATATGTTCCCTGGCCAGCTTATATAATAATGATAATAATCTGTATAATATATAAACGTCTCTCTGTCAGTCTGTCTGTCCGTTAGTGTGCTTATCACTCGAGAACCACTTATCCGATTTGCATGTTTTTTTTTTAGTTCTCAATTCTAATATTTATCAAAAAAATCTGTAAGATATATAAAATGCAACGTCTCTCTGTCTGTCTGTCGGTTAATGCGCTTAGCACTTAAGAATCACTTATCCGATTGACGTGTGTTTTTTATAAAATACATATATTCTCTGGCCAGATTATAGGATATATTTTATTACGTTAGGCATCATAAGGAATAAGCAGTGACGAAAATAGTGAATCAAGTCAACGCGAGCAGAGCCACGGGCATGGCTAGTATTGTTAAAAACTAAGTCATTTTAATATTCAAGTACTTGTTACACGCATGATTTGATTAATGGAATAACCGTACAAGTACTCTAGTGATTCCAAAAAATCTTTTATTTTTTGAATGTACTGGTTTTTATCAAGGGCTATAATGGAGTCGCCTTCGTCTTCTCTCCTTTATTTTAGATTGGATGGACGCTATCATTAGTTGTACCTTATTACTGCATCTCGGATAAAATATCTCAAGTTCAAACAAGAATAGCTTTAAAACTCGCTCAAAAATTATCCAATATATTTTTCAGTGCCAAAGATAAAACTAATAAACATAATAAATCAGGAGTTTATAACTTAATTGTCAAGAGTTCAATAGCTGTTACGTAGGCCAAACGGGACGGAATTTCAAAATAAGATTCGCAGAACATAATGCATCTTATAAGTTAAAAAATGAAAAATCACACTTTGCTAAGCATTTTTTAGAAACCATTTCCCAATAGTAATTGTTTATCAATACGCCGTACGGCACCTAAAGGGCCAAAACTGAATATCTTAGAATCAATAGAAATTTACAGGCATTGAAAGTACCATAATATAAATTTACTAGATAGTCAAGTAGATGTCAGAAATTCCGTCTTTTACCAACTTTTATAGCACCTAATATACCCACATTTTTAGTGTTCCGTACGGAACACTTATAAGATCACTTCGGTGTCTGTCTGTCTGTCTGTCTGTCACACCCGATTTTCTCCGAAACTATTTGATATAGAAAGGTGAAATTCGGTAGTAATATAGGAATTGATGGCCTCATCAGAGCCATGTAGTTTTGAGAATTAAATTTTGACTTAAGGGGTTAGTTTTGGGGGGTGAAGTCGGAAGTGAAAAAAAAAATTTTTTACTAGGTCATCGGGTGTGGTATCAAATGAAAGCTTGTGAAAACACGAGTAAAAAATATATATATAATATTATACATGCGCGCACTTTTCTTTGTATTATTTTTAAAAATTCGCGAAAAATCGCTGTCCCGGGCCTTATCTCGAAAAGTACTTATCAAAAAATTTCGAAAAAATTCTGGAATATTCTCCACGGGGTGTAGATTGAACGAAAATTATCACGAGTGCATTACCTTCAATAATTTATATGGTATATAAAAAAAACAAAAATTTCAAGATCATCAGATTTCAGTAAAGATTGGAAACAAACTTTGTTGAAAACTCATTTGGGGTGTTTTTGTGAAGTCACTGATCATTTTATACCACCGTAATATAAATTTTGATTTAAGGGGTTTGTTATGAGGGGTGAAATCGGAAGTGAAAATTTTTTTTTTTTAATAGGTCATCGAATGTGGTGTCAAATGAAAGCTTGTGAAAACACGAGTAAAAAATATATATATAATGTAATCCTTGCGCACACTTTTCTTCGTATTACTTTTAAAAAATCGCTGTCCCCTACCTTATCTCGAAAAGTACTGATTAAAAATTTTGAAAAAATTCTGGAATATTCTCCACGGGGTATAGATTGAACGAAAATTATCACGAGTGCATTACCTTTAATAATTTATTTGGTATATAAAAAAAAAAAAAATTTTAAGGTCACCAGTTTTTAGTAAAGATTGGAAACAAACTTTGTTGAAAACTCATTTGGGGTGTGTTTTGTGAAGTCACTGATCATTTTATACCACCCTAACAAAAATTTTTATTTTAAAAACAATCAACATACGGAACACTAATTGTGCAAGTTCAACTTGCACTTGACCGGTTTTTTCATTATTTATCATATATAAACGTAAATACCAAAAATCTGTCTTAGTCTTAGTTAAGTGTTTGGAAAAGTAGTTGTACTACGAAATCGCGATAACGCATTTGTCAATCTTTACAAAAAATATATTAGGTAAAGCAAATAAGTAATTTTATTGTTAAATTGTATATGTATGTAGAAATTAAAAGCGACTTTTTTATAATGATTTTTTATGGACATAGCTGCAGGGAAATCTCTAAAGGAAACTGTACTGGATGGGAAACACAATCCTGAGCAATAGGATGAACTTAAAAGGGATTGTATGAAAAGTATTAACGCGACGTGGATTCCTAACATGCAGCCTTAAGATGAATTGAGCGGGATACATCCATCGAATATTTGCGTAAATACCAGATGATCGAGCGTTCAAAATGAATGAAGAAATAAGCGTACTTTCATCTGCGAAGATCTAGATTGAATGTTTGGTCCTTTTCAGCAGATCGTTAATGTAAATGAGAAAGAAAGTAGGAAACAGTATGGAGCCTTGGGCATATCGACGTTGATGTGAAGGTATTAGAAAGAAATCTTTCGGCTGCCACTCGTAACGAAAGTTCCCTGAGGGAATATCATAGCAATAAACAGATCTTTTCAGACATACTATAGAGCGTAGCTTAGCCAACAATCCATGGTTGTCCTGTATATATTGTTCTATTTAAATTTAGTAATACACAGTAAAATACAGTAGAACAAAAAAGTCTAGCATTGCCGAACATGCCCTTGAAGCTGATCATACTGTAACATTAGATAATCTAAGATTAGTAAAAAATGTATCTGATAGGAGATTGTTGAACGCGTACGAAAGTATGGAAATCATAAAATGTAAAAGTAGTTTAAATAATGACAGAGGGCCTATTCCTTATAGTCCCCTCTACTGGTTACTTTACCGGAACTGATGGCCTTAACTATGTCATTAGTTTCGCTTGAGTAATTCAAGGGTTAGGCTAAGTATAAATAGGTAGATTTGTAGTTTAGCTTTAGTCAATCATCGCTCCTGATGAAGCTAACATGGTTAGCGAAACGCGCGTCGAGTGCAAAAATAAAGTGTAGTGGTGATATATACTGAGTTGCATATATAAGACCAAATTACTAGAAAAACATCATAATATATAAAGTTTATAGCCACACATAAATTAAACATGGAGTTAACGATAAATCTATCAAAGAACTTTACCATTACACACCGCAGTTATTAAAGATCGTTCTAAAATTTCTGTTGTCTAATAATGTCACATGTTCAAGGCAGCACACATCAAAATATTGAAAGGCGCAATAAAAATTTAAACTCAACGTGGAAACGCCATTGTACAATAAAACAGCAAATAAGGAAACCTTCGTCTTATAAAGGGTGATTCATTTAGAGGTACTTTTTGTGATGGGGATTTAATTTCAGATTGCGCATGCGTCGTGTCAACTGAAGTGGCATTCCTGTTCAGTAGTGTTTGACAATTCATAATGGAAAGACTTAGCCCGGTACAGCGTCTGCAAATTCTTCAACTTTATTACGAAAATGGGCGTTCTACGAGGAATGTGTATCGGGCGCTCAGAGCTACTTATGGTCCACATAATCGGCCTACCGAACGCACAATTCGCGCTACCATTAATAAGTTTGAGACCCAATTTTCATTATTGGATAACGCTCGACCGAATAGACCACATCCAGCACGTAGTGAAGAAAATATAGGGGCGGTAGCGGAGAGTGTACGCGAAGACCGTGAAGTGTCGATTCGTCGCCGTTCTCAACAGCTTGGCCTGTCATATTCAACAACTTGGCGTATTTTACGTAAGGATCTTTCTTTAAAAGCATACAAAATTCAACTAGTGCAACAACTGAAGCCGACCGACCTTCCGAATCGTTAGTCATTGGGCTCTTGACAAGCTTGCAGAAGATCCACTGTTTTCGAGAAAAATTTTGTTCACCGATGAGGCCCATTTTTGGCTTAATGGGTTCGTGAATAAACAAAATGCCGGTATTTGGGGTGATGAACAACCTGAAGAGGTTCAAGAGCTGCCATTAAATCCAGAAAAAACAACTGTTTGGTGTGGTTTATGGGCCGGTGGAATAATCGGTCCATATTTCTTCAAAACAGAGGCCGGCCGGAATGTTACTGTGAATGGTGACCGTTATCGCGCCATGATAACAGACTATTTGATGCCAGAAATTGAAGCCCGTGGTCTCGACGAAATTTGGTTTCAACAAGATGGCGCCACTTGCCATACAGCCCGTGAAACCATGGCTTTACTGCGAGAGCAATTCGGCGAACAGATCATTTCACGCTTTGGACCAGTGAATTGGCCGGCTAGATCATGTGACATCACACCTCTTGACTTTTTCCTTTGGGGCTATGTAAAGTCCAAAGTCTACATGGATAAGCCAGCTACAATTGAGGCATTGGAGGCCAATATTACTCGAGTCATTGGCCAAATACCACTCGAAATACTCACACGCGTCATTGAAAATTGGAACTTCAGAATGGACGTTGTTAACCGTAGTCGCGGACAACATTTGAAAGAAATTATCTTTAAGAAATAATTGTAAAGAATGGTTCTTTTATATGATAATAAAGATTATAAAATAAAATTGTTTTTATTCATATTTTTTTATTTAAAAAAAAGTACCTCTAAATCAATCACCCTTTATTACGTTTTAATTAAAGTTAAATACAGTCAGTCTAAAAAGTCTCCATACACCACCTGCTTTCTACACTATTTTTGTGTTATGTTTCACTAATTAATTGGAACTATGAGAGAACTTATTTAAATTAATATTTGAAACTTAATCAATGAGGACAAATATTAAAAACAACTACGGAACATTTTATTTAGAAGTTACAACATTGTTATAAAAATGTAAACAAAATTAATGTCAAAAAAGTCTCATACACTCAAGAACTGCAATGAAAAAACCACGTTATAATCAGCCGCATTTTATCAAGCTGTCTATTGCTCGCTAAACTGAAAACAAATGAATAATTTTCGACCATACTTTATAATCTGTCATTTGTTGCTAGTAATTTCGCAGTGGGTTTTTAAAGTAGTCTTTAAATGAGCGAGAGAAATTGTGAAATTCCATTTCAAGTTCGAAAGATCATAATTGATTTGTGGAAAGATGGAAAATCGTACAGAAATATAGGAAAAATTGTCGCGTGCTATTGTTCAGTACATTGTATAACAATATAAACGAACGAATTCGTATAAAATTTGACCACGCTTCGGTCGTCCCAAGAAACTAACTCTACGTGAAGAGGCCAGTATTGTTAGACAAATAAATATAAATCCCAAGAAAAGTGCAACAAAATTAAAAAAAGATGTACGGGAAATATTTTCGAAAAATGTTTTTTCACAAACAGTGAGAAATTGTTGACACAGGGCAGGCCATAAGGTGTGTGTGGCCAGGAACAAGCCGTTAATTTGGGAAGCTAATCTTCAAAAGCGGTTAGCTTTTGCTAGGGAATACATTACTAAACTTCCTGAATTTTGGAAATCCATAATCTTTAGTGAAGAAACTAAAATTAAACTTTTTTGGTTTGTTGGCAGAATTATTTGGAGAAAGAAGAATACGGCATTCGATATTAAAAACACTTGTTCCACGATGAGATAAAGGGGTGGCAGTGTTATGCTTTGGGGATGAATGTTCGCTGGAGGGGTTCGAAATTTACATTTTATGAATGATAGCATGCATCAGCATGTTTATCTGAACATTTTGAGATACAATTCAATTGAAAGTGTCCAAAAATTAGCACTCGAAAAAAGATATATTTTCCAACAGGACAATGATCCGAAACATACCACAAACTTGGTGCCAGAATGGATGATCCATAATGTGCGACAGCAGCTTCATACACCTCCGCAATCACCCGATGTTAACCCCATCGAGCATTTATGGGAGGAACTTAAACGGCGCGTTCGCAAACATAATGTTTCTAATAGAGAAGAATTAAAAAACATAATATTGAACGAATGGGAGAACATGCCAGCAGAAGTTACTAAAAAGCTGGTTGCAAGCATTAAAAAAGGTTACAGGAGGTTATCAAGGCCAACGGCGGTCCCACTAAATATTAGTTTAAACGAAGTTAAACTCCATCAAACTATTATTGGTAATTGTTAACTGTATGGAGACTTTTTTGACATTAATTTTGTTTACGTTTTTATAACAATAACTAGCCGGGCCCGCGGCTCCGCTCGCGTGGACTTGATTCACTACTATCGTCACTGCTTATTCCTTATGTTATCCAACGTAATAAAATATCCCCCCATTATTTCTCCTTATCTCCCAATATTTCTCCTTATTTCCCATTATCTCTACATAATTTCCATTATCTAGGCTTATCTCTGCTCATCTCCCATTATTTCTCCTTATCTCCCATTATTTCTCCTTATCTCCCATTATCTCACCCTATTTCCCATTATCTAGGCTTACCTCGACTTATCTCCCATTATTTCTCCTTATCTCCCATTATTTCTCCTTATCTCCCATTATCTCACCATAACTCCCATTATCTAGACTTATTTCTGTTTATCTCCCATTATCTCTCCTTATCGCCCATTATTTATACTTATCTCCCATTATCTCACCTTAACTCCCATTATCGAGGTTTATCTCGAATTATCTCCCATTATTTGTCCTTATCTCCCATTATCTCACCTTATCTCCCATTATCTAGGCTTATATCGCGAATTATATAGAACATATGTACAAATTTATAAAAACACGTAACTCGGATAAGTGGTTCTCGAGTGATAAGCGCACTAACGGACAGACAGAGAGACGTTGCATTTTATATATATTGTATTCTTTGCTACATGCTTTAGGGAGTGTATTGCAAGAGAACGCGCTAGCGGCAAAATTTTCTCCGACTTGATTCACTATTATCGTCACTGCTTATTCCTTATGTTACCTAATAAAATATATCCTATAACCTGGCCAGAGAACATACGTATGTTTAAAAAAAAAGCACGTAAATCGGATAAGTGGTTCTCCAGTGATAAGCATACTAACGGACGGACAGACAGACAGACAGACAGACGGACAGAGAGACACTGCATTTTATATGTAATATAGATATTCTCTGCTACATAATATTGTTCCATATTTAATGGTTTGGACTGTGTATTGCAAGAGAATGCTCTAAGTACGAAAATCGGATAAGTGGTTCTCCAGTGATAAGCGCACTAACGGACAGACAGACAGAGAGAGACACGTTGCATTTTATATATATTATAGATGTAATAAAATATATACCTATAACCTGGTCAGAGAACATATGTATAAATTTAAAAAATCACGTAAATCGGATAAGTGGTTCCCGAGGGATAAGCGCATTAACGGAGAGACAGACAAACATTGCATTATATATATTATAGATATAGATTATTATTATTATTATATAACCTGGCCAAAGATTATATGTATGAATTTAAAAAAAGACAGGTAAATCGGATAAGTGGTTCCCGCGTGATAAACGCACTAATGGACAGACAGACAGACAGAGAGACATTGCATTTTATATATATTATAGATGTAACTTCTAAATAAAATGTTCCGTAGTTATTTTTAATACTAATCCTCGTTGGTTAAGTTTCAAATATAGACAAGGCGAAATCGGCGCCATCGTTGGAAAAAATTTTCTAATTGAATTTTTTTTCATAACCTTCTCCAGGAGATGCCCCTGAAAGAGGATCAACATGTTGCCGGGCGGTAACCTGGTCCGAATTTGTTTAAACAAATTTTTTTTAAACAAAGTCCAAAAATTGAAATTTTTTAGGTAAATTGGACCATTTTGAACAAAAAATGTCTCTTGTGAATTTTCTCTAAAATGCGCCGTTTTCGAGATATCGGCGATTTTAGGTGCGAGAAAACGCGAAAATGGCCACTTTCACCTCCCAATATCGGGGTCAAAAATTAAAATTTTCAATGTTGCCAAGTGTCCAAATTAAAGTTTGAGATCTCCTCTACAAATTACCGTAGGAAATATTGCAATATCTTCATTTTTAAATATTGTTTTTAACAGTTAACAAATTGCGTTCGAGCGCCCGCGGCTGCATCGAAACTGTATACATAGATATATACGCAACGCCCGTACGTAGGCGCACGGAACTGTATACGCACTGCGATGCTCTATAAAGCTTTGTTTCTTGATTTCTTATTAAAATTAATATATTTGAAAAGTATCTAAAAAATATTTATTTATTAAAGAGTAATTGTTATATCAAATTTAATTATTATAACAAATGAATATAAATAAAAATTCAATATTCGATTAGGATGGTAGAAGAATTAAAACAATTTTATGAAATATAACTTATATATATTTAATAGAATTTTCGCAAATATTTAAATTACACCCACACATGAGTATACAACTTACGTTGTTGCTTTTGCAATTACATACATTAGTTTTACAATTTTTTGTACATTTACATTGCCTAATTAACGAATCTGGTATCGAATTTTTTAACATGAATTTGGGTAACAATTCACCTGTTTCTATAGTGTAACCAAATTCTGTTGCATCTAAATGTCGATACCGAGAATACAATGACATTTTCCATATGTACGTTTGTAGTGAAGCTCGTGCTACCTACTGGTTTATTTAACGGACTAGCAATATAGTTGTAATCTTGTAAACATTTGGAATGATACTTTAGCTTTTGAACTAGTAATGACGTAGTTGAACTATATATGCAAATTTTCGTATAGACTTTATCCATTTTAAGACGAGCTGTTGCCATTAGCTTTTCCGCTGCATTATAATCAGAAAGTGTATAAGTTGTACTGTCTTTATTTTTATAAATTTTTTCACAGATCATGCACTCTGCTTTTGACACACTTTTTGATCGCAATGTTGGTTTTTCTTTCTCTTCGGGTTCAATTGATAATAACTGTTTTTCATTATTAACAGCTTCATTATTTTCTGCTTCCAGTTTTTTGAGAGCATTTTCCCGACGTACAATTTTTTCTTTACTTACATAGGAAGCATAACACTTTCTGTGCCAAGAAAAAGTTTGTTCACTGCTACTTGGATTATATAAATCGTTAAATTTTGTACTTATGTCATCTTTCCGACGATTAGCTGCTTGTTGAATTTTTTGAAATGATTCAAAATTTGGTTGTTGTACAACATCATCACACTTACCACAGAAAATGCACTTATGATCACATTTAATTCGTTTAATAGAAAAAGACATAATTACACATGTACATACTTGTAAGGGCGGAAAAGAAATGAATAAACTATTAAAGTGTCCGACTCTTATTTAAGCAATAGCATGTTTGAACTTTTGCATGATACTTCACGTTACAGCGAGTTGCAGCGCGTATACAGTTCCGCGCGCCTACGTACGGGCGTTGCGTATATATCTATGTATACAGTTTCGATGCGGCCGCGGGCGCTCGAACGCAATTTGTTAACTGTTAAAAAACAATGTTTAAAAATAAAGATATTGCAATATTTCCTACGGTAATTTGTAGAAGAGATCTCAAACTTTAATTTGGACACTTGGCAACATTGAAAATTTTAATTTTTGACCCCAATATTGGGAGGTGAAAGTGGCCATTTTCGCGTTTTCTCGCACCTAAAATCGCCGATATCTCGAAAACGGCGCATTTTAGAGAAAATTCACAAGAGACATTTTTTGTTCAAAATGGTCCAATTTACCTAAAAAAACTTGTTCCGGGGCGAAAATTTCAATTTTTGGACTTTGTTTAAAAAAAATTTTGTTTAAACAAATTCGGACCAGGTTACCGCCCGGCAACATGTTGATCCTCTTTCAGGGGCATCTCCTGGAGAAGGTTATGAAAAAAAATTCAATTAGAAAATTTTTTCCAACGATGGCGCCGATTTCGCCTTGTCTAATATTAATTTAAACATGTGTTCCCATAGTTCCAATTAATTACTTAAACATAACAAAAAATAGTATAGAAAGCAGGTGGTGTATGGAGACTTTTTGGACTGACTGTATATTCATAAGTTGGTTAAAAATCTGTCGGTCACTATTCAATATCTTTAAGTAATGAGTAATACATTTTAAAAATCGGATAATGGTGAACATATCAATTTAAATTTTCCACAAACGCGTGAAAATGAACGTAGATAATAATTAACTTTATCCAGCAAGAGATGAGGAATATTAAATCTAATAATGAGCGGTGGGAAACAATTAGCGCTTCTAAAAACATTTAAGACTAATAAACGCCATTCCATATTAAACTTTAAAGATGGATAGCGTTTTCATACGATCTTTACAGGAAAATATTTTTAATAAGAAAAAATGTATAATTTACTATTTTAACTACACTAAGTTGGGAATGTGGAATCTTTGGCACAATGATACTACTCAGTATATGTCACCACTACACAAAACACTTAATTTTTGCACTCAACGCGTTTCGCTAGCCATGTTAGCTTCATCAGGAGCGATGATGAAGCTAACATGGTTAGCGATCATCGCTCCTGATGAAGCTAACATGGTTAGCGAAACGCGCGTCGATTGCAAAAATTAAGTGTTTGGTGTAGTGGTGATATATACTGAGTAGTATTTTAACTACAAATAAAAAAAATATTTTTGTTGTATTCTCTTAAAGTTCAGCTTTTTGAAATTTATACTAAATTGTACAAAATAATATTTCAATATTGTGGAGTCCAACTATGTTAGCGGATTACTGTTGGACACTAAGACGGGACGTTCCTGAAGCAAAATATTGAAGAAAATCTTAAGATAATAACTTTTATATTATATACTCGTATACTATTATTCCTTTAGAAATTTTTTGTGGAGATATACTCATATATATATATATATATATATATATATATATATATATATATATATATATATATATATATATATATATATATATATATATATATATTTATATATATATATGTATATATGTATATATATATATATATATATATATATATATATATATATATATATATATATATAATGTAGAACTTGGACTCACTTTTCTTTGTATTATTTTTAAAAAGTCGCGAAAAATCGCTGTCCCCCCATCTTATCTTGAAAAGTACTGATCAAAAAATTTTGAAAAAAATTCTGGAATGGCTCCAATTACGTTTAATAATTTATTTGGTATATAAAAAAACAAAACTCTCAAGGTCATCAGTTTTCAGTAAAGATTGGAAACAAACTTTGTTGAAAACTCCTTTGGGGTGTGTTTTGTGAAGTCACTGATCATTTTATACCACCGTAACAAAATTTTTTGTTTTAAAAGCAATCAACGTACGGAACACTAATTGTGCAAGTTCAACTTCCACTTGACTGGTTATTTTTAAATAACCTTGTCTCTAACAGAATCAGCTTACAAAATAAGTTCGATTTTTGTTGACCAGTAAAATTTATTAAAATTTAATAAAAAAGAATGGCGAAGTAAATATAGAAAATGATATGTTTTATTTGCTTTGTCATAAATCAGTTTGATTTTTAGTATGAAAATTATTTCGCAAAAAGCAATTCTAGAAGTAGACAGACACACAAGTCGAACTTCACTGCTTTATATGCATTAAAACTTGCCGTTTCGAAGAAGTTTTACCTGAAAACTTTAAAATTTATAGTAAAACTAAGTCAAAGTGCACGCTGAAACTTTATGTTCGCAATAAGCTTTCTTAATTACAAGAATTATTTGCATTTAAGATGATGACCGGAGTTTATGAGCCATTTTAAAATTTACTAAAACTGTCTGAACTAATTTATCTCAAATTCTACGAACTTTTAAGATTTTTGTAACGGATTAACAGCTTTTACGGTTTAAATTTAAATTTATATTTTAATATTGTAAAAAAATTTTCAAGGTTATCCGTCAAACTATGTTTTTAGTTAGTCAGAGCGCATCGACAGCTAAGGTCTTTTAGCGCCCCACATTAGATGTGTTTAACTGTTATATAGAAATTTTTAGATCTTTTAGTTATTTGTAAATATTTTCTTTGATTGATGAAAATTAATCAATGTTCTGTTTAATTGAATGTGGGATGTTATATTTGTTTCTCAGATGTGAGGAGTGGTTAGCCTCAAAGATGTGCTTGACCGCCAGGGTGGAATTGGTTCTTTTTTTAGGAGATATGAGTGTGTGTGGTAAGTATGACCTATGGCCAATCTTCTCAGTAATACATTATCTGATCTCTTATCGTTTGGGTTATGAAGAGATGGAAATACTTGAGGCTTTATAGGCCATAATTTGTTTTCATTATACTCCAAGTCCCACTCCAGTTGGAAAAAATCTCTTTTTATTGAGTAAAGCATATTTATAAAATCATAACTGTTGTTTTCCCCCGTGAAAAGACTTCCGCTATTTACTGCCCGTTTAGCCTCTCTATCAGCTATGTCATTACCACTAATGTTCATGTGTCCAGGGATCCACAGGAATGAAATTTCAATATCTCTCAATTTAGCCATATATAGGAGGTCGCTGATTTGACTTAAGTAAGTACTATTGGCTTTTATTGGAGATAATGTATTTTAGCGAACTCAAGGAATCGGAAACTATGAGATATTTATTTATCCCTTGGGTTGAGGCAATGGCAGACTTAAGTGCTTCCTTGATGGCAAGCAGTTATGCTGTAAAAATGGAGTTGTAGGGGTGAAGTTTAAAACGCTTGATGACTCTGTCATGGACCTAAGCAGCTCCCACTCCCTGATCCGATTTAGAACCATCAGTAAATAAAATGGAATGATCAGGGTACTTAGAATGAATTCTTTCGAGAAATTCTGACTTAATTTCTATTGAGTTTTTGTCTTTTACATTATTGGAATGGAGGTGATTCAATTTATGTGATTTCAATTTATATTTGCATAAAATAGTAGTTTGTTTACCTGTTTCATACAAACATAGACGATTGACTTGGCTTATAATTTATTGTCGATAACAAACCACACAGCTCACTCACAATTGATATTTTTAGTGTTCCGTATGGAACACTTATAAGATCACTTCGGTGTCCGTCCGTCCGTCCGTCCGTCTGTCTATCACATCCGATTTTCTCCGAAACTATTTGACGTAGAAAATTGCAATTTGGCACTAATATAGAAATTGATGGATCAGAGCCATATAGTTTTGAAAGTTAAATTTCGACTCAAGGGGTTAGTTCTGGGGGGTGAAATCCGAAGCGAAAAAATTTTTTTGTTGCCAGATCATAGAGTGGGATATCAAATGAAAGCTTATATAAACGCGAGTTTAAAAATATATATAATGTAATACTTGCGCCCTCTTCTCTTTGTATTATTTTTAAAAATGTGCGAAAATTCGCTGTCTCCCCCCCTTATCATGAAAAGTACTGTTCAAAAAATTTTTAAAAAATTCTGGAATATTCTCTACAAGGTGCAGATTGAACAAAACTTATCACGAATGCATTACCTTCAATAATTTTATCTGGTATATCAAAGATCGTAAAAAACTTGGAATTGTTTTGGCTTTTACTTGATGGAAATCTGTAACTAACGTAATGAAAGACGATTTGCCAAAATCTCCACATTTACTACAAAATTGTATGACGCGTTTTGTTACATGTAACTTCTTCTAATGCTTATTGCAACTAACAAACATTTAGGTTTTATTTCACCTTATTATTTACTTTTACAATTAGTCTGAAAATAGTTAATTAGGGTATTCTTGGAACTCATAATGAACTTTATAAGGTACTAGCCGTGCCCGCAGCTCCGCTCGCGTGGACTTGATTCACTACTATCGTCACTGCTTATTCCTTATGTTACTTAACGTAATAAAATATCTCCCATTATTTCCCCTTATCTCCCAATATTTCTCCTTATCTCCCATTATCTCTACATAATTTCCCTTATCTAGGCTTATCTCTGCTCATCTCCCATTATTTCTCCTTATCTCCCATTATTTCTCCTTATCTCCCATTATCTCACCTTATTTCCCATTATCGAGGCTTATCTCGACTTATCTCCCATTATTTCCCCTTATCTCCCATTATTTCTCCTTGTCTCCCATTATCTCTACATAATTTCCATTATTTAGGCTTATCTCTGCTCATCTCCCATTATTTCTCCTTATCTCCTATTATTTCTCCTTCTCTCCCATTATTTCACCTTATCGCCAATTATCTAGGCTTATCTCGACTTATCTCGCAATATTTCTCCTTATCTCTCATTATTTCTCCTTATCTCCCATTATCTCACGATAACTCCCATTATCTAGACTTATCTCTGCTTATCTCTCATTATTTCTCCTTATCTCCCATTATTTATACTTATCTTCCATTATTTCACATTATCTCTCATTATCTAGGCTTATATCGAATTATATAGAACATATGTATAAATTTATAAAAACACGTAAATCGGATAAGTGGTTCTCAAGTGATAAGCGCACTAACGGACAGACAGACAGACAGAGAGACGTTGCATTTTATATATATTTATATTCTTTACAACATGATATTGTTCCATATTTAATGGTTTAGCATGTTTAAAAAAAAAGCACGTAAATCGGATAAGTGGTTCTCCAGTGATAAGCGCGCAAACGAACAAACAAACAGAGAGACGTTGCATTATATATATATATATATATATATATATATATATATATATATATATATATATATATATATATATATATATATATATTATAGATATCCTTTGCTACATGATATTGTTCCATATTTAGCGGTTTAGGCTGTGTATTGCAAGGGAACGCGCTAGCGGCAAACTGCTCATTCCTTATGCTCTCTATCGTAATAAAATATAGCCTATAACCTGGCCAGAGAACATATGTATGTTTTAAAAAAAAAGTACGTAAATCGGATAAGTGGTTCTCCAGTGATAAGCGCACTAACGGACAGACAGGCAGAGAAACGTCACATTTTATATATATTATAGATATAAATTTAATAATGGGGATTTCACATCGGTTATATTTATTTCTGTTTGTTCATTTAGAATGGAACCTGTGTTTTTTAAATGGTTTATCTCTAGGCATTCCAAAATGGTTTAACTTTTTCCTTTGTTTTCTACATGTAATATTTCAAACTAGTCATTAAATTGATGATTATGTTCCATTAAATGATTGCTGTATGAAGAATCTGTTTTGTTGTTAAGAAAACTTTGTTTGTGTTCTGAAATTCTAGTTTCAAATGAGCGCCCTGTTTGCCCTATGTACGCCTTAGTACACGAACCGCAATTCAATTTACATATATACCCCCGATTTTTCACCTTTGTTTTGTTTAACTTTCGCATTTTTTACGAGTTTTCCTAGTGACTTAATAGTTTTTTAAAGCTGTATTTTGTTTTAAGTAGTGTTTAACTTTCTCTCAATGTGTGCCAAAATTTTTTGCACATTTTTTAATCACATCGATTCCATCCACAAAAATAGACATACATTTACAATGGAATACAAGAGGAAGTGAATTACTTAATTTCCTAAATCTTACTATATCAAGGGAAAACAACAAACACAAATTTTCAATATTTCACAAACAATCACACACAGACACAATAATACACAACACTTCCAACCACCCAAAACAACACAAATTAGCACTATATCACAGCATAGGCTAGTGAGTGTTCCTGTATCTAAAAATGATTTCAATAACGAATTAAATTTAATAAAACAAATTGCGGTAAATAATGGTTACCCCCCAAATATGGTCAATTCAAATCTCAATAAAAAAGTTAAAAACAAAGCTGTTTCTGAAGTCTACCCCAAAACTAAAGACAGCAATATAAATTATAAATCATTAACCTATTTTGGCTCACCTTCAGAAAAAATTAAATACTATTTAAACCAAAATAATATAAATATATCTTTAAAAACTAATAACTCACTAGGAAAACTCATAAAAAATGAGAAAGTTAAATAAAACAAAGGTGAAAAATCGGGGGATATAAATTGAATTGCGGTTCGTGTACTAAGGCGTACATAGGGCAGACAGAGCGCTCATTTGAAACTAGAATTTCAGAACACAGCTGAAGTTTTCTTAACAACGAAACACGTTCTTCATACAGCAATCATTTAATAGAACAGAACCATCAATTTAATGACCAGTTTGAAATATTACATGTAGAAAATAAAGGAAAAAAGTTAAACCTTTTGGAATGCCTAGAGATTAACCGTTTGAAAAACACAGGTTCTATTCTAAATAAACAAACAGAAATAAATATGACCGATGGGAAATCACTACCATTAAATTTATATACCTTACTAGCCGTGCCCGCGGCTCTGCTCGCGTGGACTTGGTTCACTACTATCGTCACTGCTTATTCCTTATGTTACTTAACGTAATAAAATATCTCCCATTATTTCCCCTTATCTCCCAATATTTCTCCTTATCTCCCATTATCTCTACATAATTTCCCTTATCTAGGCTTATCTCTGCTCATCTCCCATTATTTCTCCTTATCTCCCATTATTTCTCCTTATCTCCCATTATCTCACCTTATTTCCCATTATCGAGGCTTATCTCGACTTATCTCCCATTATTTCTCCTTATCTCCCATTATCTCACCTTATCTCCCATTATCTAGGCTTATATCGAATTATATAGAACATATGTATAAATTTATAAAAAACACGTAAATTGGATATGTGGTTCTCGAGTGATAAGCGCACTAACGGACAGACAGACAGATAAAGAGACGTTACATTTTATATATATTATATTCTTTGCTACATGATATTGTTTCATATTTAATGCTTTAGACAGTGTATTGCAAGAGAACGCGCTAGCGGCAAACTTCTCTCCGACTTGATTCACTATTATCGTCACTGCATATTCCTTATGTCACCTAACGTAATAAAATATATCCTATAACCTGGCCAGAGAACATACGTATGTTTAAAAAAAAAACACGTAAATCGGTTAAGTGGTTCTCCAGTGATAAGGGCACTAACGGACAGACAGAGAGACGTTGCATTTTATATATATTATAGATATTCTTTGCTCAATGATATTGTTCCATATTTAATGGTTTAGCATGTTTAAAAAAAAAGCACGTAAATCGGATAAGTGGTTCTCCAGTGATAAGCGCACAAACGGACAGACAGAGAGACGTTGCATTTTATATATATTATAGATATCCTTTGCTACATGATATTGTTCCATATTTAGTGGCTTAGGCAGTGTATTGCAAGAGAACGCGCTAGCGGCAAACTTTTTTCCGATTTCATTCACTATTATCGTCACTGCTCATTCCTTATGCTACCTATCGCAATAAAATATAGCCTATAATCTGGCCGGAGAACATATGTATGTTTTAAAAACAAAAGTACGAAAATCGGATAAGTAGTTCTCCAGTGATAAGCGCACTAACGGACAGACAGACAGACAGGCATACAGAGATACGTTACATTTTATATATATTATAGATGTAATAAAATATATATCTATAACCTGGTCAGAAAAGATATGTATGAATTTAAAAAATCACGTAAATCGGATAAGTGGTTCTCGAGGGATAAGCGCACTAACGGACAGACAGAGAGACGTGCATTTTATATATATTATAGATATAGATTATTATTATTATTATTATATAACCTGGCCAAAGAATATATGTATGAATTTAAAAAAGACAGGTAAATCCGATAAATGGTTCTCGCGTGATAAACGCTCTAATGGACAGACAGACAGACAGAGAGACATTGCATTTTATATATATTATAGATTATAGATTATAGATATTCTCTGCTACATAATATTGTTCCATATTTAATAGTTTAGGCAGTGTATTGCATACGAACGCGCTAGCGGCAAACTTTTTTCCGACTTCATTCACTATTTTACGTCACTGCTCATTCCCTATGCTACATATCGTAATAAAATATAGCCTATAACCTGGCCAGAGAACATATGTATGTTTTAAAAAAAAAGTACGTAAATCGAATAAGTGGTTCTCCAGTGATAAGCGCATTAACGGACAGACAGACAGACAGACAGACAGACAGACAGAGAGACGTTGCATTTTATATATATTATAGATAAAGTTCAGTACGAATTCCAAGAATACCCTAATTAACTATTTTTAGACTAATGGGAGATTTTGACAAATGGTTAATAAACTTTGTTGAAAACTCATTTGGAATGTCTTTTGTCAAGACACTAATCATTTTATACTTCTGTAACAAATTTTTTATTTTAATATCAATCAACGTACGGAACACTAATTGCGCAAGTCTATCTTGCATTCGACCGGTTATTTTTTTATGAACACTCTCTATAATGTTAATTGATTGTCATTATTAAGTGGCGGCTGTCACTTTTCCTCGATTGCTTTTCATTAGATGTGTATCAAACTAAAAGTAACGACTATAAACTTCAGATTTAATAGGAACACAATTTTTTGAGTTTCGGTTCAAGAATTATTACATCCTGTTTAACCCCACGGTGACATGTTTGAATAGAGAATGAAAAATTAAGAAATAACATGCAAGGCGTTTTGTTTCAAAATACACCATTTGGATGGTATAGGTCATTAAAAATGTCACCTAAGAAGTATAGGTATAGGGTGTGATATGAGTACATAAAATGTGTTTAAAATCGACCGTAAAAGTTAAAAAAAAAAATGTTGATTTATTTTTTCATTATACCCTACACAGTTCAAAACATTTATTTTAAATTATCCTCTTGCTGTTATATTTTAAAGTAGAACACAGAATTTAACACAAAATGGACACTCAATATAATATTTCTGACTATATGCACATTTTTAAAAAATACAATGCAGTGTCACTGAGTGTTTAGACTTGCAACAAGAAAATACTTTCAGGTTTATTTTAACCCATTTATAGATGTCACTTTGTGTTTATCCTACTACTGTTTTTCGATAAAATATGAGTAGCAATATTAGTAATACTGCAGGAAATATATACATAGTAGTAGTAGTGGATAGATCTAAGATAATTATAATATATTTATTTAGTCATATGTGCGTTTGTAATTAAGAGAAACACCATTTTACAACATTGTAAACAAAAGATGGCAGAGCACGTTATGGCAGCGAGAATCGTTTTAAGGCTCTGTTGTTTACAATGTTGCAATTTGTTAGTGTGCGTGACACTAACGTACATGATGTAACGTTAGGCAACTAGAGTTGCCCAATACATCGTAGGCATCTTCAATAAAAGGAAGGACCCGGTGATGGTACTGCTGGATGTATTCAAGGCGTTTGAGAGGGTTTGGCAGGAGGAACTAGGGCTTAAACCTATTTGCCATCACCAAACTGGATCTGTCAATTATCTTGAACAAAAATTTCAGAATGACGGTTTATGGAGAGGGATCACCAGAGTAGGCAATAGAAACCGAAGTCCTAAGGGCAAAGACACACTAACCTCTCATTATAAGCCTCAGATACTGCCAAATCTGCATCTTCAAGATGTGTAGGATAATAACTATTAGGCTCCAGGTTTTCCTGAATATGTTGTCGGGTTGGTTCAGTCATTGGAGGATCAAATTCAATACTTAATACATAATTTTTCTTCGTGAAATGTAGTACTTTAAGATCTAAAAAAAAAAACAATAAGCTATTATTTATTTGTTTTTGTTCTGCAATAATTTTTTACTTTTTTCGAAAAATATCAGATTAAAGCAAAAAAGAGAAAAATAGAATTACGCAGTTAATCTCTCAAAACACACGTGTTCATTAAAATTTAATATTATTTCGTATGGAATGTTGGTGGAAAACGATTTTATTTTTAGAGTTTAAAACGTGTAAATGGAAAATGTTTATTTAAATGCGTAATTAAATAACGTAGTTATTTTATTTCATGCAGTGCATAACATAAAATGAAGTGATATGTTTCATACATAATTAAACAGTTATGATCAAAATTTTCAATCTCTGTGTGTATATAACTACATACATACATACATATATATATAATATATATAATATATATATATATATATATATATATATATATATATATATATATATATATATACAGTACAGTACAGTAGAATCTCACAAATTCGAACCGTCACAAATTAGAACCGGCCATTTCAATGTATTGGACGCTTTGAAATTAGAACCTGTGGTTCTAATTTCTGGAAGTGGAATATTTTTTTTCTATGATTTTGAACTAAATAGGCGAAAAACCAAATTAAACGCTCTAAAATTAGAACAGGGGGTTCTAATTTCTGGAAGTTTTTTTACTTTTTTTTTGTATTTTCACTACAAATTATTTTTTTTCGCTCGTTAAAGTAAAAATAAAACGGGAATCACCGAGTTATTCGTGGTGTGTACAATTCGGTCATATGCGTGTGAAATTTGATATGCTTATACAAATTTGGGTCAGTTGATGACTGAAGGTCAAAGTGAAGTGTTCATACGTGTGAAAGTTGTATCCAGTTTAAATAAATCAAAAAAAACAAACAAGTATTACTGATTTTATGTTAAAAACCAATTAAATACCTAATAATTAAAAAATTTTTTAAAAGTTTTTCTATGAATTTAATATGTTCAATTAATTAAATGTTAATAAATAAAAACTGTTTTGTGTTAAAATAAAGCTTACAAAACTAGTTTTATTATAATTTTATCATTTTCTGTAAAAAAAAAAAATGTCCAGAAATTCGAACTGCCCGGTGCACAAAGTGGTTCTAATTTGTGAGATTCTACTGTGTATATATATAATATATATATATATATATATATAATATATATATATATATATATATATATATATAAATATATATACAGGGCGACCCATATGTATGGAATAATGATTCCTCCTTCTATAGATTGAGAAAAAAAGTATTAAACGTTAATCTACGTGATCCTAGGAATCACCCATTTCAATAATGACACTACTCAGTCAATCATCGATCCCGATGAAGCTAACATGGTGAGCGAAACGCGTGTCAAGTGCAAAAATAAAGTGTTTGGTGTAGTGTAGTAGTATAATGAGTAGACTCAGACTTATTTCAATATATTAAACTATTTTCATAACACCCTATATATATATATATTATATATATATATATATATATATATATATATATATATATATATATATATATACAGGGTGACCCATATGTATGGAATAATGATTCCTCAGCATTTATTAATCAGTGTATCAAAAAAATGTTATAGTGTGTTATACGGCTCACATGCTGACGTTGACAATAAAATGTTTTGAAATGTCAGTTCGAAGAAATTACGCCATCTTGATTTTCTTTTAAAAGGAAAATCCTGTATTTTATTTTTATTTTTGAGTCCTACCAAAAATTCTAGATATTATTTGTCTAACATACCATATGTCCAAATTGGACTGTTTTGGAATTATTGTCATTTGAAATTTAAAAGAAAAAAAGACAAAAAAACTATTAATAAATACTCTAGGGTTATTTTTAAGGTAACAATTGCTCAAAATGTCTACCGTTAACAGCGAGGCAATGACCCAATCTGTGATAAACAACCTGAACAGAGTTTTTGCAGAGAATCCGGAGTGATTTGTGCTACATTATATTGAATTTTTTGCTGTAAATCTTCTACAGTTTCAGGTCGACTTCGGTAAACTTTCGTTTTCAAATGACCTTATATAAAAAATCGAGCGGCGTAAGGTCGGGACTCCTTGCAGGCCATTTCACTCTCTACCGCCTATTCATCGATTAGGAAAAACCACATCCAAATACCAACTAACATTGATTTCATAGTGAGGAGGTGCTCCGTCCTGTTGATACCACAGATTCCTGTTAGGGGTATCTAAATTATTGTCATCGGGAAAAAGACCTGCACAAGTTGGAATAACTTCCTCTTGGAGTAACTATAAATACCGCTCTCCTATAAGATTTCCATCGTTGATCTTTTGTGGTCTTTGAGAATGACTGCCGATTATCCAGTAGACCAGTACCGACAGTTATGCCTGTTAACTCTACCGTTAAGACAAAATGTGACCCCGTCAGAAAAAAACAATATTAGGATCCTTATTGATTCGTTTCATCATGACCTCACAAAATTCAACGCGTCTATCGTAGTCATCTTCAAATAATTCTTGCGATAGAATGGGTTTGTATGGATGCAATTTTTCTTCATTCAGTATACGACTTAATGTACCTTTACTTATAATGTGGTCTAGGCAAAGCTGACGAGTGGCTGTATGGAATTCTCTGCAAAACTTTGTTCAGGCTGTTTATGATAGATTTAGTCATTGCGTCGCTGTTAACGGTAGACATTTTTAGCAATTGTTACCTTAAAAATAAACCTAGAATATTTATTAATAGTTTTTTGTTTTTTTTTTTTTCCAAAATAGTTCAATTTAGATATATGGTATGTTAGACAAATAATATCTAGAATTTTTAGTAGGACTTAAAAATAAAATAATAGCTCTCCATTTAAAAAATCAAGATGGCGTAATTTCTTTGAACTGACAGTTCAAAACATTTTATTGTTAACTTTTTAAAAAACTTTTATTATGTTCTGAAATTCTATATTTTCCCTGTTTGTCCTATGTTTGAGTTATTACGTCTAGTTATATTCTTAATACGATGAAGATGACTTAGTTAATAAATAGACATAAGTTCAGGTTAAATATTCAGAATTTCACCTTTTTTACACATGAAGCAAATAAGACCAAGTATGTCTCCATAGCATATACTCGTATTTGGAAATATAGCAGGAGACTTAATAAGGGATTTAATAAGGTAGGTCTCACCTTAGTCTATAAGTCATCAGACAATTTGAGAAATATCTTAGGAAATCCCAAAGACAAGATTCCGAATTGTGAGAAAATAGGAATTTATGAAATTAGTTGTAATGGTTGCGACAAAAAGTATGTTGAGCAAACTAAAAGATCAATAAAACACGATTTAAAGAACATTTAACACATTTAAAATATTTAAAATACATTAGAACAGAAAAGTCTAACATTGCCGAACATGCCCTTGAAGCTGATGATACTGTAACATTAGATAATCTAAGATTAATTAAAAATGTATCTGTTAGGATATTGTTAAACGCAAGTATGGAAATTATAAAATGTAAAAGTAGTTTAAATCAAGACAGAAGGCCTATTCCTTATAGTCCCCTCTACTGGCTACTTTACCGGAACTGATGGTCGTGCCCATGCCATTAGTTTCGCCTGAGTAATTCAGATTAGGTTAAGTATAAATAGAGTAGATTTGTAGTTTAGCTTTAGTCCAGGGCTGTCAAGGTCATGCACAGTTCGAGCCAATTTCGGAGATAACGCCTTCCGCTGCCCCCACCACTGCTGCTGCCGCCGTTCGCGCAGTCTCAGGAGTGGCTATCAGAGACATAGGAGGAGCGCATTGTGTTTGGTAAGCGGCCGAGCCGCTTAACGTCTAGCAGTGGTGGGGGCAGCGGGAGGCGTTACCTCCGAAATGGCTCGAACTGTGCATGACCTTGACAGCTCTGCTTTAGTCAATCATCGCACCTGATGAAACCAACATGGTTAGCTAACCGCGCGTCGAGTGCAAAAATATAGTCTTTGGTGTAGTGGTGATATATACAGAGTAGTGTCATTATGCCAAAGATTCCACATTCCCAACATAACTTGTTATACTCTAATTAATTAATTCTTTTTGCAAAGTTTTATCTAATATATATATATATATATATATATATATATATATATATATATATATATATATATATATAGTAATAAAGCATAGTTTCGCTTATTTTAATTTCATAAAATGAAAAAAAAAAGAAGCGTTAGCACAAAGAGAATGTTAACGAAACAAATTACCCTAAATCTTTATATAATACAAGAGGTTTAAAGTGTCACGCATATGAGTGACACAGTACTATAGAAATTCGTGTTGGATGTATGACATGCCGTTCTGAAGTTGCGTATCTTTGTTAAATCCCCTTTGTTTACTCGCACATACAGATCTGCTTTGGATTTGCTTGTCAAGTCTCGACGTGGGAGGCGGCATAAATAATTGGAAGCTGGTTTTAGGATTAAATGCTCTTAAAGCCTTCATAAAGAGAAAGAAATATAATGGAGATTTATGGTGAATTGTTTTCGACACCGATTGCTTTAATTAGTGTATCTAAAGCTGGCTTCATGCGGGTTCAGTTTTGACATAGAAAGGGTTTGGATTAAATACATAATACGGCTCTCTAGTTAAGAATAATGCTAATCTAAAGTCAATTTAATTTTCAAAAAGATAAAGGTAGAGAAAATAAGGCAAATTATATTTTATTAGGATTTTCACCATAAAAGGTCACAAAAATTAGTAAAACCTCAAGCGGTGCCAAACTGTAATAGATCGGAATTATTTTTCGACGTTTGAGTTACGATAGTATTGTAATGTACCTGTCACACTTTAGTGCCATTATATTTTATAAACATATGTCGAGACAGTTTTCCCATATAGCCCTGTATGTTATGTGAAGTTTGGTACAAACATCTTTCTACAAATGAATCACAGATAAGTTAAGTTAATAGTTATTGGAAATATTGTTTATAGTTCCCATCTAAATATTAGTAAATAATTCATTACGATACGTTTCATTCCATTATAATTACTTGGACTCAAATATTGAAGTTACTTTATTTACTAATTCTATTTGGAGACTAAACATTAAGTCATTATAAAAAGCCAATACTCTCGCGATTGATCACATTAATCTTCCACGACACTATTCGACGAGTATTCACAGAAGATTTAATATACTTAAGAAATAGTAATTCGTAAGTTATATATTTTTTATAATATTAAGTGTTGATCTTTATTGTTGAATAAAACGAAGAAAAGTGATCCAGTGCATTTATTTTGCCAATCCCATTACAGTATGATACATCTTCAAGGATCTCTACTACTCCTGATGACGAATACTAAATGCCCCAAGTGACACCTGTCTTGTGTTTATTGTATTGTAATGTAATAATAGATTTCCACTTGTAATGAAGAGAATAACCTGTTTTCATTTTCCCTTGCCAAAAAGGAGTAGAATATTCAGGATTCCTAGATCATGAAAAAGATAGTTTCCCTTTCTTAGTTTGTAAAATGTATTTATATATTGAAGATCTCTGCAACTTCTGTCTTTATAACCTCATAATCCCAAGTAAATGGAAGAATATTCTGATTATTCTAATATATAAAAAGGGTGACCCTATGGATATTGGCAATTACCGACCTATAGGACTACTTTCTCATCTTTATAAATTGTGTGAATAATTAACGAAAGACCGGAAAATAAAACTGATTCCTACTAGGCGGTCGAGCAGGAAGGATTTAGATCGGGATTTTAGACTAACGATCATCTTTTAGCTTATAGAAAAAATGTTTGAAAACAACAGACCACTGGTTTTGATTTCTGTAGATTTATTAAAGGCCCTAGATTCTGCTAAAAACGAATACATAATTAAAGTTCCAAGCTAGTGCATCGTCGATTATCACTACGCCCGTCTAATATATAACACATATAGCAAATCCATAGCGTGTGTAAGTATCCACCAAGACACGAATACATTTTAACTACAAAGAGACGTTAGGCAGGGAGACAAAATGTCGCCCAAACAGTTCATTACGATTCTAGAGTTCACTTTTAAAGAAATTAACTAAAATCAAAAGAACATCAGCATCGATGGAAAAATGGTAAATAATCTCCGTTTCGCTGACGACACTGTTCTTATCGCCGATAATCTGCATGAAACCGAAGAAATGCTTTAAGAACTGTCTAAAGCTACAAATAAAGTGGGTTTATAGATAAACACCAAAAAACAAAAATGACGATAATTGTTATACTAGGAAGAGCACTAACGCTAAACAATAACATAATAGAGGAAGTTCGAGGATACAGATAACTGGGTAAAATTAGCAGAGACAACCAAACGGACGAATTATGGAGACGAACTGGACTTGGCTTATATATATGTATATATATATATATATATATATATATATATATATATATATATATATATATATATATATATATATATATATATATATTTAGTACGGATTTGTTTTTTATTCATTCAAAAAATAAACACCAATACTTTAAACCAATGTATTAACGTTTTTAACATAAAATAGGTACATACATTATAAAACAATGAAATAGGTATCTATGCGCTTCTGTTTCATATTGCATCGTCTTTTTCTCGCTGCAATGTTTCTCCATCTATTAAGAAGAAGCAAATCCGCTGGGGTTGCCTCTGGTTGTTGTTCGATATACCTCAAAGCTTTTTCCAAAGAAGTAAAACCTTCTTGATGAGAGATCTTAATGGGAGACTGTTCATCCACCGCCGCTTCGTCATCGTCATCGTCATCTGATTTTTCGGTTTCCTGAAAGGCATTCGTTATTTCTTGAATACTCATTTCTTCTTCTAAATCATCTGCTGTAATCCATTCAACAACATCTTCTCTTGTCACATTTTCGCAACCTTTTAATTTTTGCATTAATTCAAATAAACTTTTTTCTTTTTCTTCTATCTCGCTGTCAAAATTTGAACAGGACATTTCTCCATGGCTTCTCAATTTCAAAGCTAATTCATTTAATGAAGTATCATCTTCACTGTCATTATAGTCCTCAAAATTAATAACTTTTGATCAAGATTTTTGAATAGTGGTAGTACGCACAGAATCCTAAGCTTGACTTACCCAATAAATATTATTTTTCAGTGTAACCTTTCCCATCCCATTAATAATATCCTCCTTCTCTGTGTATTCTAACAGATGTTCAAGATATAAACGCCTATAATTTTTTTTTAACGTTTTCGAGGTTGCATTATGCTGGTTACATTTGGAGGAAAAAATTTTACAACAATTTTGCCCACATGAAGTCCTTCTCCAGGGTGAGAGGGGGCATTATCCATTAACAAAATTCCTTTAATAGGAAGACGGTTTCTGTTCAAAAATTTAGTCACAGATGGCACGAACTCTTCTTCAAACCAGTTAGTAAATAAGGTAGCATCCATCCATGCGCTCTTCTGACTTTTGTAATAGACTGGTAGGGCTTTGGGTGAGATGTCTTTTAAAGCTTTTGGACGTGCAGACTTTCCAATCACCATCAGTGAGATTTTGTGCTTGCCAAATGCATTGGAACATACAATTATAGTTAATCTTTCCTTACTTCGTTTGTGCCCAGGAG
The DNA here is from genome assembly GCA_019049505.1 of Pachyrhynchus sulphureomaculatus. NCBI lineage: Eukaryota > Metazoa > Arthropoda > Insecta > Coleoptera > Curculionidae > Pachyrhynchus > Pachyrhynchus sulphureomaculatus. The sequence continues at coordinate 4,026,479 of CM032449.1, forward strand.
CTGATTTTTCCTGTCGAGCTGCCAATGTTTTTGATGAAAGCATTTTATAATTCAGACCAGTTTCGTCACAGTTGTAAATTTGATCACATGTGTATCCACAATCTTCAATTTGCTTTTTAAAGTTCTGCTTAAACTCCTCAATTAATGACACATCAGCAGAAAGTTTTTCACCACATAAAGTCAGTTGTCGTACACCGTACCGTTTTTTCCAGCGGTCAAGCCATCCAGAACTGGCGGTAAACTGATCTATCTCTGAGAATTGCCTACTAATCATTATTACTTTCTGTTGTAAAATTGGACCTGACAGAGGCACACCTTTTGATCTCTGTTGGTTAAACCACATGAATAAAGCTTCGTTAACCTTTTCATAGTCGCCGGTTTTCATTAATTTTCTTCCTGAGGACGAGGAGGCTTTATTTATACACCACCCTTCCATTTTTGTGCGGTTTCTTTTCCAATCTCCAACTGTTACCTCACCTACTCCATAATCTCGTGCAACAACTTTAATTGTCCCTCCTGCTTTAATTCTTCTGATAGCTTTTAATTTTTTTTCAATAGGATCGACGATTCTTTTACGCTTGTTTTGCTCCATTATAATACGACAAACAAAAATTCAAACAAAGCAGTTCGTATTAATTACATTTAACTACCAGAACTCCAACCAAATAAAGTATGTGAGTATACTTGTACTTCGCCGTAGTAAACGCTATAACGCACTGCATTCACGCAAATTTACATGCTGAAAGAGTCCAAAAACATAAATAGGGGAACCCCTCACACGGGCCAGGGGGATTCCCCTAAGGCCCCGACGATTTTAAATGGAAATATATACATACATATTTTAGAAGCAGCATAGACGCGCGTACCTCGGATAATCAGGCTCGGTTAATCCGGAGCTCGGATAAGCGCGACTCGGTTAATCGGGGTTCTACTGTATATAAATATATATATTTATATATATACAGGGTTACAGGGAAAGTCGTCCTAGATAATTAAGGACGTTATAGTTTAGGTCGTTTCTGACCGATTTGACTCTATGACATGATGTCCTAAACTTAAAACCGTTTTCGAGATATTGAAGTTTAAAGATTTTCTAAAAAAAACATGTTTTTTTTTGCTTTTACATAGATTTTTTTTTATTAGAGGTTCTTGAGTGCGATTTTTTGGTTATTTTTAGTTAGTCTGTATGTCAAGTATCAAAAATCATCAAAAAAATTTGAACTAGTTACAAACAGTTTCAAATGGCCGCTTGTTAATGTTTCTAAATTACAAATTTTTACCAAGTGTTTCCTACTTTAAATCAATAAAGAGAAAAAAAAATGTATGGAAGTTATTCTGCAAATTATTTTAAAAACTTTTACGTCTTTTTAGCTATCTAAAACGGTATAATATCTACTGGATCTATTGAAAATTCTAAGAAAATGAGATTTCAATAGTCCCAAATGTAGAGTAACATAATAATGGAATTTAGATACTACTAATTACCGGTTTACTACCTGCATCTTCAAACAATAAAAAGGGTTGGGTAAGCATTCTTTCCGGTCGGGGTACTCTCTGTGCGAGTGACATTTTCTGTTCACTAAACATTATTGAATGATTTTTAGTCTGCTCATGCGATTCGTCCGTGGTAGATGTGCTATACCGTGCTTTTCAAAAATATCTGTGTTTCATCTTCTGACTGTGTGAATTGGCTCGTAACTGGATTTTGATCTCTGCTTGTAAATATGACAACGTATACCAACGAGGAATATGCTGACATCCTAATGTGTTACGGATTTTGTGAAGGAATGTCGTCGCGTGCACGTGATGAATACATACTGCGATATCCTGCTCGTTGTGTACCTGATAGCTTATTTAATTGAACTTATCGAAGACTACGAGAAACTGGTTCCGTACAAAGACGGCGGACTGACATGGGACGACCACGTATCTTTGACGAAGACGAAGAAAACGAAATACGACGTCTCTTTGAGATGGACCCAACCACATCTACAAATGTTGTCGCACAACAGCTTGGTATTTCGCAGTGGAAGGTATGGTTTTGTAATGCATACTGTTGGGTAACACCCTTAACACTATACGCCCGTGCAAGTCATTGAAGAAGGGGATCCGTTGCGATTAGAATTCTGCAGATTTATGCTCAATATCGATATCGAAGATGCATCTTTTTTTAAGAAAATACTATGGACTGACGAGTCGAAATTCGACAAAGACGGTCTTACAAACTACCACAATGCCCACTATTGGGCTTCTAAAGAGGAAGGCAACCCAAACAAAAAAAGAACGAAAAGATCACAAACAAGATTCAGCTTAAATGTGTGGATGGGTATAATTTTTGGTTGGGCCATTCTTCCTGCCAGATAATTTGAATGGCGAGGAATACGACAATTTTTTTCGGAACGATTTACCTAATTTGATGGAAGACCTACCTATTGGTTTGAGACAAAACATGTACTTTCAACACGATGGCTGCCCAGCTCACTACAGAAGAAGTGTTCGTGCATGGCTCAATGACAATTATCCCAACAAATGGATTGGAAGAGGCGGACCCATACCTTGGCCGGCGAGAAGCCCAGACCTAACACCGATGGATTTTTATGTGTGGGGTCACATGAAAAGTCTCGTATACGACCAGATGACTCCTATCGAAAATGTGGATGTCCTAAGACAAAAAATAATTGATGCGGCTGACGAAATGAAGCGGCACCTCACAACCAGCGTTGTGAAAAGTAATTTAAGAAAAAGAATGAGAATTTGTGTTAGAAATAGGGGCGACCATATAGAACATGAATTATAATTAATAAAAAATATTAAATTGCAAGGTTTTTTGTTTTATTTGTGTATTTTTCGTATTTTCACATAGAACTAGAAATTTACCTTTTGCTACCCGAGCCCGCTTTAGGTGTCATTCTGTGTACAGTTTTCCTATTAAACTCCTAGTATTATACCTTTTTTGATAGATAAAAAGACGTAAAAGTTTTTAAAATAATTTGCAGAATAACTTCCATACATTTTTTTTTTTCTCTTTATTGATTTAAAGTAGGAAACACTTGGTAAAAATTCGTAATTTAGAAACATTAACAAGCCGCCATTTGAAACTGTTAGTAACTAGTTCAAATTTTTTTGATGATTTTTGATACTTGACATACAGACTAACTAAAAATAACTGAAAAATCGCACTCGAGAACCTCTAATACAAAAAAATCGATATAAAAGCAAAAAAAAAATTTTTTTTTAGAAATCTTTAAACTTCAATATCTCGAAAACGGTTAAGTTTAGGACATCATGTCATAGAGTCAAATCGGTCAAAAACGACCTAAACTATAACGTCCTTAATTACCTAGGACGACTTTCCTTGTAACCCTGTATATATATATATATATATATATATATATATATATATATATATATATATATATATATATATATATATATATATATATATATATATATATATGAGAGAAATGGGAAATAAAACACAATGATCGGACTAACCTACATTTATGAAAACTGTAGTAAAGTAATTAATATAACAAAACTAAATTTTAAGTCTTTGAAATGAAACTCTAAATATTCCAAGGTATTTAAGATGATATACATATGAGTGGCACGTGGAAATAGAGAATCTCTTTGAAAATTATGATAAACAGTTGTGTGCCTTTGTTAAATCCTCTCGGTTTACTTCTGCACGTAATAAATCTGCTTTAAAATTACTTGTCACATGTGGAGCGTGAAACAATGTACTTACATAAGTGTGTGATATAAACTTTAAACTTATGAAATAAAATGGAACGCTGAAGGGATTCAGTTTACATTATTAAAAGTGATGGGTTTGCCTAACAACCTAAAATATTAAAAATAAGCGGACAAAATAGCGTACGGTCACAGTTGTGTGGTACTGCTAAGTAAAACACTTGCTATACAATAGACTATTGTAATTTCAGCTTTAATGTTGAATCTGTAATTGTCACTCTATACTACAACTTTATATGCTTTTTCTAAAGAATGATTCATAATCAGTGGCGACTTTACGGAGCATCTCAACTCACCAAGTTTTAATCGAGACAAAGATGATATGAGGCGTTGCGGATAGTAAGGGCGAACTCAACAAAATGAAGTTTCGAAAAAAATTGAATTTATAGAAAAATCTAAATGGCGAACTCAACAAAATATTGGCAAAATTAGGTTTTTATTATTTATTTATAATTTATTAGCTTTTTATTATTTACTTAAGTAGAATAGTGTATTCCGTGAATTTTTAAATGTTTTTTAAATATTTATTTGTGTATTTTTTTTTCATATTTTACTGTTCGTTTCTGATGCTACGCTATCACCTAAAATTGGCAATACCTGGGAAAAAATTAGACCGGTATTAAAAATTTTGAACATATTTTATTTAATTTTAAGGTTATTGTTTTAATTAAAGGTTTTGTTATTACAAAATAGTTACTTGATACAACATACAAAACAGTGGAAATATGGTATTGAAACTAACATAAAAAAAAACTAAAGAAAAGAAACAAATAATTAGCCAAGTTCAGTTGTAATCTATTTGGTCATCGTCCATAACATCTTCATTTTCGGTGCTGTTATTCGTTGCTGCGTCTTGAGAGGCTATAATGTTAGTAAAGTACCGACTCCAAGGTAGGGGAACATACGGTAACAAGTCCTGAATGTCCTTTAATTTGGGGGCTGGTATTTAATGTGAGCACTATAAAGTCTCGTCAGTGTTTCACTGGCCAAATGAAAATGATCAGGATCATAGTTTTTCACCTTGCCTTTTTGTAGTTTGACTGCCGTTTTGACATCCAAATTGTAAGCAGAATGAATGTAGAAACCTTGCTTAAAGTTATTTGTAAATTCAAAGATCTTTCCATCTTTAAACTTAGCACCAGCCATCTGCATTTTAGTAATTTTCTTTTGAAAATTAGAGAAATTGAAAATCATGTCCTGTTTAAGTTGGACAACGCAAAACTGGTTTTTTCGGCGACAGCTTTCAATCATTAACTTATAGTGATCCATGGTATACACAGTGCTATTCCGTATTTCTCTCTCAATGTTCCCAAAATCCCTATCACAGGGAAGGTATGAGTGCCCAGGTATCATAAAATAGTGTTTAATTTCAGTGAACTGGTCTTTGTGTATAAAGTATAGATTTGCCAAAACAAGATTTAAATTCTTGTTCTGTCCAGAACAGTTATCACTGAACATAATAACTTTTTTAACATTAACATCAACTTTACACAAATAATCGTACAAGCAACTTGCAATCTCACATGATCCACGCCTCCCTGTACTTTCATCCCAAAGGTACATCGTTGAAGAACCGTTTTTTACATTATGGATACAAAAGTTATAGGTCCATAGCTTCCTTTTGTAATACTGAATCCCAGTAGTCAGCTTTGGGGTTGGCAAAGCCTGCTGCAGATCAAAAGCTATGACCAGAAAAGAGTCATCGGCATTACTCCTTAATCCCTTAAGAAGAGACTGAGCAGCTTTTGCACGGGTCAGATGTAACTCCTTCTCTTGTTTTAGATTCTCGATTTCAGCAACATTTTCGGAATCGTGCATTTGACTACTTTTAATTTTTATGTCTACTTTATCGCAATAATTACAGGTGTCACTTTTTGGGGGCTCAAAACCAATATTGAACTGCATATTAAACGTATCACGATAGTAGTGCTGATTTACCGGGCTGTAACCAGGGTAATTTTACGTAAGCCATTCATTGTAAAGAGAATAGAGCTTTTTAATATTAAGTCCAACAGGTAAGTATTTTCGATGAGGGCTTTTGGCGCGACTGTAATGACTGGTGACAGTAGGTAGTGACATGATGTGTTCTTTTACTTTAGAAAGATCGTCATTTCCTATTTTCTTCGCGGGTTCACACCTCCCCCTTTGATCCGTTGTAACAGTTCCAGTTCTGCTGGTTTGTCAAGTACGACTCGAACGCGCTTTTCAGAGATGCCATGAATGTTATAAAACGCAGTACGACAAACTTCACGATTAGCGTGATCAACAGTCACATTATATTGAATGCGTCTCAGGGTACAACTTGGACGCCCCTTTACGTAAGATCTTTTTACATCATTGCAGATCAACAATTTTGATAAGTAAGCATTCTGTAGATCATAGTTTCCAATTTGCCAAAAAGAGTCAAAAATATTGGTGACCAGTTCAGCGCCTATTTTCTCAAAACATCCACACTTGCAAGGAGGTTCAATTTTGCGGGCAACAACATGCCTTTTGTTATTAAATGTAAACACTTCCTGAATTTCGTTTTAACTTACACTCGTTTTTTTGCCAATCATTCATCTTAGCAGGTCTCTTTCGCGAATAACCCGACACAGCACTACCATCTAAATGTTGTACACTTACTTCACTACTAGAAGGTCCAGGTTGTGCCATACTTTTCTTAAAAAAAGAAGCAACAAAACCAAAACAAAACATAAACGTATTAACTTCAAAATTAACTTGAACTAACACGCAGAAAGCGTAAAATTTCAAGTAAACCTCATTTAGTGACGCAATACCGGCGGTTGCTCCGCGCGAAATTGTTGAGTTCGCCCTTACTACCCGCCCGGCTATCGCCTGTTCCAAATTTTTCATTTATTTGATACTGAAATTTGAAGGCGAAACAAGGGCGAACTCAACAATTAGACCGGTATGTGATGTAGGAAAAGTACTATAAAATAGAATTATATATAAAAAAAAAAATTGACCCAATGTTGAGTTCGCCCTTACTATCCGCAACGCCTCATATATCCTTTTTTATTCTTCGTTATATTTTATTATTATATTAGGTGTAAACCTAAAAAAGGCAAGTGTACCTAAAAAAGGCAAGAAGATCTTGCCAAATAACTATCGACCAATAGCACCGCTTTCAGTAATATCGAAAGTCATGGAAAAGGTTATCAATCAGCATCTTCTAAAATATCTTGAAGGATTCAACATTATTAGCGATCATCAATATGGCTTTCGTAAAAATAGATCAACAGGAGATCTTTTGACTTATGTAACACACATTTGGAACAACGCAATTAAACACTTTGGAGGGTCTCGAGCGGTTGCTCTTGACATATCCAAGGCATTCGACCGTGTTTGGCACGATGGGCTGTTGGCTAAGCTACGTTCTTATGGTATGTCTGAAAAGTTCTGTTTGTGGCTCTCATGTTTCCTCAGAGAGCGTTCTTTACGAGTGGCAGTCGACGAATTTCTTTCTAACACCTTCACTATCAATGCCGCTGTACCTCAAGGCTCCATACTGTCTCCTACTCTTTTTTTCATTTACATTAACGATCTGCTGAAAAAGACCGAGAATCCAATCTACAGCTTTGTAGATGACAGTACGCTTATCTCTTCATTCACTTTGAACGCTCGGACTTCGGCTACTCAGACGAATATCCGCAGACAGCAGGAAGTCATTCAACTTAACAAAGACCTGGAAGAAATTTTATCTTGGGGTGACAGTAACCAAGTGGAATTTAATGCTACAAAAACCCAGGCGGTTTTCTAAAAAAGTTAACGTTGCTGAACCCAACATAGTTATGGCGGGGCACTCCATTCCTCTAACATCGTCACTCAATTTGTTGGGCGTTAATTTGGGAGCAAATATGTCTTAGCATGAACATGTTGCAGGCATAGCAAGGAGAGCTTCTCGAAAGTTAGGAATATTATTTCGAACCAGAAAGCTTTACACTCCACAACAACTGTTAATTCTTTACAAAGCTCAAATTCGAACAACTATGGAATACTGCTCCCATGTTTGGGGCTCCGCTCCCAGACACACACTGCATTTGTTGGATTCTGTTCAGAGAAGAGCTGTTCGTCTGATTGGAGACCCGGAACTGACCGGCGGCCTTGATTCGCTGAAACGTCGAAAAAAACGGTCGGCTACTTGAGTCTGTTCTACAAGTATTTTCATGCAAAGTGTTCGAAGGATGTAGCTCGCTTAATTCCTCCCAGAGCGGTGCATGTTAGAAATACAAGTCGCGCTAATACTTCACATCCGTATGGGGTTCTGCTTGTTACTCCTGGTACAACGCTTTTCAAGCAGTCTTTTATATGGAGAACATCATCCCTTTGAAATAATTTACCCAGGGCTGTTATCCACCGAGTACAATTTACAGCGATTCACACACATGCCGCTCCTGGAGCGCTTTAGGGACTTCCCTGTAGCACGTGTGCTAGACCCATAAAAAAGATATTCTGGCAGTTCTTAATATAGAACATTTCCAGAAAATTCCGTCTGAACATGTTACTTTCAGTGTCGAAAATAAAGGTTTCGTTATAGTGGACTTTATGATCGTATTTATTGACATATTGACTGAAACTGGTAGAATCTGGTTTGTGTTTATAATCGCTTTTATGTAGAGCTTTTCTTTCCGATAATTTGCGATGTCCGGCCTATGTAAATAGACTCACATTCACATTTAATTCCATAAACTACACATGACTTTTGCCAAAGATCAATTTTATCTTTTTTGTAAGAGTAATAACACCCAAGTTTCGTTAAATTGCACTGAGCTATTTTAACATAACAGCTTTTTTTAGTGCCTCTGAAAAGTGCGACAATTATTGGGAAAGACCGTCTATGTGCTGTAACTTTTATCTCGGTTGATATTGAAGTCTTAGTTAAGCATTTGACAATGTAGTTGTACTACGAAATCGCGATAAAGCAATTGTAAAATCTTTACAAATATATTTAGTGACAGTTAACAAAGCAATTAAGTAATTTTATTGTTAAAATGTACTGTCACAAATTAACGGACCCATCAATCAACTTTGATATTGAATTATTTAAAAAATTTCTTTGTCTAAGTCTATTAATCGGTTGGAAGGTTTTTTTTTATAACAGATTTCAGATATTTTTTAGCAATTGGGATGTTTCCTAATAATTTGAAATTTTTTCGTTAAATCGTTGATATCAGATTCTGCCCATTATGTTCCTTAGTGCTGTTATAATGTTTAATTTTTGTCTCAAGGGATGATAGAAGTAATGAGGTATATATCGTACAGAGCTTGTTTTTTTCTATACTAGTCTAACTTTATTATGTTTTTGTCAGATTTAACTACCCTTGTGCCGAGAAAAGGAACCGAGTTGTCAGATTCACCCTCTACTGTAAATTGTAGTGTTTCATTAAAAAAGTTAAAAATGTAGAGAGTACCATGAACTTCGCTCTCAGGTAGAGATACCAATAAAGCATCTACATATTGGAAAAGAAAAGGGGGAAAATAAGTTCGTTGTTAATTATTATGTTAAAATCATGTCTCAATACTTCCTTTCCCTCAACTGTATAGATCGTTTTCTTCTTGGACAGAGAGAAAACTGTGATTATTCAGTAAGTACCTTTTCTAATTCATTAACTCTGTCTTTTATAAATATCATAAATTATGATAGGACCCCTTCTTTTCTTCTTGTTGAAATACAGCATATTTTTCAATTGGTTCCTTGCCTGATGAAAATTCTATCTGTGTCTCCTAGCTCCCGAAGATGATGTACGAATTGATATCTAAAACTCGATATTAGAATAAAACTACAGTTACGTATTTATAAATTATTTTTTTAGCTTAAGCACCAATATATGCAACAGAATCAATCATAGTTATATATGTAAATTAATGCAAGTAAATTAGTAACAAATTAAGAATTTATAAAATTTATAAAATTAACTCTAGGAATTCTCATACAATATACTTACATAGAACCAAACCGATGGATGTTTAGTTAATAGAACCAAAGTACGCAGAAAATCAGTCATAAACGGCACAGAAAATAGGGGTATTTCCGCTTGTCAGGATTAATTAAATCAGTTACATTAACCGATATTACTATCTCCACAATTACTTAAGGAGTATTATGTAATGTGTATCATTTATTAATTATCCCAATTATGCAAAGCACATCCTAACACCACATTCCAATTACTTAGTTCATTAGGAACACACTAAGGTTTGGCAAGGGAATAACCAAAATCCGTGTAAACGGGTGATAAGTAAGGAAAGGGATTTGACAAAGAAAGACTATTTCGACAAGACTTGTTATAAATTACAGCAAAATTTCAATTTCACTGTCGTATTTACAGTTAAGTGACAAACCCTATTCTCGTTCCTTTTAGAAAATAGCGTTTACTTAAATATACTACTTCAGACTGTTTAAAATAAATTCTGCAGAATGATAGACACAATTAATATTTATTAGAAGTGCTTTATTTCAGTTTCGAGAATATTTTTTTTTGTAGCTAAGTATATCATACAATTTCATAGTATATATATATATATATATATATATATATATATATATATATATATATATATATATATATATATATATATATATATCGGGTCTTCCATTAAGGACTTGACAACTTTTTTTTGAAATAAAACGCAACCCATTTGAGACATTTCGAAAATTTTATTGTCGGCTTGAAGTACAATCAAAACATTTATGTATGGAATTCGACTTCATTCATATGTCCACCACGGGCACGTTTGCAGCGGTCGATTCGTTGAACCCAATTTTCGATGACTCGGCCACACATTTCGACGGAAACGGCCGCTATCTCTCTTTCAATATTGGCTCTGAGCTCCTCTAACGACGCAGGCTTGTTAGCATAGACCAATGATTTAACGTACCCCCATAAAAAGAAGTCTAGAGATGTTAAATCACACGATCTAGGCGGCCATTCGACGGGACCATTTCTCGATATAACACGTTCACCGAATTTAGATTGCAGTAAGTCGATTGTTACACCCGCTGTGTGGCTTGTGGCGCCGTCTTGTTGAAACCACATATCATTAATGTCTAGCCCATGCAATTGATCAAAGAAATAACGTTGCAACATGCCTCTGTAGCGATCTCCATTGACTGTAACGTGACGGTTATTTTCATCAAAGAAAAGGAACGGCCCAATGACACCACCGGCATGAAAACCGCACCAAACAGTAATTTTTTTGTGGATGAAGTGATGTTTCTTCAAGCACATGAGGGTTCTCACCTGACCAATAACGCATATTCTGTTTGTTGACGAAGTCGTTTATCCAAAAATGCGCTTCATCACTAAAGATGATTTTGCGATGAAATTGGTCATCTTCTTCCAACATTTTTAGAGCCCAATTCGAGAACGTACGTCGCTTCATATGATCGAGTGGCTTTAGTTCTTGAGTTAACTTTAACTTATAAGGGTGTAGGCCAAGATCCTTTCGCAAAAATTCGCCATAGTGTGGTCTGAGCGATGCCCAATTCTTGAGAACGCCGTGAAATCGACTGTTTTGGTTCGTTTGAGATAGACGCTTGAACGGCAGCAATATTCTGGCCACTTCGACCAACCCGTTGTCTCACTGGCACGGGAACATCCAGCAACGAATATGTTAACTCAAATTTTTTCACTAGACTATGAATTGCTTGTCTACTGGGACGAGAATTACGACCAAAAATTGGCGTTAACGCTCTTAAAGTTGCAGTCACCGACTCTAAATTTTGGTAGTAAATTTTAATTATTTGTAAACGTTGTTCGTCCGTGTACTTCACCATGATGAAAATGTTGACTTTACTAAATGTTTTGACGTTGACAGCAGTTCGGTGATTGGCTTAAGGGTGCGTTCACAGTTCAAGTCCCAAATGAAAAACCCTTATATATATATATATATATATATATATATATATATATATATATATATATATATATATATATACACATATATATACATGTATATATATATATATATATATATATATATATATATATATATATATATATATATATATGTATATATATATATATATATATATATATATATATATATATATATATATACATATATACATATATATATATATATATATATATATATATATATATATATATATATATATACATATACATATATATATATATATATGTATATATATATATATATATATATATATATATATATATATATATATATATATATATATATATATATAGACAGAGTGTTGTGAACAAAATATTTAAGGTAGATTATATAGCTTAAACGTTCGAAATGATTTACTTTTATTTAGATATACTACTTCAGATTGCTTAAAATAAATTCTGCAGAATAATAGACACAATTAATATTTATCAGAAGTGCTTCATTTTAGTTTCGAGAATTTTTTTTTTGTAGCTAAGTATATCATACAACAGTGCCACCTCTGTAATCCGGATCTCCATTAAACCGGATTCTTTAATAATCCGGACAAACATTTCTATTGCATTGTGTACTTTATAATCCTAATTTGATACACTAGGTAATCCGGACCTGCGTTTTTAGACATCTACTTAATTTAAAACTACATGGGAAAACTGAAATCGATAGTGAGGGGATTCCCCTAACTTCCAGTCTAATACTTCTGGGATTCACACAATCTGTAGGTGCCTTTGATTTGCCTACAACGCATCGCGTATCGCGTCTAAAGGTTAAGGACTTTGTAGTTGTTTTGTTTATTGTCACAAGTACAACATACCTACGTTCCATTTTACTTTATGTGGTTCATATAAGTATGTAAACATTCTTTTTACGTATATGTACCTACATATTAAAATGCCTTCTAAAAGAAAACATATTACACTAACAATAAAACAAAAGTCCGATATATTAGAAAGATAGTTCTTGGTGAAAGCGGAAAAGAGTTGGCAAATGAATACGGAGTAGGAACATCTACAATTTCGGATATAAAAAAGAAGCAAGGGAAAATCAAAAGGTATGTATATATGATTTATTTTAAAGATAATTTTGGACACTCACTATGGACCTGTAACTTCTTTTAGATTTATTTCCAAATGTGATTCCGGTCCTGGCCTCAGAAACACCTTACGAAAAGCCGAATATCCAGAAATGGAAACTCGTTTGTATACATGGTTTTGTACGCAACGATCAAGGCACGTCCCAATTTCCTATGAAATTTTATCAGTCAAAGCAAAACAGTTTTACACTGAAACCTACGGGAATGAAAATTTTAGAGCTAGCAGAGGCTGGATTTCTAACTTCAGAAAAAGACATGGTCTGCGTGCTTTAAAAGTTTGTGGCGAAAAACTATCCAATGATGAAAGTGCCGTCGATCCTTTCCTAACTTTATTCGCAGATAAGATAAAAGAATTAAACCTCGGACCTACTCAAATATACAATGCAGATGAATCAGCTCTGTATTAGAAAATATTGCCTGAAAAAACACTGGTTTGTTCTCAGGAAAAGACCGCACCAGGTCGAAAAATAAACAAAGAACGCGTTACCTTTCTAGCATGTTGCAACGCTGATGGATCATAAAAATTAAAGTGGTTAGTGATAGGAAAGGCAAAAAATCCAAGGGCTTTTAAAAATGTGAACATACCTGTTGAGTACAAATCATCTGCCAATGCATGGATGACTACAGCAATTTTCTTAGACTGGTTTCATCATTCTTTTATTCGTCAAGTCAAAAGTCTCAACTTGCCTGAAAGAGCCCTGCTAATCGTTAATAACGCTTTCAGCCATGGAACTATAGAAGAGCTGACTAGTGAGGATGGACAGTTTACAACATTATTTCTTCCACCAAATTGTACTACACTTTTGCGGCCTATGAACCAGAATACAATCAGACTGTCAAAATTATTTTATCGGAAAAGTCTTTTAGCCCATATTTTATCAATAATGAAAAGAAAGGTTATTAAAAAGCATTAACCTAAAAGATGCTGTATGTCTACTATGCATGGGAAAAAGTCTCCCCTTAAGTCTTGAAAAAGTGCTGGCACAAAATTATGGCTTATGTGGCAGATACCAACCCAGACAACTGAATATGATGCTGAAGATGTGATTCCTCTGAGTGAATTGCGGCACAATTTGCTTTCCACGAATGAAGAAATGAAAGGTAAAGCCTGAAATTTTTCTTTTAGTATTTTTTTGGTTAATTCGTAAATATTTAACAGATGTTTCAGATATGCTGAATGTTCTCACTGACCACAATCTCACGAACGTTGAAATAGGTAATTGGCTTGAAAATGATGAAGATTTGTTACCACTGAAAGACATAGATGATACAGATGAACAACACGAGAGTGATAATGAAGGTTCAGAGTTAAATACTAATACAAACCAGACTGTTAAGAACACTGTGAAGAATGATGAGGCAGTTAAAAGTTTCAGTGTTTGCATGAGATGGGCAGAAGAAAATGATATCCCTCTAAGTGATGTTCTTGTACTTCAAAGATTAAAAGAAATTGTTTTTATGATGAACCAGAGACGGGTCAAGCAAACAAAAATTACAATTTTTTTCACAAAATGAGATAAAACTTGATAAGATATGCTTCTATTTTAAATATTATTCTATGTATGTACTATTTTTTAGTTGTTTCGTATTAAATGATTCGTTTTTTTAATATAAATAATGTCCTTCGAATTATTTACTAATTCGGATCACCGCGGTTTTAATTACTGTATATATATATATATATTTATATATATATATATATATATATATATATATATATATATATATATATATATATATATATATATATATATATATATATTTATATATACATTATATATATATATATATATATATATATATATATATATATATATATATATATATATATGTATATATATATATATATATATATATATATATATATATATATATATATATATATATATAGTGTTATAAACAAGATATTTAAGGTAGATTCTACAGAATTAACATTAAAAATTATTGGTGTCGTAGGATGTTAAGGATCCCGTAGACCAGAGGTGTCAAACTCAATTTTGCAGAGGGCCATATATTCAATTTTGAATGTGTAGGCGGGCCAGATTCAAATAAAAAAAATGTACTGAATTATTATAACATTTTATTTATTTAATTATATAGTATATAATATACGGTTGTTAAAAATTATATCAAACTTATAAAAGAGGGTAATTATTTTGAGCTCGAGGATCCAGATACCTGACTTCTCTTGTTTTTGACAAGCTCATTGATGTCAGGTATCATATTCGTTGTAGTTATTTTAAGAATTGATTGGAGATGTTCATTCGAAAGTCTTGTGCGATGTTTGTTCTTATTTGTTTTCATGACGGAAAACATCTGCTCACATAAATAGGTGCTACCAAACACGCAGAGAATGCGTGCTGCATGCTTTTTTAATTCCGGGTAGTTATCCAAACTCTTGAAATATTGTGTATAAAATGTAAGAGCGTTAATCTCTTTAAATTTTTTTCTTTCAAAATACTGTCCGATTGAAGATCTATCAACTCCATTTGCAAATGAACTGGTGCCTGTGAAGCTTCAAAATTGAATGGATTGTTGAAAATTGGGAATTCCGTTTCATTTATTTTGCGAAAGTCTTCAAAACGATTGTTGAATTCCGTGATCAAATTTTGCAGAAGTTGAGAATATTGATCCAATTTTTTTTTTAGTTCACTGTGCCAAATGATTTTAAATGAGGGAAATGATCCAAAGTTTGATTTTTTACCTGATTTTCCCACAGCCTCAACTTTGTTTCAAAGGCTTGAATACATGAATACATTTGAGTGACAATCAGATTTTTACCCTGTAACTTTACATTCAGATCAGTCAAGTGTTTATTCATATCTACCAAAAAGGCACAATCAACCCACCAGTCATTGTCATAATCAATTGGGTTGCCTTTTTCTAACATGAAAGCTTGAATAGGGTCACGTAATGCAAAAAATTTTTCTAAAACTACTCCTCGACTGAGCCAACGAACTTCGGTGAAGTAAGGAACATCAGAAAACTTTTCGTCCAAATCTTGTGAAAACTGCCTGAACTGTCGGTGATTTAGTCCTCTGCTCCTTATAAAATTTACTATTTTAATTATAGGTTGCATGACATGGTCCATTTTTAATTGTTTGGATGCCAATGATTCCTGATGAATTATACAGTGAAATCCCACAAAATTCCCTGATGTTTTCTGTTTGCCAGCCATGGCAGGAGCGCCATCCGTAGTTGTGCTGCTAAGTATATTCCAATCGAGTTCATATTCTGCTATCAAATGCTCAATTGCAGAATAAATATCATTTGCTGTTGTAGTACCTGTCAATGGAACGCACTTTAATAGTTCTTCAGTTATTTCAAAGTTACTGTTAATACCTCGTATAAAAACAGCAAGTTGAGCTGTATCAACAGTATCAGTGCTCTCGTCAACAGCCAGTGAAAAGTTTGTAAATTCCTTAATTTTCTCCTTCAGTTGAAGAACCAAATTTTGAGATAAATCATTTATTCTTGAAGCAACAGTGTTTCTTGACAGCGAAATATTTTGAATTATTGACTTTTGAAATGGAAATGAAACATCGGCAACTTTCAACATACAGTCTTTAATAAAATCACCATCAGCGAAAGGTTTTGGTCTCTTCGCGATTTCTAATGCAATAATAAAACTTGATTTCAGGGCATCTTCGCTCTCAGTATTAGCTTTAGTAAACATCGATTGTTGACCTTGAAGTTTAGATTTTAAAGATGACAATGTGTCCATTCTTATTTTTTCAGTGTAACAATCGAATTTTGATTTATGATTCGTATCATAGTGTCTCTTCAAGTTAAACTCCTTACAAACAGCAACTGTTTGATTGCAAATCAAACACAGTGGTTTACCTTTTCATTCTATGAAAAAATATGCAATTTCCCATTTAGACTGAAAAACTCTGCACTCACTATCAACTTTACGTTTTTTGTGACATTATGCCAAAATCGTAACAATTATGGAACTCGACACAACAATTATGGATATCGCACGCGCACGACACAAACAAATGCACAATACCTTCACAATCACTACTTCGCAGTACAACTAAAATCCTTCTCCGACCGTATCGCTTCGATTACTCGACTCACACTCAACTGACTCACGTCGCGCCGACGCACTCCTTTTATAATATCAATAAGGAAGGTTCTAGTCTAGACTCGAAGCGCGTGGAAGATTCTATTGTTCTCAACAAAAATAATAGGGTATTTCCGCTTGTTGCTAAGAGATGGCGTTACTGTCTATCTCTTTCGCTTGTCAAGGTACGCGCTGCCCTTGAAATTACTTATAAATGTAGTGTGCGCATTTTAAAACTTCCGTAGAGGAATCGAGTGAAGTCTAAAAGCTCTAAAAAACATGATTCTTCTTTCTGTGACACATTGCGATCGCGGACCTTATTGATACGTCCCGGGGGCCGGATGCGGCCCGCGGGCCTTACCTTTGACATCCCTGCCGTAGACGGTTCATAGAACGAATATACTAAAATATCTAAATATAGGAAATAATGAAAGGAACGATTTAATGGCGGATTTTAAAATCCTTTGGTCACGTAATACGAAGGGATGATATAGAGAAGATAATGATGTAAGGAAAAGTAGATGGTAAAAGAATAAGAAGTAGACCTCCTATAAAATTTATAGACCAAATCAAGAACCTCAAAAACATATCGGTTTGTAGTAATAATGAGAACGAGAGTGGACAGAATAGCATGGCAAAGTGTTACTCACTACCATGAATGAGTCACAACCTTCGGGATCTAAAAAGGACTGAAATGAGAGAGATAAATGCTGCTTAAAATAAATACTACTGCTACGAGTAGTATTTATTTTAGGTAAATGAAAAAGAACTCTTATTAAACATAAAATCCTTAAAATCAGACTCCTCCATCGGTGAGGATGGCATAACTGTAAAATTAATTAAAGCGGTCCATATGCATATTTTGAAACCTTTAGTCTATTTAATTAATTTAACCTTTAAAACTTCTAGAATACCTGTGGAATGGAAAGCCGCCATAGTTGTTCCTGTTTTTAAAAGTGGGAGACCCATACCAAATGACAAATTATAGACCAATATCCTTTTTAAGTAACTTTTCAAAATTATGGGAAAAATGTTTAAAAGCACGTCTGGTTGATTTTCTCGATTCACAGAATGTCCTTTTTAATGAACAATTTGGTTTTAGACGAAACATAAGTACGAAGGATGCGATATTCTTTTGGTTTCATGAGATTATATCAAAAATGCAACAAAATAAAAAATGTCTTACAGTCTATCTGTAATATATATAAAATGCAACATCTCACTGCCCGTCTGTCTGTCTGTCCATCCGTTAGTGCGCTTATCACTGAAGAACCACCTATCCGATTTACGTGCTTTCTTTTTAAAACATACATATATTCTCTGATCAGGTTATAGACTATATTTTATTACGTTAGGTAACATGAAGAAAAAGCAGTGACGATAATAGTGAATCAAATCGGAAAAAAGTTTGCCGCTAGCGCGTTCTCTTGCAATACACTGCCTAAACCACTAAATATGGAACAATATCATGGAGCAAAGAATATCTATATTATATATAAAATGCAACGTCTCTCTGTCTGTCTATCCGTTAGTGCGCTTATCACTGGAGAACCACTTATCCAATTTACGTGCTTTTTTTTTAAACATACGTATGTTCTCTGGCCAGGTTATAGGATATATTATATTACGTTAGGTGACATAAGGAATAAGCAGTGACGAGCATAGTAAATCAAGTCGGAGAAAAGTTTGCCGCTAGTGCGTTCTCTTGCAATACACTGCCTAAAACATTAAATATGGAACAATATCATGTAGCAAAGAATATAATATATAAAATGTAACGTCTCTCTGTCTGTCTGTCTATCCGTTAGTGCGCTTATCACTCGAGAACTACTTATCCGATTTACGTGTTTTTATAAATTTATACATATAATTCGATATAAGCCTAGGTAATGGGAGATAAGACGAGATAATGGAGATAAGGAGATATAATGGGACATGAGTCGAGATAAGTATAAATAATGGGAGGTAAGCAGAAATAATGGGAGATAAGCATGCATCAGTCTAGATAATGGGAGTTATGGTGAGATAATGGGAGATAAGGAGAAATAATGAGAGATAAGGAGAAATATTGCGAGATAAGTCGAGATAAGCCTAGATAATGGGAAATAAGGTGAGATAATGGGAGATAAGGAGAAATAATGGGAGATGAGCAGAGATAAGCCTAGATAAAGGAAACTATATAGAGATAATAGGAGATAAGGACAAATATTGGGAGATAAGGGGAAATAATGGGAGATATTTTATTACGTTGGGTAACATAGTAGTGAATCAAGTCCACGCGAGCGGAGCCGCGGGCCCGGCTAGGGTGTCGTGTAAATTAGGGTAGACTGGAAATATTAAAAAACATGAGCTGTCAGAGGAAAACTAATATCGGATTCGAAATCAGAACACTACAATAAGCCCAAAATTGAAAAAAAATTAGAGGAAAAAGTCAAAAAAAAATTATTTGTTGACCAATGTTATAATATACATGTATACTAAAGTAATTAATTAATATAAGAATAAGTGTTACGAGATCGGTAATACAAGGCCAATTTTAAACGTAAATTCGGGCGATATTGACATTATACTCATGAAAAAATTCAAAAATTGATTTCGCACAATTTTGTATTAAACATTTTTACAATTTTACGTAAATTGCTTTAATTTTATGACAAATTACTGAAAAGATTCACTGTAAGGTAAAATAGAAAACAGAAGGAGGGTTATATCACTGATAGACTGTATATGTAAGAAAAAACTATTAAAAATATTTCTTCTGATAATATTATATTTTGTATGGATGCAACGTATTAATTCTAACGCTCTGTATTTGCGAATTTTCTTCCTTCTGCTATCTAATCATTTCCGGTCTGGTAGATTTTCCGGACCGTGGGCAGTATAACATGGGAAAGTGTTATGATTTGTCATTTTGCAAATTTAGTTCATACATATTAAATAATCTACATTAATCTGAAAGAAAGGGAAATTGTGAGATTTTAAATCGGCAAGTTGTCAAAGATCTAAGGATAATAAAGAGAGTGGTTTATTTGTGAGCATGCAAAGCGGAAAAGGAGGCAAATATTTTCCTACTCTTCCTATCAATATTCTCACAAATTACCTCCCAACATATACCTGTTTCCTCGCATTCTGATCATATGCTCATAAAATAAAAAAAATAAATATTCAAATCCTATCTGCATAGGAAGTAGGGAAATAGAATTTAGAGCTATAAGAAGACACAGAACTAGTAGTCTATTTACTTCTCGTCGTTGATTACACCGACAAAATTTGGCCAAACCTTTTATCCAGAAACCAGAATATGCTTTTCCGAAGGTTTTTGACGCGCTAAATTCGAATCCGAGGTCATAATTTCTCTGGTAGCTCCAGTTTTCGAGATATTCTAACCTAAAAGTGCGAAAATCACGGTTTTTCGACATATTTGAAGTTATGTTACATCGAAAGGTAGTTTTTTTTTATCAAACCATTAATGGAGTCCGAAAGAGCTACTCTTCAAACCGCATTTAGATTTGTTAGGATATCTTTTTTCGTCATTGAGAAATCGCATGTTGAAATCAAGTATTTCGACTTATTTCTAGATTTTTGGAAAATGAAATCGAATAAACACAATTCTTCGACGCATTAACTTTGGTAACGATTGTTAATTTATGGTGAAGAATGTGTCAAATTAGACTTGTTTTGAGTTTAATGAACAAACAGAAAAGTTAATGCGTCGAAGAATTGTATTTATTCGATGTCTTTCATTTTCCAAAAATCGAGAAATAAGTCTAACTACTTAAATTCGACATACGATTTCCCAAGGAAAAAAAGTTATCCAGACAAATCCAAATGCTTTTTGAGGAAGAGGAAGAGTAGTTCTTTCGGATCCCATTAATGATCTCGAAAAAACCGTGATTTTCGAACTTTTAGGTTAGAATATCTCGAAAACCAGCGCCATCAGAGAAATTCTGACCTCGGATTCGAATTTAGCGCATCAAAAATCTTCGGAAAATATATTCTGGTTTCTGGGTAAAAAATTTGTCGGCCCGTATTATCATTTACAAGGTATAGATGATCGTGTGAAATACGTCGCAACTCTGAACATGACACAGCCATTTAGAAGAAAAAAAAATTAAAATATTATTCAAGGATGGATATACCAAATTTGCGCTAAAGAGAACGAAAAGTTGTCTATTTGAATCCAAAATGATACCAAAACGGAAGATTTTTAGTCCTATGCTTTTCATAGGTGAGATTTGTGGTTAAACATATATATTACAACTGGTAAATAAACTTTATTATAAAATACTCCTACAACATTTCTAGAAAATTAAAAACTTCTAGTTATTTTAGAAGATGCTGATTAATAGCCTTTTTCATAACGATATTATTAAGAGCAGTACAATGCGACTGGTCGGTAGTTGTTTGGCAAGTTCTTCTGGCCTTTTTTAGGGTATCGGCTGAATTGTAGCACATTTCCAGTAGGTAGGAAATATTCCCATTTTGTAGGATAAGTTAAAAAATTTACAGACCACTGGTGTTAGTTCTCTATCGCATTTTTTGAGTATTATGACAGGTATTCAGTCAGCGCCAGAAACTTTTTTTCTGGCTTCATGGAGCATTCATAGCAATATGGAGAACTCTTTCAATTTAAAAATAATTTCCTAGGAGTGTGTTTCCCAGGAAATACGACCTGCAACGTAACTAGCTACTACCACACATGCGTCACACCCGTATCGACTTACCGGAAATTGAATAGTACCTAAAATTTCAATATTTATGAGTGTTTGCGTGCATGCAGTGTGTGAAAGTAAATGTACGTTTCTTAAAATTAAATCTATTTTAATGTTACGTAACTTATATCCTAATTAAATAGTTTCCAAGATATTCACACACCAAAAGCTACTTAAGGCTGCTTGCATGTCCCTTAGTTAGTTTATAATTTCTACCTTAAACATAGGTAGTATTATCAATAAGAAATCCTACTAATTTATATAATATTACATCATGTTAGAATATAACTTTGACTTTAAATTTTCTTTCTACTTTAATTTTAACCTTAATTTATATTTAATTTCACTTAACTGTGATTTAACTTACATCTACTTCACAAAATTATATTCTCCACCCTTCTTGACAATATTTTTTCTGTGCACGACATGGTTTGGATTTTTTTTCTAACGTATATAATTATCTAAATGAAAGGGCTTACATGATTGGTTAGGGGAAAAATTATTCATGGCAATTCCACTGGCGCCGTTATTTACAATTATTAAAAACTTGTTCCCCGAAGGAACAGAAGAGAAGGCAACGTATATTTTAGCGAAGGCATATTTTTAGTGTTCCGTACGGAACACTTATAAGATGACATCGGTGTCTGTCTGTCTGTCTGCCTATCTGTCACACCCGATTTTCTCCGAAACTATTTGTTATAGAAAGTCGAAATTTGGTAATAATATACGAATTGATGGCCTCATCAAAACCGTGTAGTTTTGAAAGTCAAATTTTGAATTAAGGGGTTAGTTTTGGGGGGTGAAATCGAAAGTGATAAAAAAATTTTTTTAGTAGGTCATCAAGTGTGGTGTCTAAAGACACCCAAATATGCAAAGCGCATATATTGCATATTTTGCATATTATATGCATTTTTCTAAATATTTGCATAAATGCTTTAAAAATAGCATATATGTGCATATTTGAAGGAATTTATAATAATATAGGTCTTTAGCAGGCGTTTTCATTCATTTTTCGGAATAAAAGTCAATGTGTAGGCCGCCGCCGCCGCGCCGGTGGTTTTCCCCAAATAAATTTTATTATTTTATGGTCAGTAAAAACCAGTCAGTAAACCCCAGACGGCCATCAGAGCATACTTGTATTATTAACTTATTAGATTTCATTTTTGGTTGTGCTTTTAAAGTGGTTACGTCGATTCGTGCTTGTTATCTTATGAGTCGTATTTTACTACAGTGAAATGCCCAAACCCAGTAGTGTGTCAGTGTGGATTAAACCATACAAAGAACTAAGAATAGATATGGGAAAAATCTACTGTTCTGCATGTGTTAAAATTGTAAGTATAATCTTTGAATACCTAAGGAATATACAGGGTATTTCATTTTCGTTTAATATTTAAACATAACGAAATTTTTGTCAGGATTTTGCCGTTGATGCTATTTTCAATGTTATTTAAGTTATTTTTGTTCCATTTAACGAACAAAATTTCTATTTAACGAAACCACGAAATAGAAATACATTCGTAAACGTATGTATTTCTAGATAATCTAATAAAAAAGGTACAAAGCAGAATTTTAATTTTTGCCTGCTCTAAGCACCTAGTTTTCTATTTAACGAAATTTCTATTTAACGAATTTTTTCCTTGGGATTTTAATTAAATTTTATTTTTTTTATTGCAGATACCATGCGATAAAAAATTTCAAATAGAGCAACACGTGAAAACTGCTTGCCATATTGCCAAATTGAGTAAGACTAAACCTGGAGATAAGCCACAACACACATTAATGCAATGTTTCCAACCAACGTACAAAAATAAAGAGTTAAATGAACAAGACATCTTTAACCGAGATCTATGCCATGCAATGATGACATCAAACATTCCGTTATCGAAGCTACGTAATCAAAACTTTACTTCCTTCCCCCAGAAGTATTTCAAATTTAATATCCCAGGTGAAACAACAATACGGAGAAACGACGTAAGCTCCTTGTATTCACAGGTAATTGAGGAAATTAAAGGTAAAATTCGCAACGAACATTTTTACATATGTATTGATGAAACGACCGATTCAAGAGGACGGTATATTGCGCATTTATTGATTGAAGTTCTTAGCGACGATATTTTGCCAAAATCTTATCTGATTGCTTCCAAACAGTTAGAAAAAACAAATGCATTGACAGTGGCCAGATTTGTTCCTACGCCTGTTCCAGGAGATAATTTTTTGCTTATTTTGTCAGATGCAGCACCGTACATGATAAAGGCCGGGCAAAATTTGAAAATTTTTTATCCAAACTTAATACGTGTAACATGTCTCGCTCGTGCTTTAAATAGGGTTGCTGAGGAAATTAGGAATCATTTTCCGCTTGTGAATAGCTTAATTTCTAACATGAAAAAATCTTCCTTAAAGCGCCTTTAAGGATTCAGTTCTACAAAGAAAAACTACCAAAACACTCCTCTTCCACCAATCAGCCTGTTATTACAAGATGGGGCACTTGGTTGGAAGCAACATTTTTTTTACTGCGACAACTTCTGTCAACTAGATGGTCTAATTACAGAATTATCAGACGAATCTTCCCAATCCCTTACAGAACTTAAACGATTATTCAAAAACAAGGAGATAAAACAACAACTTTCCTTTCTTAAAACAAATTATAGCTTTGTTTCTAAAACCATAACTCAAATGGAGGAATCTAATTTGCCATTAACCCGAAGTGTTCAACTAATAAAACAATGTGAGGTCGCTTTTGAAAATGTCGCAGGTAAAATTGGGAGCAAAATTTTTCAAAAATTTCGGAATGTTATGGAAAAAAATAGTGGGTTTCAATTTGTCAGACAGGTAGCTAATGTTTTAACGGGGGAATTGACTGATTCCATTGATTTAGATCCTATGCTATTAAATAATTTTAAAAACGCCCCTATTACATCAGTCGATGTGGAAAGGAGTTTCTCAATTTATAAATTTTTATACAACGATAGAAGAGAAAACTTTTTAATGGAGAATTTTGAGAATCATTTAGTAGTTTATTGTTTTTATAACTAACAGCGACCCTGTCTTGTGCAATATTTGCATATTTCCGCTTAATTAGTTGCATCGCCCTGTATGTATCAAATTTAAAATGTATGTTTTATTATGCTGTTTACTACGTATATAAATTTTTATAATATGTACCTACATTATTATTATTATATGTTCATCTTTAAGTAAGGTAATAAATTATATTATTATTTATATTTATTTTTTACTTTGTATAATATTATATTTAGATTTAGTTCATTCGCCCTGTATGTTGAAAATTTAAATTGGGTTATTTATTGCTACATTTGTATAGTACTCGTATTATGTAATGTGAAACAATAAATTTACATTTTTCAAGTCTATTTCGATTTTTTTACTGCATATTTACAACATGTATGTGCATATTTTGAGAAAATTATTTGCATATTTATGCGCATATTTTAAAGTTTTTCACTTGCATATTTGGGTTTCAAATGAAAGCTTGTGAAAACATGAGTAAAATATATATATATATATATATATATATATATATATATATATATATAATTTAATACTTGCGCACACGTTTCTTTGTATTATTTTTAAAAAATCGCGAAAAATCGATGTCCCTCACCTTATCACGAAAAGTACTGATCAAAAAATTTTGAAAAATTTCTGGAATATTCTCCAGGGGGTGTAAATTGAACGAAAATTATCACGAGTGCATTACCTTTAATAATTTATCTGGTATATAAAAAAAAAAAAAAAATTCAAGGTCATCAATTTTCAGTAAAGATTGGAAATAAACTTTGTTGAAAACTCATTTGGGGTGTGTTTTGTGAAGTCACTGATCATTTTGTACCACCGTAACAACATTGTTTATTTTAAAAGCAGTCAACGTACGGAACACTAATTGTGCAAGTTCAACTTGCACTTGACCGGTTATTTTTTTTTTAAATTAAGCGAGATATCTTTTCTCGAATTATTTTTGTCATACTGTAACTTTTTAGAGTAAATTTAATTTCATTTGTGGATAATGACAGCTTGGGTTTAAGAATCAAGCCTGTAATGAGACCAAATTAACAAACAAAATTGCTAAAAACTATTTTAGATAATAGTAGACGCAAGG
The DNA here is from genome assembly GCA_019049505.1 of Pachyrhynchus sulphureomaculatus. Classification (NCBI taxonomy): domain Eukaryota; kingdom Metazoa; phylum Arthropoda; class Insecta; order Coleoptera; family Curculionidae; genus Pachyrhynchus; species Pachyrhynchus sulphureomaculatus. Next base: position 4,052,143 of record CM032449.1, read on the forward strand.
GCACAAACAATATAAATTCCGAAAATTCGGGAAAATGCCGGAAAAAGAAAAACAAAAATATCAAAAATTGTTATCGAAAATGACAATATAACTAAACAATCTGATATTTGCGAATTTAGAACAATTATTTTACAAATTTTGCTAACAACAATGAACCGCCCCAACACAATGAACTAATTCTTTCTATCCACAATCGAGTCCTTTTACTATTACTCACTGCACTAATTCAAATAAAAATTTATTTTATTAGTGCACTAAAACGTTCTAAAAATTATATATATTTTCAAAAAGAGAGGTAGTCTTTTTGAAAATGAAAACTGCAGGCTGGTATCTTTTCAATACCATTTTGCAAAAATATTTTTATCTTTCTGTAATATAACGTTAATAAATTTTCCAAAAGTTAATAAAATGTTAACAGAGTTCTCAAATGATTTAGATCTAAACATATTACTAATACTCTTGTATTGCACTTCATCATATATACGATTATTTAAACAATATAGAATCCATGATGGGGCTTATTTGTGGTATAAGCTGTACATTATTCATGGTATTATCATCAGACGTCCAGCAATTGGATAAGGTCATATTTATTAAATAGAAAGCAGTAAGTAGTGAATAACGGTGTCCAGTCATCTTCACGGTTTGTAAGTAAGGAAATCCCTCAAGGGCTCTATATATTTTCCGCCCTTCTTTAACTGTTTTGCCTTTACGTTGACGATACAAATATTATTCTATCTGGTAAGCTATCGACTGTGGGAATTAATCAGTTTTTATTAACAGTCAATACAATGTATAGAGTTAATAAAATTTCTCGATCTACACATTAATCAGAATTTGAGAACGGACGACCATCTAGAAAAAATCCGCTTCTTCTCGAAGCACAAGAGATACGGTCACAAAAGAAATTTTTATAATATGGACTTTCTTAGTCAGTAATGGCTTATATTGTAGTATACTAAGATGACTAAAAAAGGCTATATGTTAAAATGTTTAATAATATCAAAAGTTATGGACATCTGCATCTTCCAAAATATCTAGAAGAATTCAATGTGGCGTTCGTAAACAAAGATTAACAGAAAATCTTCTAATTTATGTAACACATCTTTTGAACAACGCAATTGGACATTTTAGAGAATATCGAAGGATTGTACTTAATATCTCCAAGGCATTTGACCCTGTTTGGCATGACGGATTGGGGTCTCTGAAAAGTATTGTTTATGGTTCTCTTGTTTCCTCAGAGAGGCAGTCACCGAATTTCTCGTAATCACTTCACGGTATATCCAAGGCTCCATACTCTCTCCTACTCTCTTCCTCATTTACATTAACGATCTGCTGGAAAGGATCAAGAATTCACTAAATAACTTTGCAGATGAGAGTATGCTTATTTCTTCATTCACTTTGAACACTCGAACATAGGCTACGGATGCAAATAACCGCAGACAGCAGAAAGTTGTTCAACTTGACAAAGACCTGAAAGAAATTGTATCTTGGAGTGACAGTAACCGAGTAAAACTTAACCCTCGAAAACCCAGGGGGTAGTTTTTTTTTTCAATTTAACATTACTGAAACCCACATACTTATGCGGACACTATTCCTCCAGAATTGTCACCTCAATTTGTTGGGTGGTAATTTGGGAGTATATAAATATTTATTGTCGTGTTTATTACAATTTTTTTTTAATGGGTCTAGCACACGTGCTACTGAAGTCCCTAAAGCACTCCAGGAGCGGCATGTGTGCGGATTTTCATACTTCATATATAAAATTGTAATCGAACAAGCAAAATATTCCACTTCCTTTTTGATATTTTAATTATTAATTTATATGCAGCCCCGAAAAGATCTGTAATATGCTGCCTAATTTAGTAGTATAGACATGCAATCTCCGAAAGAAGGAAGGCAATAAAATGAGATCAATACAGTACCGTTAGATTATAAATAGAACAGTAATGTAATAACAACTACACGATATATATATATATATATATATATATATATATATATATATATATATATATATATATATATATATATATATATATATATATATATATATAATTTGAGAGTCGTATTTTTAAAAATGGTTTTTGGATAACTTTTATTTACGCTATAATTGGCGAAGTTATTTTATTTATAGGGTAAGAAAGTGACTTAGCTACCTATAGCCATTCAAAATTCAACAAGATTCGAAAGTAATTAATTTATGGCTGTTTAATGACAAAGCATCTTGTAGGGCCGTAATATACCTGATTGTATAATTGTTGGGTTTAAAATTTTATTGTGATAAGACAGTTGAATTTTAATATTTTATGTACTGAATTTTTTTTTTCTTTTTTTATTTGTCTGGCACACGTGCTGCAGGGAAGTCCCTAAAGCGCTCCAGGAGCGGCACGAGTGCGGAAAAAGCGATTCACGTTGTTCTCGAATCGCTGTAAATTGTACTCGGTGGGAAACACAGCGCTGGGCAAATTATTCCAAAGGGATGATGTTCTCCATATAAAAGATTGCTTGAAAAGCGTTGTACGCGGAGTAACAAGCTGTACCTCATACGGATGCGAAGCACCAGCGCGACGTGTATTTCTAACATGCACCGCTTTGGGAGGAATTAAGCGGGCTACATCCTTCGAACACTTTCCATGAAAATACTTGTAGAATAGACTCAAGTCGCCAACCGTTCTTCGATGTTCCAGCGAATCAAGGCCGCCGGTCAATTCCGGGTCCCCAATCAGACGGACCGCTCTTCTCTGAACAGAATCCAACAAATGCAGTGTATGTTTGGGAGCGGAGCCCCAAACGTGGGAGCAGTATTCCATAGTTGGTCGAATTTGGGCTTTGTAAAGAATTAACAGTTGTTGTGGGGTGTAAAGCTTTCTGGTTCTAAATAATATTCCCAACTTTTGAGAAGCTCTCCTTGCTATGCCTGCAACATGTTCATGCCAAGACATATTTGCTCCCAAACTAACGCCCAACAAATTGGGCGACGATGTTAGGGGAATGGAGTGCCCCGACATAACTATGTCGGGTTCAGCAACGTTAACTTTTTTAGAAAAAACTGCCGCTTGGGTTTTTGTAGCGTTAAATTCCACTTGGTTACTGTCACCCCAAGATAGAATTTCTTCCAGGTCTTTGTTAAGTTGAACGACCTCCTGCTGTCTGCGGATATTCGCCTGAGCAGCCGATGTCCGAGCGTTCAAGGTGAATGAAGAGACAAGCATACTATCATCTGCAAAGCTATAGATTGGATTCCCGGTCTTTTCCAGCAGATCGTTAATGTAAATGAGAAAGAGAGTAGGAGACAGTATGGAGCCCTGGGGCACACCGGCGTTGATAGTGGGTGTTAGAAAGAAACCCTTCGACCGCCACTCGTAAAGAACGCTCTCTGAGGAAACATGAGAGCCACAAACAGAACCTTTCAGACATACCATAAGAGCGCAACTTAGCCAACAGTCCATCGTGCCAAACACGAATACAGAATATAGTAATTACACAAATATATTAAAAGAGTGTACATTGTCCTCGCGTACATTTGTACAATTTTAGTTATTAATTAATATCTAGTTCAATTTCCCTATCGCTACTATCTTGCGAATCAATAATAAGTATTTTTACAAGTTCTAAACTGTTTATATTTATGTACATACATCTATATGAGTTTTCAATTTTTTTTGACTTATTAAGTACAGTTTCTCCAGTTTTCACCAGTTACATTTTTGACTTCTGTCTTTATCAACTCAATCACACTACTGTTTAAAGTGAGTTTATTAATGTGAGCACGTATATTAGACTTTATTTTATGCCATATCAACTCGATCGCATTAAAGATACAATAATATGGTGAAAACCGAATTATTTCGTGCCCTGCTTCCTTTGCAATTTTATCACAAACATATTCCTTTGAAAAATTGTAACTTTTTAAAACTTCTAACAATTGTTTAACTGTATAACTTTCATGAAAATATATGTCACGTTCGCACAAAAAGGCTTGTATTTCCCTTTTTCTACTGCTGAAACTTGGTACCTTATTCATTTGGCAACTATGATAGTTTGCATTATCCATCACAATACGGCTATTCGGTGGTATATTCGGCATTAATTTGTTTTGAAGCCAATCTTCAAAAACTTCAGCGGTTGTATCACAATGATAATCCAAGCTGGAATCTGAAATATTCTTGGCTGCTAGAAATAGACATTCTTGTATCCAGACTTCTTCTGACCCCGCATGTAAAATAGTTTTTCTTTTACCTTTATTTGATGGAGCTTTGGTGTGACATTTTTTGGATTTATCAATCCATCCTTTACTGGTTGTGTCGTGGTTGTCATACCAAGTCTCATCTAGGTAGATCTAGGTTCGATTTTCCAATCTAGCTGTATTTATTTTTTCAAGATATTCCATTCTAGGTTGTTGTAAGCGCCATGATTCCATTATACTTGAGATTTGTTTATTTTTTCGAACAAAAACCCCAAACGAAGTAGAATACGCCATAAAGTTGTTGTGGAACATTTTATATCACAACTATCCTCGGACACCCTCCGTGAAAGTGACAATAACGTAGGAACTTTTTGTTCTGCATATATTTCATAAATTTTGCGGCGGATTAAGTCTTATTGACAGAAATCTATTTCAAACAAGTTTTTTTCTAAACTTTTCCAAGATTAATACCGAAATGGTAAACGATTTTCTTGTCAGAAATGTAAGTGCTAAAATGGGGGAACAAAGTAGGTTTAAAAACGTATTTATTTATTATTTTTATGTACCTTAAATGTGCAGTGGATCTCCATATAAAATATCGTAGGTTATGCCTGACATATTTATAACTAAACTAACTGTATCGAAGGACACGAACTATTACGTCTGCTACTATATCCTGCATTTCCTACAAATTTCTTAATTAACACCACTATATTAGTCTGTGGATATCTTTAATAACACTAAATATTTAACTTACTTTACCCACCATATATTGCAAAATTTCTAAACGTACACTTTAAATAAACAAATTAAGCGTGAACTTGACGTTTCTGTTTCGACACACCTTTGTCTTTTTGTGTTTTTTTAGGCGCTATCGAATTATTTACAATTTTTCAAACTGTACTTTCAGGAATGCTTGTTAAAGCTGATGTCTCCATCAATGAAAAGTACTTTTCGTGGCCTCGCTCCACTAACTATACATAAACACTTTTAACTATCACTTTTGCCTCAACGGGCAAACATTTGCGGCTTCTGATGAAAAGAGCTTAGGAAATTTTAAGACACTATTGAACTTTATATTACACACTATTTCAGTATAATACTGCAAATAAAATGAAGATTATTCTTTATATTTATAAACACGAAAGTATATATATATATATATATATATATATATATATATATATATATATATATATATATATATATATATATTTATTTATTTATTTATTTATTCACCACATTCTACAGTATTCCAATTACAGAATGGGAAAATAACATAATGAAATGTACTAAACCTAATTAAAATTATATTATATAATATATTAAAATTATATTATATAATATATTAAAATTATATTATAGCTTATTAACAACATATTTTATAACTACATTTTTTTTTTATTTTTGTCACGCTGCAATTGAAAATATCAAGCTGGTTCTGCATTTGATTGTATTTCTCGCAAATTTGAAAAAGGGGAGAAAATTTTAGGAGATTCGTTCTTGGGATTGGTAAATTAAAAGTTTGCACACTACGTGCCGCGGTTCTAGGTACATGAAAAGGCAGACACTGAAAGATTTTGTTTGCATCAATTTTGTTTGATATTATCTTATGTAAAAATATAATTTGGGCTTTGTTTCGGCGTGCCTCTAAACTTTCCATCGAAAATCTATCCAAGAGACTTTCATAAGGATAACCTATTTCGGGATATACTCCATCGAGTTTAAGACTAGCGTACTTTAAAAAACGCTTTGAATTTTTTCAATATTTTGAATGTGCGCTTGATAAAAGGGGCACCAAACAACAACTGAGTATTCAAGCCGTGATCTCATGAAACTATTAAAAAGCAATTTTAGAGTATCATATTCAACAAAGTCGGCACTATTACGTATGATGAAACCCAATAGTTTAAAACTCTCAGCCGTAATCTTTGCAATATGGCCACGAAAAGACAAGGCAGTATCCAGCAAAACACCCAAATCTGACACCGACTGACATCGCTCCAGGACCTGACCGTTCATACTGTAATTGAATTGTATGGGACTCAGTTTTTTTTTGTAAAGGTAATTACATTGCACTTGGATACATTCAAAATGAGTTTGTTGTTACTACACCAATTGTTTACAAGATTAAAGCCATCCTGTAGTCTTATGCAGTCATTCAGGTCTCTGATTCTGCAATATAGCTTCACGTCATCAGCATAAAGTAGGTATTCAACACCCGCTCTCCGAGTAAGATCATTTATAAATATATTAAAAAGGAGTGACCCCAAATGTGATCCCTGCGGCACTCCTGATGTGGCAAAAAGCTAGAAGAATTCTGACCAAGACACTGTACAAACTGCGAGCGATTTATCAAGTATGATTTAAAAAAAGATAATAACTCACTCGAAAAGCCAATTGTGAACAACTTGTCCAACAGAATCCCATGATCCAGCCGATCAAAGACCCTAGAGCAATCAGTGTAAATCACGTCGGTCTGCTCACCTCCATCAAGTGATTCGGCAAGGTCTTGCGTAAAACAAAATAAATTTGAAATCGTCGAACGGCCCTTCACGAAACCGTGCTGTTGCAGTGATATCTGCGTGCCAATTGAATTATATAAATAATCATGTAATATGATTTCGAAGACTTTTGAAAAGTTATTAATAATACTTATCGGTCTATAGTTTGTTACACAACTCTTGTCACCTTTTTTGAAAACAGGCGTAATACGTGATGTTTTCCATATGTCTGGAAATATAGATGTGTCAAGCGATAAATTGAATAATATTGTAAGAGGATGAGCAAAAGCAGAGGCCCAGTCTTTTAACAAGAAGGCAGGAATTCTATCTGGACCAACAGTAGCTGTAGGTTTTTAACTTTTTTAATACTTTAAAAACAAGTTATTCCGTTATTTTCTCCATGTTAATAGGATTCTGTGATGGGAATAAATTGTTCTCCACGTTTCTTTGTTTTCGAGAAGACATTACATAAGAGTCTTGAAAAAAGGATGCAAAACTTTCGGCTATATGTCTAGGATTATTAAGGATGTTGTTATTATAAGACATAGTGGTTGGTATAACATGAGAGTTCTTCTTGTCATTAATATAGCGCCAGAATTTTTTAGGATCATTTTTATGTTGTTTTCAATATTTAAAGAGTATGTTTTGTAGGAAGCTTTTGTGTCATTTTTAATGATTCGCCTCAGATTTTTTAAACTTTTCTAGTTCGAATAAATTTCCCGTTCTTTTAAATTTTTTCCAAGAGCTGTATTTAGTTTTGATATTTTGTATAATTTCACTAGTAAACCAAGGCGGATAATATTTATTTGTCTTTTGTATCTTAGGAACATGTATATCTAAAGTAGTGTAAATTGTTTGATAAAATCTTTCGCAGGCTCTATTTACATCTGTAAATTGAGACAGAAAGTCCCAGTTAATATATGAAAAGTTAAGATATAGATTTACTAAATTCCCTCTTTTGAAATTATAATAGTTTGAATAATTCTTTTGCTTATGTTTCTTGGATTCACACTGTACTTTTAAAAAAATATCTAAAGCAGGATGGTGATTATCTTCCGCTGTCAAAATATCCATGGCTCTCTCAACACTGCCATCGCTATTTGTCAGAATGAGATCAAGAAGTCTATCAGAGGTATTTTCTATGACGTTAATTTGAGATAGACCGGAAAAGTTTAGAAAATGATCAATTATTGTTTTACTACTGTTACGCAATGTATTCTCAGGTACAATAAAATTGGGTATATTAAAGTCACCCATAATTAGCACTTTATTATTCATAACAAACGGTAAAGACAATAAAGTCTCAAATAATATTTCGTATATCTCGACCAATACTCTTGGAGGAATATACAAAACAAAGATATACAGAGTTACGTTATTTAAAAAGACTTTTACGCCAATTATATGACGGTCTCTAGACGGTCTAGATATATCTAACGGAAATACGGAAAATTAAGATCCGAGGGCTAGAACAAACCACCACACCCCTCTGCATGTCAACCAAAGGGAACTTTCTATCACTTCGGAATATTATAAAATTTGGAGGAAAAATCTCAGAATCAATCACATATATATATATATATATATATATATATATATATATATATATATATATATATATATATATATACATATATATATATATATATATATATATATATATATATATATATATATATATATATGTATATATATATATATATATATATATATATATATATATATATATATATATATATATATATGTATATATATATATATATATATATATATATATATATATATATATATATCTATATATATATATATATATATATATATATATATATATATATATATATATATATATATATATATATATCAGTTACGACCCTGTTACGGCCTGGTACGTGCGAAGATCCTAACGGTCGTTTAATGCTTTATTGCATCAATTTGCCAAATCACTTTCTTAGATCTTGAAAAATACTATACTATAAACTGCTCTAACTTAAAACATACCTAGTATATATATTTAATTATTCTGATTTTCTTCGAGGAAGAGTGAAATTTCTTGAACAACGCCTCTGTTTATATCTGGACTGGGATTTTCCTCAATTATCTAGAATAAACCTGCTTTATAAAAACCCTTAATAAATCCCACTTAAACCTCAAAACAACATGTTTTAATTCGGCGTTTTAAAATAATATGTATTTAATTTGCCGACAATAAAATTCTCTGGAAAATACGGCTCATAAAAATTAGTTTCAGTTTCTTTCGCAGCTCGTAGCAATACGTTTTTAGTTTTTAGTGTTCAACTTTGTATAATATTTGAAGGGCTCTACTAGTTGCCTAAAATCCTTACTTATGAGTATTTAATTAACTTTAAAGTGAAAAAGACTTGGCTAAAGCATAGGAGCTACGTCTGGTAAATATAGCAACTATTTAAACCTGCAATAGTTGCTATTCACATAGCAAATTCAGTTTAAATAGAATTTTGAACAGAGTATAAAACTTTCTTCATTATTCAAATTATTTATTTTAATTTATATACGCTAAGCAATGTTTGGAATGGTCATTTAAATCCCTGCAGACAGTAGGAAGTTATTCAACTTAACAAAGCCTGCAAGAATTTCTATCTTGGAGTGACCAGTACAATTTAACACTACAAAATCCCCAGTACAGTTTTTTCTAAAAAAAGATACTCTTGTAGAATCCGACATCTCGGGACACTTCTTTCCTCTACTATCGTCACTCAGCGAGGCTGTTAACTTGAGAACTCTCTTTTCCAGGAAATTATCAGAACAAAGATTCTTCTACAAAATCGGTAAAGTATCGAGTACTTCTCTCGCAATCATGCAATTCTAAAATAAATTCTGAATTTGACATCCTTAGACTTAGGTGTTGAAACCCCAGGTTCTACTGTTACTGTGGGATGTTTGCCGTATCATTAGCTTGTTATCTCAGTCTATGTAGTATAATTAGATCGATTATAATTGATATTGTTTACCTTTGATTGCACACTTTTATCACTACTCTAACGGTGATTTCAATTTAACAGAAATTAAATGGTAAGTTGAAAAAAGCTTTGTGGTAAGCTTTTAAGGCCTAAAAGAGATATTGGTTACGATTGTACTACACCGAGGAAACACTTCCTTGTGGTCCTGTGGACACCAGTTAAGTACAGATATTGCACTTGTACCTCGCTAGGTTTATTATATACAGGGTGCGCCATTGTTTAGAATAATGATTCCACAGCATTTATTAATCAATGTATCAGAAAATGTTTAAATAACAGTTATAGGGTGTTATACAGCGCACATACTGACGTTGACAATAAAATGATAATTGAAGAAACATTAGACGGAATGTTACGTTTAACTCTTAAGTTATGGGTACATTGGATTCAAATAAGTGAACTACAGATAGAGGGGAGTCACAAATGGGACAGGTCGAAGGGGGTTCTTTCTTTAGCAAGTAAACATGAGTCGAATAAGTGTGTCCTGTTGCCAATCTTCTCATTAGTACGTTATGTCTACGATCAATTGCCATGATATTTAGGGGAGAGAAGACATTTGGTTTATTGGGCCACAGTTTATTGTTTGGGTCCTCCAAGTCCCATTTGAGTTGGAGAGGAGAATAGTGTAGATGTTTTAGAAATATGTTAAAGTCGGAAGAGTGGTTTTCTCCCACGTTATGGCAGCTTCTTTCGATGGCAAGTTTTGCTAAAGAGTCCGTTTTATCGTTGTGTAGATTACCAATGTGGCTGGGTAACCAAAACAAGGATATCGTACGTTTTTTAAGGAAAGCAGTGTACATTAGATCCGATATCTGTCTTATTTAGTTAAATTCCAGTTGAACTATCAGTTCGAAAAAATTACGCCATCTTAATTTTTTTTAAATAGAAAGCCCTGTATATTATTTTATTTTTGAGTCCTACTAAAAATTCTAGATAGTATTTGTCTAACATACGATATGAAATTAAGGAGATAAAATTAAAAAAAAAATTTTAGCTGGCTTGCGTCAAACATTTACTGTCAGGTAACGACTTAACGCGTCAAAAAATGATTTATTGACGAAAACGTTTATAGTTGGATTTTGTGAAACTGCAATTTGAGCGTAATATCAAAATGATACATTTAACAGAAACTGAAAGAATCACTTTGTTAATAAGGATTGGTTACGGTAACCGTAGGAGAACACAACAAGAGGTGTGTGATATTTTTAACGGAGAATGTCCGAATCGAGAATTTATTACCGAATCCGTAGTTAGTAAAATATTAAAACGATTTAGACAATCAGGTCATGTTAAGAATAGTTCTAAATCTGGACCTCCAAAAGTTAAAACAAGCTATAATAAAAAGTTAGATATTTTATTGGAAATTACAGAAAATCCCCATACAGCCACTAGTCAGCTTTGCCTAGACCACAACATAAATAAAGGTACCTTAAGTGGTATACTGAATGAAGAAAAACTGTATCTATACAAACCCATTCTATTGCAAGAATTATCTGAAGATGATTACGATAGACGAGTTGAATTTTGGGAGGTCATGATGGAACGAATCTATAATGATCCTGAGACCAATCATGGACCACGGATATGTTACTAGGAATAAATGCAAATCCTTAATCCTATTTTGGATACCGGGTCACTCTGGCACATAAGGCAATGACAAAGTTGACGCTCTAGCCAAAAATGGTAGCCTATCAGGCAAAACCACCCTAGGGACTATATCAATTTCTTATCACATGAATTTAGAAAACTGTTTCAATTACAATGGGATCTTGAGGACACTAGTAACAAACTCTGGGAGCTAAAATCAGATGTTCATCCCCTCCTACAGCATCTCTCTCTGAACAGAAGGGAAAATACCACAATTAGATGATTGGTCATTGGACACACCTTTCACACCCACTCTCATCTGCTTAACAAAAGAAAATCCTCCAATCTGTTCCGTTTGTCTCTCCCCTCTTACAGTAAAGCACATCTCTGAAGCACATCACCTCTCTGATTTACGGAGTAAATCTCGTATACCTTCAAATTTGAAATCTGTCATCCTCACCTGTAAAACTATTTACAAACAAATCGACGAATTTTTAAAAGACATCAACTTCAGTGTATAACCCCTAACACTATCGGGCGCTAAATGACACAGGTAGTTGATGCCGCCTACCCCCTTAGATAAATCAATCAATAATGATCCTAACCTAATTCATAATATTGTTTTTTTTTCTGACGAGGCCACATTTTGTCTTAACGGAAGAGTTAACAGGTATAACTGCCGGTACTGGTCTATTGAATCCTCACTGAATAATCGACAATCATTCTCAAAGACCACAAAAGAGAAACATGTCGGCAGGGATTTGTGGACGTCATATCATTGGTCCCTTTTTTATAGTTACTCCAAGAGCAAGTTATTCCAACTTGTGCAGGTCTTTTTCCCGATGAAAATAATTTGGATATCCCTAACAGGAACAGGACGGAGCACCTCCTCAGTGTGAAATCAATGTTCGAAGTTATTTGGATGCGATTTTTTCTAATCGATGGATAAGCAGAAGAGGTGCTGTAGAATGGCCTGCAAGGAGTTCCTATCTTACGCAACTTGATTTTTTTTAGGGAGTCATTTGAAAACCAAAGTTTACCGAAGTCGACCTGAAACTGTAGAAGATTTACAACAGCGAATTCAATATGAAGTAACACAGATCACCCTGGATTCTTCGCAAAACTCTGTTCAGGCTGTTAATTACAGATTGGATCATTGCCTCGCTGTTAACGGTAGGCATTTTGAGCAATTGTTACCTTAAAAATAAACCTAGAGTATTTATTAGTAGTTTTTTGTATTTTTTTTATTTTAAATTTCAAATGACAATAATTCCAAAACAGTTCAATAATATCTAGAATTTTTAGTAGACTTTCCATTTTAAAAAAATCAAGACGGCGTAATTTCTTCGAAGTGACAGTTCAAAACATTTTATTGTCAACTTCAGCATGTGCGCCGAATAACACCCTATAACTTTTATTTAAACATTTTTTGACACACTGTTTAATAAATGCTGTAGAATCATTATTCCATACATATGGCACCCTGTATATATATAATATATATATATATATATATATATATATATATATATATATATATATATATATAGGAATAATTGAAGTTGTCGAAGATGGATTGTGTGATATGCTCCGATAATTTTGTTGTTAACAGTAAGACAGTAACTTGTGGTTTTTGTGAAAACAAATTTCACAGTGTATGTGTTAGAATAAAGGATGCTGCTTCAAAACTCGTGAACGATATGGAAAACTTAATTTGGTACTGTGATGAATGTATTCAAGTTGTTAAACAGAATTTGAAATTGATGGATAATTTAATTAATATAAAAAAGAGTGCTGAAGCGGCCGAAAAACGTTCTGAACAGTGCTTTAAGGCTTTAGAAGATATAAAAACCAAAATAACTGCGAGTATCCAGGAAGACCCACTAAAAAATAGAGATGGCATGCAAATGGAAACCAAAACTTATGCTAATGCTCTAAAAGAGGGAGTTATAATTGTAAAGCCAAAAAATATGGGCGAAAGTAGGAATACGGAACAAACCCTTCATCAGCATATGGATCCAGTAAATTTGGGAGTAGGGATCCGATCGATGAGGAGTGCCAAGGAAGGAGCAGTGGTAATATGTTGCAGAAATGATGAGGAAGCACAAAAACTAAAGTCAAATATTGAGCATGAAGTAGGTGAAAACTACTCTATCAGTGTGCCAAGCAAAAAGAGACCATGTATAAAAATTGTGGGAATCGGTAAAGAATATACACATGATGAACTAATCAATAATTTACGAAGACAAAATCAAGGAATTGTAAGTGAGGAAAGCAACTTTTTAGTAAAAGTTGTTAAAAAAATGGTAAACAAATATATGGCAATAGTGGAATGTGACACAAAAATATTTCATAATGTGATGGACAAAGCTGAGGGAAGACTTTATATAGGGTATGATGCATGCCGATGCTACGAATACGTTAATATTATGAGGTGTTATAACTGCTACGGATTTAAGCATTTGGCAAAGGAATGTAAGCATGGAAAAGTGTGTGGAAGATGCTCAAACGGAAACCATGAAACTAGAAATTGTAATAGTGATTTCCTGCAATGTGCGAACTGCAAATCTAGTAATGAGAAGTATAAGCTGGGATTGGATGTAAAGCATTCTGCCTTTAGTATGGATTGTCCCACATACCTGCACTGGGTCAAAGGTGAGAGAGCCAGAATCAATTATGTGGAAGTTCAAAATAGCAATCATTTAAAGTAAGCGGGGGGGGGAGAAAATTTATGCAGATACCTCTGGGTCTTTAAGAGAAATCACTATCCTACATCAAAATATACAGTGTATACGAACAAAGACTTTGGAAATGCAAATGTATATAGAAAGCATGAATAAAAAACCTGATCTAATTTGTCTGTCGGAGCACTGGATGGAAAAAGAAGAAGAAACTTTTATAAGGATTCAAGGGTATAAACTCGGATCTTCTTTTGCAAGACCTAGCATGAAGCATGGAGGTGCATGTATCTTTGGAAGGGAAGACCTTCATTTTGAAGAAGACAAGAATATTGTGCAAAGTAGTGTTGAGGGGTCTATAGAATGTGCTGGTGTCGTAGACAAAGACTTAAGGTTACTAGTTGTTTGTGTATATAGGAGAGGATTGGGGTCGTTTGAGACATTTATAGACAAATTGGAAGAAATATTAGATTATATTAGGGTAAAGTATGTTAAATTTAAACTTGTATTGGCCGGAGATTTTAATTTAAACATGTTAGTAAGAACGATTAAGAATGACCTATTTATGGATCTATTGTCGGGTTATAATTTGAGGCAGGCTATTTTTGCACCGACAAGGGAGGCAAAGAACTCATCCACACTTATAGATAATATTTTTGTAAATATTGATGGTTTTAGTGCTGCTGTGATTGAAAATACTCTCTCGGATCATCATGCGCAGCTTATTTCATTTCACTCGGAGCAGGTTGAAACTTTAGATTACAAGTATATTAAAAAAAAGAATATTTTCAAGAAAAAGATTACTTCTGTTTAGGCAGGAGCTGCAGACTGTTGACTGGAGCCCCATACTGGAGTGCAATGACGTCAATGTATGCTATAATACATTTATAAATATAATAAAATGTCTAATGAATGTAATTTTTCCAACAAAAAAATATAATTGTAAAAAACTTCATAATGGTTGGATAACTAAAGGTATAAAAATTTCATCTAAAAATAAAAGGAAACTATACTGTGAGAAAAAGAAAGGTAAAATATCTAACGATGACTTCAAGAGATACGATAAAATTTTAAAGAAAGCTATATTGGAAGCTAAAAGAAAATCAAATACTGAATTTATTTTGAATTCTGATAATAAAAACTAGGGCAACCTGGTCATTGGTAAGGAATATATCTGAAAATTCTCAAAAAAAATCAATAATCGACACTTTTTGCGCCGAAATATGGGGATTCAGTGACAGCATTGAGTGCTTTAAAACCATTACTTCATTAATTCTTGTCCAGATGTTGATGGTAGTGGGACAGTTGACTCATTCCCTATAGAAGGATGTCAGCGAACGATATTCTTAGAACCAACTAGCACTGAAGATGTCTGTAGATGCATAAAAAATTTGAAAAACAAAAAATCCGTAGGAGAGGACCAGGTGCCTGTTTCGCTGCTGAAGGAGACGGCAGATATTATATCTATACCTTTGGAACATATTATTAATGTTATGTTCTCGACAGGAGTCTTCCCATACCAATTAAAGCTTGCACATATAAAAGCAATATATAAAAAAGGTGACCGAGCTGAAGAAAAAAATTATAGGCGGGTATCACTGCTATCAAATGTAAACAAAATTTTTGAAAAAATATTATACTCCAGATTGATATCCTTCCTTGAGCGAAACAATGTCCTGGCTGATCAGCAGAATGGCTTCAGTCGACATAAATCTACTATTAGAGCTATTTATCAAACCATGTCAGAGATTCTTAATTCTTTAAATGATGATAGGGTGACTGTGGCCATGCTTCTCGATTTGTCAAAAGCATTTGACTCGGTAAATCACTCAATACCTTGCTTAAAACTAGAGAAGTATGGAATTAGAGGTGTAGCTCTTCAGCTCATAAAATCATATTTAAAAAACAGAACACAATGTGTTATTGAAACAGACCCTTGTGGAAAGCTTGCTTGCTCTGAGAAGGTCATAATAAAAAGGGGTGTACCTCAAGGTTCAATTTTAGGACCCCTGTTATATATACTGTATACTAATGAATTGCCTAAAGTGTCGCATGACTATATAGTGCTGTATGCCGATGATACTACTCTGATCTTTAAAGAGGATAATAAACATCTCTTACTTCAAAAAATGGTTAATACTCTAAACCTATTAAGGCAATATTTTACTTCGAATGATCTACTTTTAAATATCTCAAAAACACAGATGATTCTATTTTCTAACAGAAGTAATGAACGTGTAACAGTAACATATGACAACATTGATGTAGTTTCGGGAGATGAGATTTTATTTCTTGGAGTGATTGTGGACAGGAGACTTGACTAGAAGTGTCATGTCAGTGCTTTGGCCAATAATATGGCTAAGTATTGTTACGCGCTAAGAGTCATTTTAGATTATGTTGGTGAAGACGCAGCACTGTCTTCTTATTACGCCTACATTCATTCGCGTATGAGATATGGAATCATCTTTTGGGGAAATGCCTGTGAGATAAATAGAATTTTGGTTTTGCAGAAGAAGTGTCTAAGAGTAGTGTACAGAATAAAGGCAAGAGATAGTTGTAAAAACGTATTCATTTCAAAACGGATTTTTACTGTAATAAGTTTACATATATATGAAGCAGTGTTATTTGTTCATAGTAATAAAGACCTATTTCAAGAAAGCATAAGAGTGCATGAACATAACACTAGGTTAAAAAATGATTTAAAACCAAACAAAAGTAAATATTCCTATATACAAAAGAATGTACATTTTTGTATTCTAAGATTGTACAATAGTTTTCCTAATCATGTTAGAATTTTAAGAACGAACTTGCTGAAACTAGTAATTAAGAATTATTTAGTCCGTAAGGCATTTTATAGTTTGGAGGAGTTCTTTGCTGATGAATCTCGGCTATTTTTATGTGTGTAACTAGAATATTTGATAAAATGCAATATTTCTTAGTTTAAGAACTTTTGACATTGTTCCACGCTCCTATATGGAGCTTTGTAATTTACAAGGAATAAATAAAAACATTATCTATCTATCTATCTATCTATCTATATATATATATATATATATATATATATATATATATATATATATATATATATATATATATATATATATATATATATATTTATATATATATATATATATATATATATATATATATATATATATATCTATATATATATATATATATATAGATATAGGATGTTATGAAAATAGTTTAATATATTGAAATGAATCTACTCATTATTAAAATGGGTGATTCCTAGGATCACGTAGATCAACGTTCAATACTTTTTTTTTCTCAATCTATAGAACGGAGTCCGTTGGTGAAGGATGCATTTTATAACCTACTAATATTTTCATTACGAAAATATTTCAGTGAGCCCTATAGAATGTTATGAATGAAGTTAGGTATCAAAGTCAATGTCATCTGAATAACTATTTTTTGTTTCGCAGACGAAATCAAAATCTGCTAAGCGAAGAGTCCCAAAGATCATGGATCAATTCTAACTTTTTTCTTTATTAAAAGGTGAGCCTGTGGTAAAAAAGTGAAAGGAAGAATTGGCTATGCAAGAGTACCCTTTTTAAACTCGAAAATCTCCTCCTTAATAGAAATCTGCCACTGTTATTATCTCGTATTAGTTTTTCATTATCATAATTTATTTTAAATGTATTAGAAAAGATGAGTATGAAGCTTCAAATCCAACTCTTCAAGATGTGCAGGTTATGGTTAATATTAAGTGGATTGTGGCCTGAAGATCTAAGAAATTTTTCGAAATTTTATCAATTTTCTTATAGGATTTATTCGATCGGGAGTCAAATATTATATTCGATGTGCTTAATATTCTTTGGTGTCGCTATGTATTTGAATTTAGGCCGAAAGATCAATGAAGGTAAAAATGTATTAATTATCGATATTTACGAAATGCCTTGGAAATGAAATTTTGAAATATATTTACATGTATTTTTTTAAATTTTAGTAATGGAAAGCTTTTCCAGAATGGTCTTTGTTATGTTAATTGTTTATAAAATGATTTTACTCCAGTCGAAGAAAATGCGAACTATCATTAATTTAGTAGTTGACGAAGAACGTAAGATAAACGAGAATGAAGATAAAACAATAAAAGATATTTATCGATTTCATGTTAGATATTGCAAACAAATGATATTTTGGATAGTTATATTTTTGTATGCAGCTGGAATCATCAACATGAATTTAGGTTTGCTTATTTGTAAAATTTGTTTCCTGCAAATTTGATTATAATTTATTATATATGGTATAAACTTATAGGTATTATAGTCCGTTTGTTTGGAGTTGATAGCACACAACATTGGTAATAAATAAGGAAACCCAAATATGCAAGTGAAAAACTTTAAAATATGCGCATAAATATGCAAATAATTTTCTCAAAATATGCACATACATGTTGTAAATATGCAGTAAAAAAATCGAAATAGACTTGAAAAATGTAAATTTATTGTTTCACATTACATGATACGAGTACTATACAAATGTAGCGATAAAAAACCCATTTTAAATTTTCAACATACAGGGCGAATGAACTAAATCTAAATATAATATTATACAAAGTAAAAAATAAATATAAATAATAATATATTTTATTACTTTACTTAAAAATGAACATATAATAATAATAATGTAGGTACATATTATAAAAATTTATATACGTAGTAAACAGCATAATAAAACATACACTTTAAATTTCAAATCATGTACGGTGCTGCATCTGACAAAATAAGCAAAAAATTACCTCCTGGAACAGGCGTAGGAAGAAAAAACTTCGATAGTTCCTCTTGAACAAATCTGGCCACTGTTAATGCATTTGTTTTTTCTAACTGTTTGCAAGCAATCAGATAAAATTTTGGCAAAATATCGTCGCTAAGAACTCCAATCAATAAATACGCAATATACCGTCCCACAGTGTGTCGCGTAGAACATGCTAGGTGGACAAAATTCGTGTTATGATTTCCAGGAAATCTTATTTGCAAAACGTAAACAACACCACCAAACCCCGAATTCCGAGAAAAGGTTGTTTATCAAATTTGCAAGTGGCGAGTCATAAGCGTCAGAAGTCAGGTAATAAGTTTAATGCAGCTCTTTCAATCAATCAGTTGCAATTTAGCGACACTTTCGTGCACATCTTATAGTGACATATTGTAATATTGTGAAAGCTTTTGTGATGAATATTAATACTGAGGGTAAGTACTATTTTTTTAATGTATTATTTTTTTTTAATCAGAATCTATTAATTTGAATTTTTAGTATTTTTTTTAAATAGCTTATATATTTTAGCGTGTTTTTAAAAAAAAAAAAAAAAACTTTGAAAGTTCAGAATATACAGACATTCACCTCTATCCGGGCTAGTTTTTAGATATTACACAGAAATAACTTTATTCTTCGTAAAAATACACATACTGTTTAGCACACTTCAGTACAACATGTTTTTTTTTTCTTTTTTTCCAGAACACGTTTACTCTATTTCAAGGGTAGCCTTTTTTGAGGAGTGGTTGAAACACACGAAGAATGAAAAAAACTCGCGTGTATACGACTTTCTTTCTTCAAAAATTTCACTTTGGTGACATTACTGAAAGCAGCCAAAAAGAAATAAAGTTGAAGATCCAACTTGTCTAATAAGTTTGGTGCCAAATGGTTGGCTTCAGGAAAGTCGAAGGAGCGTTTTTTAATTAAAAATAAGAATTGGTTGGATGAAGCAGACATACAGTTTACTGCGAGTTCTTTTGCGCCACAACCTTCAACATCAAGTGAGAATGTGACTCCTGCAGGAAGACCTCGCAAAGATTTCGAGGAATCGTCGTTTAAGACGAAGAAACGTCGCGTCGTGGATCTCGTAGAATACCGAAGTGTCAGTGAATTGGTGACTGCTGCCGAAATTGCTGTGCGTTCAGCAGGGCAAAGGAAAATTGCCAATGTGATTAGAGACATTAGTGAGAGCCCAGATAATATTATTAAGTCTAAAAATACCAGTTCCGTTAATCCTAGGCAATTAAGTAGTGACGAAGCCTTAGCTTACTATATAGATTCTAATTCAACAACGCATTCTTACAAACAAACTAGGAAGTGGTCCATGAAGGCGGGGCATAATGTGTTTCCGTCATATTTTAGTTTAAAAAAGTCCAAACAGGCCTGTTACCCTGCAGAGGAGCACATTGCTATAACAGAAACTCGTGCTGAAATAAATTTGCAAGCCTTATTAAATAAAACAGTGGAACGTCTAGTATTAGCACAGAATGAAGTTATCAGCAGTGTGCTCCCAACAAGTTGATCGTTTACACTTGTTAGTAAATGGGGATGTGATGGAAGTTCTGGGCACAGCACATACAAACAGAGATTTGAGAACACTGAATATACGGACGAGTTTCTTTTCGCATTTTCTTTAGTAACCCTTAAGTTATATGATGGGTCCAAAATTATTTGGCAAAATCCTCGGCCTTCATCAACTTTGTATTGTCGCCCAATCAAATTTATATTTGCCAATGAAACGAACGACTTCACGTTAGTGGAGACAAATAGATTGTGGGAAGAAGTTTAATGCTCTTCTTCCAACACTTATCAACTTTGGTGATTCTTAAATCTCTGTAAAACACGAACTTTTGCTGACAATGACAGACGGAAAAGGTGTGTAACGCCTTAACGGAAACTAGTTCATCCCAAAAGTGTTTCATCTGTGGCGCCACCCCCAAGACGATTAACGATGACCCCGCGATGTTTAACAGCAATCAAGAACATTTTGGCTTTGGTTTATCTACACTTCATGCTTGGATTCATTGCTTCGAATGTCTTTTACATATCAGTTACAAGTTGAATATTAAAAAATGGCAGGCTAGAAGCAACGAAGACAAAGCAGATATCAAGGTTCGTTCCGAGGAAATCAAATTGAAATTTAAGAACGAGATGGGACTCATTGTAGATAAACCAAAGCCAGGATTTGGTTCTTCAAATGATGGAAATACAGCCGTCGCTTTTTTAAGAATGCTGAGATGAGTGCTCAGATCACAGGGTTGGATGTTACAATTATAAAAAAGTTTGATGTTATTTTGAGAACATTGTATTCTGGATTCGAGATAAACTTAGTTGAATTCAAAAAATTTTGTCCTTGAAACCAGAAAACATTATCTTAGTCTCTATTCGTGGTACTGTATGCCTGCTACTGTGCATCAAATATTAATTCACAGCACAGAAGTTATCAAAGCGGCATTGCTTCCAATTGGGCAGCTTTCCGAAGAGGCTTTAAAAGCACGGAACAAAGATTGCCGCAGATTTAGGGAGTACAACACCCGCAAGTGCTCGCGTGTTGCCACGAATAGAGACTTACTGTGCATGTTAATTATAACATCTGATCCTTTAATCAATAGCCTTCGAGAGATTCCCAAAAAAAAAAGCCGGAAAAAATATGTACAGATGTATTAAAGTTAATTGTAAGCCCTAGCATAGAAGAGTCAAGATTGGAATCGTCATCATATTGTCGCACAATGCCACAAAATGATGACGATTATACAGTAAACGACTCATCAGAAGACTCTGATGATGATTATTAGGTTCAGCTACTATTTTTTAGTTATGTAGTGCTTGTACTAAGCATGTAACCTTGACTTGTAAATTTTTCTTTATCAATAAATGAGTATTTTTATTTTACATATAATTACAGTCAGTGTCATTATGCTAAATTTATTACAGAGCATTTATAACATTTATTTTAAAATTAAACAAAAACAATTTTTGACTGGAAGTTTCAAAAACAATTTTTTTTTTTTTTTTTTTTTTTGAACCGAACAGCAAGAAATATCTACCTTAAAAAAATCAAAAACATTTTAAAATACCAACTACTTATGTATGTATAATGCACAAGTTACCTACCTGAAAGGCAGGTATTATTTGAGTTTATCCTTTTTGTGTCAATAAAACTAAGTAATATGGATTAATTGTTTTATTTTTAATTGACAAATGCAATAAATGATTTTTCATCTGGTTATTATTAAAAATAATAATACAGTGTCTTTCATTTAGTTGCACATTCAAGTTTCTAGAAAAATTCGTGCACATACACAGAATATTTTGTTTTTGTTATACAATGTTTTGTGCAGCTGGACAAAAAATACAGGTAAGCGAAATGCAGCTAAATGAAAGACACTGTATTATAATTTTTAATTCTAATAACCATACAGAATACCCTTGCCCTTTAGTTCCGTTATCTACCTGCTAAGCTGATGCAATCCTACCGCGATATGCAAGGGTGGCTGTATTACACAAATTTTATCGATATTGAGTACCTGCGGTAAATTGTGAATAAAAAACCCACATTTATTAACATGATTAATACCTTATTTTATTTTCCAGATACGCAACTGTCAGAAAAATGTATAATATTTTGTTTTTCTTTTATTATTGCGCTTTTTACCGAAAAAAAATAATGAATTTTACACGAAAAAAAATTTTTTCTCTTCATTAATTTCTAAATAACTCCAAAACGATAAAAGATAGAATAAAATAATATTCAATCAACTTTAATAAAATTTTGTTAAGCATTTTTTTAATGTTTTATTCATAAAAATCTGACAAGTTGTTCCCGAGTTATCGTTAAATATGTCTGCGTAGCTGACTAATTTAGGGGAAAAAATTAGCCACGCCCATAAAAAAAACCAACGCGATGAATTTTTTTTTAAAATAACTTAATATGCCTAGAATATACATAAACAATTGAAATAAGTGAAAAAATAATTTTGTCCAGCTAACTTGTACTAATCGACACACTGTGCGTCCTCTTGAATCGGTGGTTTCATCAATACATATGTAAAAATGTTCGTTGCGAATTTTAGCTTTAATTTCCTCAATTACCTGTGAATACAAGGAGCTTACGTCATTTTCTCCGTATTTATTAATAATAAATTAATAATACAAGTATGCTCTGATGGCCGTCTGGGGTTTACTGACTGGTTTTTACTGACCATAAAATAATAAAATTTATTTGGGGAAAACCACCGGCGCGGCGGCGGCGGCCTAAACGTTGACCCTTATTCCGAAAAATGAATGAAAACGCTTGCCAAAGACCTACATTATTATAAATTCCTTCAAATATGGACATATATGCTATTTTTAAAGCATTTATGCAAATATTTAGAAAAATGCATATAATATGCAAAATATGCAATATATGCGTTTTGCATATTTGGGTGTCCTTAGTAATAACTATTAAAATGGCATAAACCATAAGCGTCCGAAATTTCTCTACCAATTATTTGTATTTTTTGTTTTTAATCACCTTTATTTTTCTATCTCTATACAACAGTGCGACCTTTTTCTAAAAAATATTTTATTACATGCCTTCTAAACTTTACACAAGCTATATAAATTGACGCATTTTCAAAGTTTATTTTAATGAGTAAATGATGAAACTAAAAACCTTTATTTGTATGATAAAGGCATTAACGAGTAAAATTCGCAATTCTTAAGAACTAGAAATCTACAATGTAATAAAGCTTAATGATAATGAGTACAATAAAATTATTTGGGATTTTAGCAGTTATTGGAATATAATTAACCAAAGTACTTATCGGTAGGTAGGTGCTTAAGTACCTAAGTATGCAATAAAACTATTCTGAGTAAGTATAAAAAATAAAGCAAAAACCTATAATATGCTTAGTTCAAATCAGAACCGCGATGGCTTCAACTTTCAGTTTTGCCCCGGTTAAACTTCGCGGAGTCTGTAAATATGCATTTTCCCTGAGAGAAAAAGCAATGATACTTAATGTCCACGATGCCCTAGTGCATCAACAGCCATCAAGCCAAATCCGTGAAATTATGGAAACTTGTACCAACATGTGGGTCAGCAACTATTTATAAATTTCTAAAAGAAAAAAAACCCGGTCCTTGCCACAAACCTCAGATTCACAAAGGAAAGGAGCCCTGCAAAACTCTGTTCAGGCTGTTTATGACAGATTGAGTCATTGCCTCGCTGTTAACGGTAGGCATTTTGAGCAACTGTTGCCTTAAAAAATAAACCTAGAGTATTTATTAATATGTTTTTTTTTGTCTTTAAGTGTTCCGTACGGAACACTTATAAGATCACTTCGGTGTCTGTCCGTCTGTCACACCCGATTTTCTTTCTCCGAAACTATTTGTCATAGAAAGTTGAAATTTGGTAATAATATAGGAATTAATGGCCTCATCAGAGCCATGTAGTTTTGAAAGTTAAATTTTGACTTAAGGGTTAGTTTTGGGGGGTAAAATCGGAAGTGAAAAAAAAAAAATTTTACTAGGTAATCGAGTGTGGTGTCAAATGAAAGCTTGTGAAAACACGAGTAAAAAATATACATATAATGTAATACTTGCGGCGCACTTTTTCTTTGTATTGTTTTTAAAAATATCGCGAAAAATCGCTGTCCACCCGCCTTATCTCGAAAAATACTTATCAAAAAAATTTTGAAAAAATTCTGGAATATTCTCCACGGGGTGTAGATTGAATGAAAATTATCACGAGTAATAATTTATCTGGTATATAAAAAAAAAACAGAAATTTCAAGGTCATCAATTTTCAGTAAAGATTGGAAATAAACTTTGTTGAAAACTTATTTGTGGTGTGTTTTGTGAAGTCACTGATCATTTTATATCACCGTAACATAAATTTTGACTTAAGGGATTCGTTTTGAGGGGTAAAATCGGAAGTAAAAAAAAATTTTTTTACTAGGTCATCGAGTGTGGTGTCAAATGAAAACTTGTGAAAACGCGAGTACAAAAAAAAAATATATATATATATATATATATATAAACTTGCGCACACTTTTCTTCGTATTACTTTTAAAAAATCGTGAAAAATCGCTGTCTCCTACCTTATCTCGAAAAGTACTGATCAAAAAATTTTGAAAAAATCCTGGAATATTCTCCACGGGGTATAGATTGAACGAAAATTATCATTACCTTTAATAATTTATTTAGTATAGAAAAAAAAAACAAAATTTCAAGGTCACCAGTTTTCAGTAAAGATTGGAAACAAACTTTGTTGAAAACTCATTTAGGGTGTGTTTTTGTGAAGTCACTGATCATTTTATACCACCCTAACAAAATTTTTTATTTTGAAAACAATCAACGTACGGAACACTAATTGTGCAAGTTCAACTTGCACTTGACCGGTTTTATTTTATTTTATATTAAATATTAAATGACATTAATTCCAAAACAGTTCAATTTAAACATATAGTATATTAAACAAATAATATCTAGAATTTTTAGTAGGACCCAAAAATAAAGTAATATATAGAGCTTTCCATTTTAAAAAAAATCAAGATGGCCTAATTTCTTGGAACTGACAGTTCAAAACATTTTATTGTCAACGTCAGCATTTGTGCCGTATAACACCCTATAACTTTTATTTAAACTTTTTTTTTGATAGGCCGATTAATAAATGCTCTGGAATCATTATTCCATATATATGAGACACCCTGTATATATATATATATATATATATATATATAATATATATATATATATATATATAACAATCCTAAGTTTAACTGCTGGGAAACGCCCCTTATAAGGAGAAGAGATGAGCAATCAAAGATCTAAAGGCTCTAGTATCTGCTTTTTATTTTTATTATCGAGCTTTCGCTGCCTAATGGTAGCTTCTTCTGGATTCTAAAAATGCAAACCAGTTACAGAAAATAAACTAAAACGTTCGTTTTTTAAAAACGTGATTAAATGAATTGTACGACTGAATGTGAAATTACTTACAAAAA
>CM032449.1:4077955-4158582 GCA_019049505.1 Pachyrhynchus sulphureomaculatus
CATTCGTACTCTAATTTATTAAAAAAAAGACTAATGATTTTTAATCGTTATGAGATGTGAGTATGAGATATAGGGGCACAAAATAATATAGTAAAAGAATATTATTTATGTTTGTCAATATATTTATTTTATTATTCTTATATTTATATGTGCAAAAGTTTTCGGCCACTTTGCACTACGAGAAAAATTATTAGTCCATAGCTCTATAATAGACTTAAATTATATTTTTTATGTTAATATTTTGTAGCCATACCCTTTGCAGCGATAACAGCCGCACAACGATGTGGCACTGACTCAATTAATCGATTAATACAAGCAGGTGAAATTTTATCCCATTCTTCCTTCAGTGATTTGAATAATGCGGCTTTATTTGAATATGTATGCTTTCGAACTTGACGATCTAGGGTTTCCCATAAGTGTTCTATTGGGTTCAAGTCCGGTGATTGAGATAGCCAGCTTAAAACTCTCACATTTGAAGCAGAAAACCACTGTTTTAACAACTTGGAGGTATGTTTGGGGTCATTCTCCTGCTGAAATATCCAATTCTGCAGCAATGTTTCTTTAGCATATGATAACAAATTGTTTTCTAAAATGTCCTTGTAAGTATCAGCGTTCATATTTCTATTGATCTCGATCAATGGACGACTCCTTGTGCAGAGAGAATTCCCCAAACCATCACAGTTCCTCCACCCGTGTTACAGCCGGAATTTGGTACCGAACATTATTTCTCGTACCGATAGGACGTCGTACATGTTGTCTACCATCGCTTCTAAAAAAATTAAATTTAGATTCGTCTGAAAAAGCTACTTTTTTCCAATCTTTGATTGTCCAATTTAGGTGATCTTTGGCAAATTGTAATCAGGCCTTCTTATTCTTTTTACTGATTAATGGTTTTTTTTAATACCTATACGGCCAAGAAGTCCCACATCTTGTAGTCTTCGTGTCACAGTACTACGACTAACATTAGCTATGTTTTCATCCTTTAGCTCGCGTGTAATTTCGACAGCAGTTTTCTTGACATCCGCAGTTGATTTGCGTTTAATGATACGACGTTTTTCTTGTGTTCCACTACGCGGACGATCTTTTAAAACCATATCCACAACGGTATTTTACAATAATATCGTTCACGGTTGATTACTTATCGATAATAATGAAGCAATCTCACGAAAAGACTTTCCTTCTTTTGAAAATTTTATTACTCTCTCACGAATTTGGATTTGCATATGCCGAACCATGTTTATGCTCCCACGACCCTTTATGAACTAAATGTGAACATTCAACGCGCTATTATTCGTAAATTACGTCTTGAACGTCCTACTGCGTCACTGTATATTATGTGGTCGGAAACTTTTGCACATATAAATATAAGAATAATAATAATAAATATATTCACAAACATAAATAATATTCTTTACTATATTATTTTGTTTCCTATATCTCATACTCACATCTCATAACGATTAAAAATCATTAGTCTTTTTTTTTAATAAATTAGAGTACGAAATGTCACTGGCCGGAAACTTTTGCACGCCACTGTGTAATATATATATGTATGTATATATATATATATATATATATATATATATATATATATATATATATATATATATATATATATATATACAGGGTGCCCCATATGTATGCAATAATTTTCCATTTTACCAATGTGGAAGTTTTGGAGAGTGTAAATGATTACAAGGATCGGCTTTTTCTCTTGAAATGTTTCATATAAACAAACATAAGGACTGTGTTAATTATAAGGCAGATACCAGCAAACTAAGTGTAATATATTGTAATATTTTAAACTTAAATAAAAAAATAAAAAAATTTTACCAGTCAATAACTGAACCACCTTGTAAATAACTAAACCACTGTATTTAATAAATACATTTTTTTTTTTGGTCCGATTTCGACTTTATAGCCTAGAATAGTTCATTTTTAACTGTTTGTCACTGTACATAAGTATTTTGCTTGTTTCTGCTCGTGTTATGTGTTTAATGTAGTCGATGTTTTTTATTTTTACAAATGTTGTGACCATCTCTTAGTTGGTAAGTTTTAAAATAATTCTTAATATAAAAAAAAAATTTCCTGACACACTGTTTTTTCTAAAAAAAAATTATTGTTGCTCCCGATGAAGTTGTGAAGTACAACGAAATATAGAGAGTTTAACAGCAAAAAAAAAAGAGGGAGTTTAATAGCAATCGAGTGTTAATTGTCACAGACCGCAAACCTGAAAAAACTTCTCCTTTTTTGCTATATATATATATATATATATATATAATATATATATATATTATATATATATATATAATATAATATATATATATATATATATATATAATATACAGGGTTACAGGAAAAGTCGTCCTAGATAATTAAGGACGTTATAGTTTAGGTCATTTCTGACCGATTTGACTCTATAACATGATGTCCTAAACTTAACCGTTTTCGAGATATTGAAGTTTAAATATTTTCTAAAAAAACAAACATGTTTTTTTTTGCTTTTATATCGATTTTTTTTTATTAGAGGTTCTCGAGTGCGATTTTTTGGTTATTTTTAGTTAGTCTGTATGTCAAGTATCAAAAATCATCAAAAAAATTTGAACTAGTTACTAACAGTTTTCAAATGGCGGCTTGTTAATGTTTCTAAATTACGAATTTTTACCAAGTGTTTCCTACTTTAAATCAATAAAGAGAAAAAAAAATGTATGGAAGTTACTCTGCAAATTATTTTAAAAACTTTTACGTCTTTTAGCTATCTAAAACGGTATAATATCTACTGGATCCATTGAAAATTCTAAGAAAATGAGATTTTAATAGGCCCAAATGTAGAGTAACATAATAATAGAATTTAGATACTACCAATTACCGTTTATTACCTGCACCTTCAAACAATAAAAAGGGTTGGGTAAGCATTTTTTCCGGTCGGGGTACTCTCTGTGCGAGTGACATTTTCTGTTCACTAAACATTATTGAATGATTTTTAGTCTGCTCATGCGATTCGTCCGTGGTAGATGTGCTATACCGTGCTTTTCAAAAATATCTGTGTTTCATCTTCTGACTGTGTGAATTGGCTCGTAACTAGATTTTGATCTCTGCTTGTGAATATGGCAACGTATACCAACGAGGAATATGCTGACATCCTAATGTGTTACGGATTTTGCGAAGGAGTGTCGTCGCGTGCACGTGATGAATACATACTGCGATATCCTACTCGTCGTGTACCTGATGTTAGCGTATTTGATGGAACTTATCGAAGACTACGAGAAACTGGTTCCGTACAAAGACGGCGGACTGACATGGGACGACGAAGTCTCGTATACGACCAGATGACTCCTGTCGAAAACGTGGATGTCCTAAGACAAAAAATAATTGATGCGGCTGACGAAATGAGGCGGCACCTCACAACCAGCGTTGTGAAAAGTAATTTAAGAAAAAGAATGAGAATTTGTGTTAGAAATAGGGCGACCATATAGAACATGAATTATAATTAATAAAAAAATATTAAATTGCAAAGGTTTTTTGTTTTATTTGTGTATTTTTCGTATTTTCGCCTAGAGCTAAAAATTTACCTTTTGCTACCCGAGCCCGCTTTAGGTGTCATTCTGTGTACAGTTTTCCTATTAAACTCCTAGTATTATACCTTTTTTGATAGCTAAAAAGACGTAAAAGTTTTAAAATAATTTGCAGAATAACTTTCATACATTTTTTTTTTTTCTCTTTATTGATTTAAAGTAGGAAACACTTGGTAAAAATTCGTAATTTAGAAACATTAACAAGCCGCCATTTGAAACTGTTAGTAACTAGTTCAAATTTTTTTGATGATTTTTGATACTTGACATACAGACTAAACTAAAAATAACCAAAAAAATCGCACTCGAGAACCTCTAATAAAAAATTGATATAAAAGAGCAAAAAAAAAACATGTTTTTTTAGAAAATCTTTAAACTTCAATGTCTCGAAAACGGTTAAGTTTAGGACATCATGTCATAGAGTCAAATCGGTCAGAAACGACCTAAACTATAACGTCCTTAATTATCTAGGACGACTTTCTCTGTAACCCTGTATATATATACAGGGTTACAGGGAAAGTCGTCCTAGATAATTAAGGACGTTATAGTTTAGGTCGTTTCTGAGCGATTTGACTCTAATGACATGATGTCCTAAACTTAACCGTTTTCGAGATTTGAAGTTTAAAGATTTTCTAAAAAAACATGTTTTTTTTTGCTTTTATATCGATTTTTTTTTTTATTAGAGGTTCTCGAGTGCGATTTTTTGGTTATTTTTAGTTAGTCTGTATGTCAAGTATCAAAAATCATCAAAAAAATTTGAACTAGTTACTAACAGTTTCAAATGGCGGCTTGTTAATGTTTCTAAATTACGAATTTTTACCAAGTGTTTCCTACTTTAAATCAATAAAGAGAAAAAAAAAATGTATGAAAGTTATTCTGCAAATATTTTAAAAACTTTTACGTCTTTTTAGCTATCAAAAAGGTATAATACTAGGAGTTTAATAGGAAAACTGTACACAGAATGACACCTAAAGCGGGCTCGGGTAGCAAAAGGTAAATTTTTTAGTTCTAGGTGAAAATACGAAAAATACACAAATAAAACAAAAAACCTTGCAATTTAATATTTTTTTATTAATTATAATTCATGTTCTATATGGTCGTCCCTATTTCCAACACAAATTCTCATTCTTTTTCTTAAATTACTTTTCACAACGCTGGTTGTGAGGTGCCGCCTCATTTCGTCGGCCGCATCAATTATTTTTTGTCTTAGGACATCCACGTTTTCGATAGGAGTCATCTGACTTTTCATGTGACCCCACACATAAAAATCCATCGGTGTTAGGTCTGGGCTTCTCGCCGGCCAAGGTATGGGTCCGCCTCTTCCAATCCATTTGTTGGGATAATTGTCATTGAGCCATGCACGAACACACTTCCTCTGTAGCGAGTTGGGCAGCAATCGTGTTGAAAGTACATGTTTTGTCTCAAACCAATAGGTCGGTCTTCCATCAAATTAGGTAAATCGTTCCGCAAAAAATTGTCGTATTCCTCGCCATTCAAATTATCTGGCAGGAAGAATGGCCCAACCAAATAATTTTGAAATTATACCCATCCACACATTTAAGCTGAATCTTGTTTGTGATCCTTTCGTTCTTTTTTTGTTTAGATTGCCTTCCTCTTTAGAAGCCCAATAGTGGGCATTGTGGTAGTTTGTAAGACCGTCTTTGTCGAATTTCGACTCGTCAGTCCATAGTATTTTCTTAAAAAAAGATGCATCTTCGACATCGGTATTGAGCATAATCTGCAGAATTCTAATCGTCGCAACGGATCCCCTTCTTCAATGACTTGCACGGGCGTATAGTGGTAAGGGTGTTGCCCAACAGTATGCATTACAAACCATACCTTCCACTGCGAAATACCAAGCTGTTGTGCGACAACATTTGTAAATGTGGTTGGGTCCACCTCAAAGAGACGTCGTATTTCGTTTTCCCTTCGTCTTCGTCAAAGATACGTGGTCGTCCCATGTCAGTCCGCCGTCTTTGTACGGAACCAGTTTCTCGTAGTCTTCGATAAGTTCCATCAAATACGCTAACATCAGGTACACGACGAGTAGAATATCGCAGTATGTATTCATCACGTGCACGCGACGACACTCCTAAGCAAAATCCGTAACACATTAGGATGTCAGCATATTCCTCGTTGGTATACGTTGCCATATTCACAAGCAGAGATCAAAATCCAGTTACGAGCCAATTCACACAGTCAGAAGATGAAACACAGATATTTTTGAAAAGCACGTTATAGCACATCTACCACGGACGAATCGCATGAGCAGACTAAAAATCATTCAATAATGTTTAGTGAACAGAAAATGTCACTCGCACAGAGAGTACCCCGACCGGAAAAAATGCTTACCCAACCCTTTTTATTGTTTGAAGGTGTAGGTAGTAAACCGGTAATTGGTAGTATCTAAATTCTATTATTATGTTACTCTAAATTGGGCCTATTGAAATCTCATTTTCTTAGAATTTTTCAATAGATCCAGTAGATATTATACCGTTTTAGATAGCTAAAAAGACGTAAAAGTTTTTAAAAATAATTTGCAGAATAACTTTCCATAATTTTTTTTTTCTCTTTATTGATTTAAAGTAGGAAACACTTGGTAAAAATTCGTAATTTAGAAACATTAACAAGCCGCCATTTGAAACTGTTAGTAACTAGTTCAAATTTTTTTGATGATTTTTGATATTTGACATATAGACTAACTAAAAATAACCAAAAAATCGCACTCGAGAACCTCTAATAAAAAAAAAAAAAATCGACATAAAAGCAAAAAAAAACATGTTTTTTTTTTAGAAAATCTTTAAACTTTAAATCTCGAAAACGGTTAAGTTTAGGACATCATGTCATAGAGTCAAATCGGTCAGAAACGACCTAAACTATAACGTCCTTAATTACCTAGGACGACTTTCCCTGTTACCCTGTATATATCCCTATAAATATATATATATATATATATATATATATATATATATATATATATATATATATATATATATATATATATATATAGTATGTAAATACAAATGTCTCATATTAATATAATACCGAAATAAAATCTTTTTTTTAAATATTAATAACTACTGTTTTGATTTTAGGACTTTATCAACTATACAAATGGAAAAGGTCATTACGTACGGAAAATACAACCATTGAAAGGTCACACTTAATGCCATTTTGGGTTCCCATTTGATAAAAACAAAACACTACTATATAGCATTGACTTATGAAAATATCCCATATTATTCAAACATTACTTATCAATGGTTCCGTCATAGCCCTAATAAATTCTGTTATGGTATTTTTAAGAGCTAATCTTAAAATTTTGCAATATCAATTGAAAAATTTTCACGCATGTTCCATTAATAATATCGTACACAAGAATAATTTTACTTCAGCCCAAAGAAAATTAAGAAAATTGGCTATTAAGCATCAAAATATAATAAGGTAAACTAGTGAAACATTATTTTTTGTACACTTAAATAATTTGTGTATGAAAATTCTTGTTTTGAAAACTACGATCTGTAATGGTTATTTAGAATTCATACCTTTATTTCTAATTCAATAATTTTCACCTCGAATTGAAATAGTTAGGCATCAATCTATATATTTCGACCGACAATACTGGATAAAGTTTTTTTTTTTCATTTCCCATTACACGCTAGCCCCTTAAGTTAAAATTTAACTTTTAAAACTACACGGCTCTAATTGGGTCATTAATTGCTATATTTGTGCCAAATTTCAACTTTCTAATATCTTAGGGGAAAATCAGGTTTTGACACCCGAACGGACACCGAAGGAATCCCCATAAGTGTTATTATAAGGAAGGATTAGGCATGCCATTGAAAGTTTGAACAATGCTACTTTAAGAATAAAATTATTAGTCACAAGATAACTGTGATAAATGAATGTTTTAATAAATACAAAAATACAATTAACGTAAATTTTAATATTGTTTCTGAATTGTTGGATGTATCAAAGGAACAATTGTATAATTGAAGAACACTTACCACCAATAACATGATATATTCACCCTACCTGAACTCGAAAAACCCTAACAGGAGCTTATAAAATGATGTCTTTGATTACACACCCTATCTTTAAGGACTCTTACATTCATTATATGTAAAACTAGCCGTGCCCGCGGCTTCCGCTCGCGTGGACTTGATTCACTACTATCGTCACTGCTTATTCCTTATGTTACCTAACGTAAAAAAAATATCTGCCCATCATTTCCCCTTATGTCCCATTATTTCTCCTTATTTCGCATTATCTCTACATAATTTCCATTATCTAAGCTTATCTCTGCTCATCTCCTATTATTTCTCCTTATCTCCCATTATTTCTCCTTATCTCCCATTATCTCACCTTGTCTCCAATTATCTAGGCTTATCTCGACTTATCTCGCAATATTTCTCCTTATCTCCATCTCCCATTATTTCTCCTTATCTTTCATTATCTCACCATAACTCCCATTACCTAGACTTATCTCTGCCTATCTCCCATTATTTCTCCTTATCTCCCATTATTTATACTTATCTCCCATTATCTCACCTTATCTCCCATTATCTAGGCTTATCTCGACTTATCTCGGAATATTTTTCTTTATCTCCCATTATTTTTTCTTATCTTCCATTATATCACCTTATCTCCCATTATCTAGGCTTATCTCGACTTATCTCGCAATATTTCTCCTTATCTCCCATTATTTCTCCTTATCTCTCATTATCTCACCATAACGCCCATTACCTAGACTTAACTCTGCTTATCTCCCATTATTTTATACTTATCTCCCATTATCTCACCTTATCTCCCATTATCTAGGCTTATCTCGCAATATTTTTCCTTATCTCCCATTAATTCTCCTTATCTCCCATTATCTCGCCATAACTCCCATTACTTAGACTTATTTCTGCTTATCTTCCATTATTTCTCCTTATCTCCCTTTATTTATACCTATCTCCCATTATCTTACCTTATCTCCCATTATCTAGGCTTATATCGAATTATATAAAAACATATCATATGTATAAATTTATAAAAACACGTAAATCGGATAAGCGGTTCTCAAGTGATAAGCGCACTAACAGACAGACAGACAGAGAGACGTTGCATTTGATATATATTATATCCTTTGCAACATGATATTGTTCCATATTTAATGGTTTAGGCAGTATATTGCAAGAGAACGCGCTAACGGTAGCCTTTTTTCCGACTTGATTCCCTATTATCGTCACTGCTTATTCTTTATGTTACCTAATGCAATAAAATATACCCTATAACCTGGCCAGAAAACATATGTATGTTTTAAAAAAAAAAGTACGTAACGCACTAACGGACAGACAGACAGACTGAGAGACTTTGCATTTTATATATATTATATAGATAGATAACCTGGCCGGAGAACATATGTATATTTTAAAAAAAAGCACGTAAATCGGATAAGTGGTTCTCCAGTGATAAGCGCACTAACGGACAGACAGACAAAGAGATGTTGCATTTTATATATATTATAGATATAGATTATTATTATTATATAACCTGGCCTAAGAATATATGTATGAATTTAAAAAAACACACGTAAATTGGATAAGTGATTTTCGCGTGATAAACGCACTAATGGACAGACAGACAGACAGAGAGACATTGCATTTTATATATATTATAGATTATAGATATTCTCTGCTACATAATATTGTTCCATATTTAATGGTTTAGGCTGTGTATAGCAAGGGAACGCGCTACCGGCGAACTTTTTTCCGACTTCATTTACTATTATCGTCAGTGCTCATTCCTTATGCGACCTATCGTAATAAAAATATAGCCTATAACATGGCCAGAGAACATATCTATGTTTTTAAAAAAAAAGTACGTAAATCGGATAAGTGTTCTCCAGTAATGAGCGCACTAACGGACAGACAGACAGACAGACAGAGAGACGTTGCATTTTATATATATTATAGATAATATACAGTCAGTCCAAAAAGTCTCCATACACCACCTACTTTCTATACTTTTTTAAGTATATATATGTTTAAATTAATATTTGAAACATAACCAACGAGGATTGTTATAAAAATGTAAACAAAATTAATGTCAAAAAAGTTTCCATACACTTAACAATTACCAGTAATAGTTTGACGACGTTTAGCGGACAATAACAACTTCGTTTAAACTAATATTTAGATTTCTATTAACTTCTGCAGGCATATTCTCCCATTCGTTCAAGATTTTGTTTTTTAATTTTTCTCTCTTTGAAACATTATGTTTGCTAATGCGCCGTTTTTAAATTCCTCCCATAAATGCTCGATAGGGTTAAGATCGGGTGATTGCGGAGGAGTATGAAGCTGCTGTCGTACATTATGGATTATGCATTCTCGCACCAAGTTTGCGGTAGGTTTCGGATCATTGTCCTGTTGGAAAATGTATTTTTTTTCTAGTGATAATTTTTGGAGACTTCTCTTAAATTGTCTCTCAAAATGTTTAGATAAAAATGCTGATCCATAGTGTCAGCGGACATGCATCTCCAAAGCAGAACACTGTCATCCCCTTGTCTCACCGCGGAACAAATGTTTTCAATATCGAATGCGGTATTCTTCTTTCTCCATACTATAGTTCTGCCATTAGACCCAAAAAGGTTAATTTTAGTTTCATCACTAAAGATTACGGATTCTTAAAATTCAGGAAGTTTCGTAGCAAAAGCTTTTTGCGATTACCTTTCGTAATTAACGGCTTCTTCTTGGCTGCACACCCCTATAGCCTGCTCTATGTAAATAATTTATCACTGTTTGTGAACAAACATTTTTTGAAAATAGTTCCCGTACTTCTTCTTTTAATTTTGGTGCACTTTTCTTGAAATCTATAACACAGGGGAACAGCTGTTTTGGTGTCGAGGTTTTTTGAGCTGATTCTATATCAATTTGATGTCCTGAATTCAAATAACGTATTCATTTGTACCTAGGAGCTCAAATTTTTAAGATATACAATTTTAGAGAAATATAAGTTACATTATTGTAACTCAAATCCGTAAGTGTAGTAAACAAAAGTAGATACGAAATTTTTATTTTAGTTATACAAAATACAATATTATGTCGTACTTACAAACAAAAAAAAAACATTGAAGAAATGAAAATAGTCACTCAACACGTGGAAAGCTTCTTTTCCGCGACATTCTTGAATGTTTTTTTTAAACAGTCCCTTTTTAAACTCCAGCAGTAATCTGCCATCATGTGCATGTCCCATCTTCCTTGGTAGCGTCCTCCATAACTTTAATATCTTGGTGAAATCTTTCACCTTGTTTCCTCACTCATGTCTCCTAAATTTTCTGGAAAACGGTCTAAGTGGCTGTGTAAATAGTGTATTTTAATACTCATATTACACCCTAAGGATTTGAAACTATTAAGCATCTTGTTAACCATTTCAACATAGTTTTGAGCTTTATGTTTGCCTAGAAAATTTTCTACAACTGCAACAAATGATGTCCAAGCTTCTCGTTCAACTTGATTCATTGAATTTATGAAGGCAGGATCCTTAATTAATTGTCTTATTTGTGGACCGTCAAATATCCCTGCTTTGAGTTTTTCTGTGCTCAACTGAAGCATTTTTTACCCCTATATATACAAAACAAGACCCATTCTTATCAAGAGCCTTTACAAATTGCTTCATTAAGCCCAACTTTATATGTAACGGAGAAGTATGATTTTTTCTCTTTCAACCAAAGCGTCGTTAATGACATTCTTTTCCCCAACGTCCATGTTTTCTCTCTGAGGCCAATCTTTTCTAATCCAGTGGTGTGTTTTGTCCCTACTATCCCAGAGGCACAAGAAACACGGATATTTCGTGTAACCACTTTGCTGCCCAAGAAGAAAGTTTACCATTTTTAAGTCTACATAAATCATCCATTGATGTTCGTAATACTTTATCTTCTGCAAGACCAAAGCTATGGTATTATATTCTTCTTTCAGTTTCGTTGAGTGAGCTAGTGGTATTGAACCATATTTATTCCCATTATGTAGAAGGACACATTTTAAACTTCGCTTTGAACTGTCAATAAATAGGCGCCAATCATCTGGAATATATTCGGAAAGTCCCATTTCTTTCATGAGTCCCCTAATTTTCGTGACAAAATACAAGATTGTCTTCTTGAGAAAAGAATGGTAGCAGATCTTTTTCTCTTGTACGGTAAAAGGTAATTTTGGTTCCTTGTTCCAGTAAATTTTTGTCGTTCAAAACCTAGAAGCCAGTACTTCAGAAGCTTTTTTTTTCGATAAATTGAGATCCCTGGTGAGATCATTTAATTCATTTTGATTGAAGCGTTGAGGAACTGATGACGTCCCCTCATAGTCACTGTTAGTTTCATTAGCATCAGAACTTTTATTATCATCAGAAGAGCGATCAGAGGGTAAATATTCGTCATCAGAGATATGTGGTAGCTGATGAAATGTTGGAATCGGTATTTCATCTGAGTGCGGGATAGGGCGTATTGCCGAGTCTAAATTGGGATAAGTCCACTTACTGCGGTTATTTCGATTGATTCCATTAGTATTTACTAAACAGAAATAGCAATCATTGAAGTGGTTTTTTGGTTCTCTCCAAACCATTGGTACGCCGAATTTTAGACATTTTCTTTTCCCGGTAGTCTAGCCGTAAATGCTCTGTACAAGTTTTACATACGAGATGCGGGGCCCACGTTTTGTCCTGATCACCAAGCTTAACTCCAAACTATCCAAGATACGCTCGCTTTACAAAGTCAGTAATAGTTTGTCTGTTTTTGTTGAAACATGTATTCTCCGCATATATAGCAAAATACATCAGGTTGATTTACACAACTTCAAAAACACTCTTTTCTTAACATTAAATAACACGCCGAATTCGATCTACTCTCATTAGTAAGAACGCACAAACTGACGAGACTTTACCCGAGTTAGGTGATTAAAAGGGTCAGTTCAGGTACCTGATAGGCAATGGTTCCACTATTTATAGATTTACCTGGAATTTACTCAATTACAGACTGACAATAAAACCATTGTACCTACATTAATGAATATATAATAATTTTAGAACTCTCATAAATGAATATACTGAATAAAA
The DNA here is from genome assembly GCA_019049505.1 of Pachyrhynchus sulphureomaculatus. Lineage (NCBI taxonomy): Eukaryota > Metazoa > Arthropoda > Insecta > Coleoptera > Curculionidae > Pachyrhynchus > Pachyrhynchus sulphureomaculatus. Next base: position 4,090,615 of record CM032449.1, read on the forward strand.
AACCACATTGGTAGATAAGTTGATGTATCTAAAAAAAAGTAGAGCTGATAGAGAAAAACGGATTGCATGTATAGATTTAGCGTCCTAAATATAGTTAAAATCAGCTCTAAAATCCCAGGCACCAAAAAAACAAAAATATTTTTTTGTTGCCCTGTGTAATTATTTGTCTAACAATACTGGCCTCTTCACTTGGAGTCAGTTTCTTGGGATGAACGGAGCGTGGTCGAATTTTATAGGAACTCGTTGATTTATACTGGTTTATAATGTACTGAACACTAGCATGCGACTTTTTAACAATTTTTTCCCATATTTCCGTACGATTTTCCATCTTTCCACAAATCCAATATACGAGTAATCTTTCGAACTTGAAATGGAATTTCACAATTTCTCTCACTCATTTTTTAATACTACTTTGAAAACCCACTGCAAAATTACTAGCAACAAGTGACAGATTATAAAGTATGGCCGAAAATTAATCATTTGTTTTCAGTTTAGCGAGCAATAGATAGCTTGATAAAATGCGGCTGATTATAACGTGTTTTTTTTCAATGCAGTTCTTGAGTGAATGAAGACTTATTTGACACTAATTTTGTTTACATTTTTAAAACAATAAAATGTTCCGTAGTTGTTTTTAATACTTATCCTCGTTGTTTAAGTTTTAAATATTAATTTAAACATGTTTTCTCATAGTTCCAATTAATTAGTTAAACATAACAGAAAAATAATATCTAAAGCGGGTGGTGTATGGAGACTTTTTGGACTGACTGTATATTAATTTTTATTGTTTAGTCATGATTCCAGCTATCCAGCCTGAACTGAAAACAAAAAAGAAATTCTTCAAATACTCTATAAAGTAAAATCTCTCAAAAACTACAGTCATATTTTCGGCTTTATGTGCTACTTATTTAACAAATTTAAAGTCTTTTCATTTTATTCGGGAGTTATCGTAGCAACAGATGGCCTGAGAGAACAACAAAATTGGACACAATATTTTTCGTCTATAAAAATGAATATATGCACAAAGATGAGGAAGAAATGATTTTTTTCAGAAATACAACACTTCCTTTATTAAAAGATATAAAACTATAGGAATAAGTTCCAATTTTTTGTGCCTGATTGATACAGAACCAGTCTAATCATTTAAATTGTCCTGTATTACATGAATACAGTCCCTGCCAAATTATTAGACGCACTGCAAGATTTCATGTAAAATATTAATTACCGAGTGATATTGTACCGTTTTATTATTTTAAATTGATTTGTTTTTTATTTTTATATTATCCAATCAATTACCTATTTATTTGACATAAATAAAACAGCATTAATTTAGAAAAGCATAAATTTATTAAGTTTTAAAGAAAAAGTGAAATTAATGTTAGTAAAAGTCAATATTTAGTTGAGCCACTTTTAGCCGCTATCAAAGCTTTAATTCTGCGCGGCATGCTATCAATGCAAGATTGTACTGTCTCCTGCATTTGAGGATGATGATTCCACACATGAATAATCTTTTCTAGGAGCTGGGTTTTGTTGGTAATCACATCCTTAGCCACTTCTCTTTTCATCAGCTCCCACACATTTTCAATGGGGTTCATATCAGGCCAATCCAACAGAGGGATATTTTTTTTTCTGCCAAAAAAGCTTAAACAGGGCCGAGCAGTGTGGCAGGGAGCTCCATCTTGCATGAAAGTGAATGGTTCCCCATTTGGAAACCATTCTCTGAGCTGCGGAATCAACCGATTTTGTAATACTTCTTTGTACTGATCTTCCCTCATTATTCCTTTGACGACGTACAGACGTCCAGTGCCCTTGCCGCTGATGACTGACCAAATCATCACTTTGGTGGGATGTTTAACCGTCGGGACGACACAATCAGGATGAAACTTTTCTCCATGACGACGACGCACATACTGAGCTTTATTCTGCAAAATTTCGAATGTGCTTTCGTCACTGAAGCAGACCTGTCAAAAATAGGAAAAAAAACTATATAAACTTCCATGTTTATTTGCTTTATTTAACTGAAAATGATAATAATGTATCAATTATTGATTAAATTGCTGTATTTTACCGATCTCCAGAAGTCCACATCTTTGTCTTGCCATTGTTTGGCCCACTTCAGGAGCTTTGCTTTCATTGCAGCTGTTAACTTGGGCTTCCTGGCGGGGCGACAAGCCTTAAAATCTAATTCTTTCAATTTTCTTCGAACATGTGCGCTCAGAAGCATTTACGCTAGCATCCTGGAGTTGGATTTTATTACCTTTGTGGTAGCAAATCTGTTTTCTACACAAATTTTCTTCAAACATCTCTCTGACCGTGGAGTGAAAATTGGTTTTCCTACCGCATCTTTTCTTTCTTTTCGGGCTTAATTCCTTCCCTGGCTCAATTTTCTTTTTTATGCGTCGTACACTAGCTTCAGAAACCTCCAATCTTCGTGATATTTCACGGTTTGTAAATGTTTTCGCAATCACAAGGGCCTTCACTTCAGCTTTTTTACGTGGTGAAAGATCGCCTTTTCTACCCATAATGAAAATAGTCCAATTACTTTTTAAAACACTGCATACAAAATAAACTAATAACTGAGTAGTATAAAACTGTTAAACAAACAATCACAGTCCTAAAAGCCACAGAAACACGTCCGTACCTGACTCGATTCCGATCGCGACTGATACAGGTTTGTACTTATTTACGTTCATGTATCACTTTGTCAACACAGTGTTGCCATATGTTAAAAATAAATACAAATATGTAGTCTACAACAATTCTTTTAAATAAAAATCAATAATATTGTAAGTTTAAATATACCATTATTGCATAAAAAACTCTTAAGAAACATAAAAATTACTAAAAAAAATACAGTGCGTCTAATAATTTGGCCAGGGACTGTATGTACTGGGGAAAGCTATTTTAGAAAACGTATTTAAAACACAAATGTACGTGCTTAAAAAATCTACACTGGTGAGCAAAAAAGTCATCATTCGAAAGCCCATTCTTTCTAATGATACCAAACGATACTTCTCGTTCTGATGATACCAAAAAAGAAAAAGGAAAAATTTAAACAAATTTTAAGTGTAACAATTACATTTATTGATAAAAACCTAAATCACTATTTTGTATTCCCCCCCCCCCCAACAGCCCTTATTACTACTTCCAGCCGGTCTTTCATGGAGCGGGTGAGTTTTCTTACCACTGTCTGTAGGATTTTTCCGCACTCTTCCGCCATCGCAACCTTTAAGTCCCTCAGCGAATCTTCTTTTTAGAGCTCATCCCACATGTGCCAGTCTAATGTGGGTATTTCCATTTCTACCAGGTATTGCCGCACCGATGCAGTAGCATATGGTCTCGTATTGTCGTACATTAGCACGAAGCTAGCGTAAGGATCTCCTGGATATACTGGCGAACAGTTAGTCCACCGCTACGAGTATCATCAGTCATGGAAACCAAATCGATTTTCGCATCCAATGAGATGCCTCGCCACACCATGACAGAACCTCTCCTTAGGCGACGGTTTCCGTAGTGCAACACTGTGCATAGCGCAGCCCAGGCCCCCTTATAGACTCGTCTTCTTCGATCATTGCCATGTAAACACATTTGGAACTCGTCAGAGAATAAAACGAAGCGCCAGGTCCAGTCGACATGTTCTCAGACAAATCTGAGTCGCGCTTGTCGATGGGCTGCTGTCAATTTAGCTCCATTAGCTGTTCTCTTCGGAGTTAGGTTAGCTTTTTTAAGTCTTCTTCTGACTGTCCAATGAATGGTATCCCGACCATGAACTGGTCGGAGCTTCTGCTGTAACTCAACGCCGGTAAAGTGACAATTTCTTAGAGTTGTGTTGACAATAAAACGGTCGTCTCGCTCCGAGATACACCTTCTTCCTGACCCTGGTCTCCGTGTAAAGGCGCCAGTCTCTTGGTAACGACTGTTGACTCTGAAGACTGCTGACTGGCTCAGATGCAGTTGCACAACGACTAAAACGGTTGGCTATGCCCTTCTTGCAATAGGGCCGTTTTTTGAGAGGTCATAAGAAGACCATGGAAAAAAAAACAGGGTTTCCATATCACCATAATCAATGAAATTTTTATATCGGATCATTATATCGTTAATTAACTATTTTGATTCTATTAAGAATTCTAGATACTGTGTAGCATACTTCATACTTAAATTTTTTGTCGTTAATGAGTTTTCTAAGGCAGATTTTTACATTAGATTGCATTGTAGTCATGCGGGTCTTAGGGCAAGAATACTTATCTCTACAAAGTAAAGTTGTGGTTACAGGCTTAGTTTTAATACGAGTAAAATAAAATTTAAATCAAATAATAACATTTTTCAGATGGGTGGATGATTTTAACGACTGTTTCAAAAATATATTGCTGTTAGAATACTGTGTTACTTCGATGCAGTTAGCAACGATTCTAATTCAAATACTGCAGGTATGTTGGTTTTTAAAAGAATATGCTAAGTACATAATAATAGACAACAGTTATCGCCACTACATGGAAGATTTTATTTTTCTACCTGACTCACATTTCGTTAACCATGTTAGCATTATCAGAAGCGATGATTGGCTGGTTAGTAAAACCCGCGCACGTACAAAAATTTAAGTGGTTCGTATAGTGTAGAGTCAGGACATTGTCCCAATGGTTCCCAAAGTAATAGATATACAGGTTACAGGGAAAGTCATCCTAGATAATTAAGGACGTTATAGTTTAGGTCGTTTCTGACCGATTTGACTCTATGACATGATGTCCTAAACTTAACCCGTTTCGAGATATTGAAGTTTAAAGATTTTCTAAAAAAAACATGTTTTTTTTTTGCTTTTATCTCGATTTTTTTTATTAGAGGTTCTCGAGTGCGATTTTTTTGGTTATTTTTAGTTAGTCTGTATGTCAAGTATCAAAAATCATCAAAAATTTTGAACTAGTTTTACTAACAGTTTCAAATGGCGGCTTGTTAATGTTTTCTAAATTACGAATTTTTACCAACTGTTTCCTACTTTAAATCAATAAAGAGAAAAAAAAATGTATGGAAGTTATTCTGCAAATTATTTTAAAAACTTTTACGTCTTTTTAGCTATCAAAAAAGGTATAATACTAGGAGTTTAATAGGAAAACTGTACACAGAATGACACCTAAAGCGGGATCGGGTAGCAAAAGGTAAATTTTTTTAGTTCTAGGTGAAAATATGAAAAATACACAAATAAAACAAAAAACCTTGCAATTTAATATTTTTTTATTAATTATAATTCATGAAAATACATGTTTTGTCTCAAACCAATAAGTAGGTCTTCCATCAAATTAGGTGAATCGTTCCGCAAAAAAAATTGTCGTATTCCTAGCCATTCAAATTATCTGGCAGGAAGAATGGCCCAACCAAATAATTTGAAATTATACCCATCCACACATTTAAGCTGAATCTTGTTTGTGATCCTTTCGTTCTTTTTTTGTTTGGGTTGTCTACCTCTTTAGAAGAAGCCCAATAGTGGGCATTGTGGTAGTTTGTAAGACCGTCTTTGTCGAATTTCGACTCGTCAGTCCATAGTATTTTCTTTAAAAAAAGATGCATCTTCGAGCATAAATCTGCAGAATTCTAATCGCAACGGATCCCCTTCTTCAATGACTTGCACGGACATATACTGTAAGGGTGTTGCCCAACAGTATGCATTACAAACCATACCTTCCACTGCGAAATACCAAGCTGTTGTGCGAACAACATTTGTAGATGTGGTTGGGTCCACCTCAAAGAGACGTCGTATTTCGTTTTTCTTCGTCTTCGTCAAAGATACGTGGTCGTCCCATGTCAGTCCGCCGTCTCTGTACGGAACCAGTTTCTCGTAGTCTTCTATAAGTTCCATCAAATACGCTAACATCAGGTACACGACGAGTAGGATATCGCAGTATGTATTCATCACGTGCACGCGACGACACTCCTTCGCAAAATCCGTAAACACATTAGGATGTCAGCATATTCCTCGTTGGTATACGTTGCCATATTCACAAGCAGAGATCAAAATCTAGGTTACGAGCCAATTCACACAGTCAGAAGATGAAACACAGATATTTTGAAAAGCACGGTATAGCACATCTACCACGGACGAATCGCATGAGCAAACTAAAAATCATTCAACAATGTTTAGTCAACAGAAAATGTCCACTCGCCCCAGAGAGTACCCCGACCGAAAAAAATGCTTACCCAACCCTTTTTCTTGTTTGAAGGTGCAGGTAGTAAACCGGTAATTGGTAGTATCTAAATTCTATTATTATGTATTACTCTACATTTGGGCCTATTGAAATCTCATTTTCTTAGAATTTTCAATAGATCCAGTAGATATTATACCATTTTAGATAGCTAAAAAGACGTAAAAGTTTTTAAAATAATTTGCAGAATAACTTCCATACATTTTTTTTTCTCTTTATTGATTTAAAGTAGGAAACACTTGGTAAAAATTCGTAATTTAGAAACATAACAAGCCGCCATTTGAAACTGTTAGTAACTAGTTCAAATTTTTTTGATGATTTTTGATACTTGACATACAGACTAACTAAAAATAACCAAAAAAAAAAATCGCACTCGAGAACCTCTAATAAAAAAAAATCGATATAAAAGCCAAAAAAAACATGTTTTTTTTTTTTAAAAATTTTAAACTTCAATATCTCGAAAAACGGTTAAGTTAGGACATCATGTCATAGAGTCAAATCGGTCAGAAACGACCTAAACTACGTCGTCCTTAATTATCTAGGACAACTTTTCCCTGTAACCCTGTATAATATATAATGTATGCTTTTTAGGTAAGACAATCTTAAAATCTATGTTACTGAGTAGGAGTGGAAAATTTAACTGGATCCAGCCTGAAGCTTTAGCGTGTGATTGGATTGTCATATTGAACTGCCCCTTCCCCAAGAACTGTTATTGTAAACCACTACTGTACTATTGAATAATCTGGATACGTAAATTCCGATGCATATAATTCTAACAAATCACGAGGCGTTGTTAATCAGTCTCAGGGTTTTCTTCCCTAACACTTGCAGAAAGTCTCTCTGTATATTACGCACGTAAATCCATGTCTACTAGTTGTATAGAAACCTAGACCTAAAAAGCTACATAACTGCAACTTATTTCCTCTTTTTTTTATGGGTCTAGCAACACGTGCTACAGGGAAGTCCCTAAAGCGCTACAGGAGCGACACGTGTGCGGAGAAAAAAGCGATTCACGTTGTTCTTAAATCGCTGTAAATTGTACTCGGTGGGAAACACAGTCCTGGCAAATTATTCCAAAGGGATGATGTTCTCCATATAAATGACTGTTTGAAAAGCATTGTACGAGGAGTAACAAGCTGAACCTCATACGGATGTGAAGTATTAGCGTGACGTGTACTTCTAACATGCACCGCTCTGGGAGGAATTAAACGGGCCACATCCTTCGAACACTTTCCATGAAAAGTACTTGTAAGAATAGGCTCAAGTCGTCAACCATTCTTCGATGTTCCAGCGAATCAAGGCCACCTGTCAGTTCCGGGTCTCCAATCAGACGAACAAGCTCTTCTCTGAATAGAATCCAAACTAATGCAGTGTATGTTTGGGAGCGGAGCCCCAAACATGGGAGCAGTATTCCATAGTTGGTCGAATTTGAGCTTTGTAAAGAATTAACAGTTGTTGTGAAGTGTAAAGCTTTCTGGTTCGAAATAATATCCCCAACTTCTGAGAAGCTCTACTTGCTATGCCTGCAACATGTTCATGCCAGGACATATTTGCTCCCAAATTAACACCCAACAAATTGAGTGATGATGTTAGAGGAATGGAGTGCCCCGACATAACTATGTCTGATTCAGCAACGTTAACTTTTTTAGAAACTGCCGCCTGGGTTTTTGTAGCGTTAAATTCTACTTGGTTACTATCACCCCAAGATAGAATTTCTTCCAGGTCTTTGTTAAGTTGAATGACTTCCTGCTGTCTGCGGATATTCGTCTGAGTAGCCGAATCTTTGAAGATATTTTAGAATATGCTGATTGATAGCCTTTTCCATGACTTTCGATATTATTGAAAGCAGTGCGATTGGTCGGTAGTTATTTGGCAAAGTCTTCTTGTCTTTTTTAGGTATTGGCTGAACTGTGGCAGATTTCCAGCAGGAAATATTCCCTTTCTCTAAGATAGGTTGAAAAGTCTACAGAAAACTGGTGTTAGTTCCCTCGCACAGTTTTTGAGAACCATGGCAGGTATTCCGTCAGCGCCAGAAGCCTTTTTGGTGTCTAACTTCATCAAAATACGTTTTATGATACGCTGCCTGAAGACAATATCGGGCATCCTTGATTTCACTATGGGAATATTAGGTGGTGTTTTTTCTTGGAAATCGACAGTAGAATGTGAAGCAAAGAGTTCAGCCAACAAGTTCGCTTTCTCAACAGGTGTGGTTGCAATAGAATTATCTGGCCATGTGAGTGGTGGTATGGTGGATTTGGTGAAATTCTGACTAAATGCCTTAGCAACTGACCAAAAGGACCTGGAATTGTTGGGACAAGCGAGAAGTTTGTTTCTAATCCGTTGATTGTGTGCTTCTTTGGTTTCGTCGATAATTTCTTTGCATCTGTGTGAGAAGTGCCTAAGGCGAAATTTTATTGAGTTTGGGCGAGAGAATTTATTGGGATCCTAAATTGGCTCTGATCCTCCAATGATGGACCGAATTCGACCTCTTGTTACGATGCATTTGGAGCCTACCAGTTATTATCCTGCAGCTGTTTAAAGATGCAGTTTTGGTAATGTCCTCGGCATATAAGGCTGATTTTTGGTGTTATTTCTTTGAGATATCAGCGCTGTAGCAATTAAATCGTAGTAACGACAAAAAAGAGCCTTGGTTTCCCCTGTCATACCTGTAAGTTCACTCCATCACCAATAACTCTAGATCACCCCATGGAGAGAAATTACCGGACCATTTTTATGATGTGAGGAGTAAACACAAATAAAAATGTACTCGCCAATTGTTCATTACACAACAATTAGGATTAATACACCAAATAGTTTACTTTTGCACTCGACGCGCTGACTAACATTGCTAGCATTATCAGAAGTGATAATTGCCTGTAAACCATTGCTCCTAATGCCTCTAACGTGGTTGTCGAAACAGACGTCGAGAATAAAAATAAAGTATTTGGTATAGTGGTGATAACTATTTTATAGTGTCATTGTGTCTAAGATCCCAAAATTACAACGTAGCCAAATTTTTATATCAGCCTCTATTAATTACCTTGTATCCCATTTTAATCAAAAAAGTCAAGATTTGTTTATTAAGATATTCTTTTGGTGTGTTATTCTCATTCAGGATTTGGTTTCATTCTAATTCTGTCGTATCGTGGAGCTTTTCTGGTTAGTTTGTTTTTGATAACCACCTTCAGTAGATAAGACCTAGTGGTTGGGTGAGGCCCTAATTAAAGATTCTGGTAGTCCCTATCTTTCCTGTCTGCGTTTGGTTATACTGGTATTAGTTAGCAGCTCGCTTGCTATTACGACTCGATGTGACATGGATTGCACTCCACATTATTCTTGTATATAATGTCGGTTGAGAGTTTCGAACATTTATCCTTCCTAACAATGTTAGGTTTATATAGTTGAGCAGTTTTCGATGTTCGAAACTCTCAACAGATGGCGCAAGAGTCTGTATCTTGCCCAACGAGTAGTACCTCGTTTACATAAAGTACCATGATTGCTATAAGCCAGCGAGAGTCATTCCAACTTGACTCTCCACGGTACTTTGGTCTTAACGATCGATACCGTTGCCTAAAGTCTACCTGAAAGGCATAGAATATAGCATTCATGGGATCTTTATTTGTTGGTCATTTGCATTTGCAAATTCTCGACATTCTCTTGTAGTGACCAATCAAGTAACAAACCATATTCTGAAATTTTATTTCGGAATATCGATTTGATTTATTCTTGTATATTATGAACAATTCAAGAAAATGTATCATTTTACTTTTCCTCATTTGCCAATTTAAGTAGGTAGTGTCGAAATAAAGTACTCATAAAGACATTATTTCTAGTTTTTCGAAATATTTTTGTTTTTCAGGGTATAGAAGTCCCATTTAACGGAACTTTTTGTATACATTGTTTCTTGCAATTATTCGGATTTGCCTGGAATGCTAATGAAATTTTACTTGAGGTAATTTTAATACACCACTTTTTTTTCATTGTTACACAAAAATAATATACAAGTGGATTAAATTGATCAACTTCAAAAACACCTTGGGATGATCTATAAATTTTCAGCAAAGTTTACAAATGTAATAAACGTATTTTGATTATAGAGCTCTAATGGTTTATTAAAGGCGCTGTACAGTAGTCCATGGTATAATCAGAACAAAGAGATTAGTACTTTAATATATTTTATGATGATGAGGACGAGAAGACCTTTAGTATTGTCAATTGGACCATTAGGCGTTATGAATCTCGATGCAGCTGTTTCGGTAAGTAAGTCACCAAGATCATACATGTAAAATAGTGGAACATGCTTTCTTTTACTTCTTTATTCAATTATGAAATTTTTTTTTTTTTTAATTTTAGCGTGCTAAATTGGCATATACCTGCTTATCATTGCTTCAAGTTTCAACATAAGGCGGAGATAAATTAGAAAGTAGTAATTGTGAAAATAATAATAAATTTAATTTTGCACATCATATTATTGTCTGTTTTTATTGTACCAAAAAACTATAATTAAATATTTTTTCCATATAATGAAAGATCGAAAAAAACAAACAAGATTTAAATTAGGGATTTTCAAACTATATATATATATATATATATATATATATATATATATATATATATATATATATATATATATATATATATATATACTAGCCGTGCCCGCGGCTCCGCTCGCGTGGACTTGATTCACTACTATTGTCACTACTTATTCCTTATGTTACCTAACGTAATAAAATATCTGCCATTATTTCCCCTTATCTCCCATTATTTCTCCTTATCTCCCATTAACTCTACATAATTTCTATTATCTAGACTTATCTCTGCTCATCTCCCATTATTTCTCCTTATCTCCTTTTATTTCTCCTTATGTCCAATTATCTCTACATAATTTCCATTATCTGGACTTATCTCTGCTCATCTCCCATTATTTCTCCTTATCTTCCATTATTTCTCCTTATGTCCCATTATCTCACCATAACTCCCATTACCTAGACTTATCTCTGCTTATCTCCCATTATTTCTCCTTATCTCCCATTATTTATACTTATCTCCCATTATCTTCCCTTATCTCCATTATCTAGGCTTATCTCTACTTATCTCTCATTATTTCTCCTTATCTCCCATTATTTATACTTATCTCCCATTATCTCACCTTATCTCCCATTATCTAGGCTTATATCAAATTATATAGAACATATCATATGTATAAATTTATAAAAAACACGTAAATCGGATAAGTGATTCTCAAGTGATAAGCGCACTAACGGACAGGCAGACAGACAGAGAGACGTTGCATTTTATATATATTATATTCTTTGCAACATGATATTGTTCCATATTTAATGGTTTAGGCCGTGTATTGCAAGAGAACGCGCTAACGGTAACCTTTTTTCCGACTTGATTCACTATTATCGTCACTGTTTATTCTTTATGTTACCTAACGCAATAAAATATATCCTATAACCTGGCCAGAGAACACATGTATGTTTTAAAAAAAAAGTACGTAACGCACTAACAGACAGACAGACAGAGAGACGTTGCATTTTATATATATTATAGATAAATAACCTGGTCAGAGAACACATGTATGTTTTAAAAAAAAGCACGTAAAATCGGATAAGTGGTTCTCCAGTGATAAGCGTATTAACGGATAGACAGACAGACAGAGGACAGACAGAGATCCGTTGCATTTTATATATATTATAGATGTAATAAAATATATATCTATAACCTGGTCAGAAAATATATGTATGAATTTAAAAAATCACATAAATCGAATAAGTGGTTCTCGAGGGATAAGCGCACTAACGGACAGACAGACAGAGAGACGTTGCATTTTATATATATTATAGATGTAGATTATTATTATTATTATATAACCTGGCCAAGAAACATATGTATGAATTTAAAAAAAGACACGTAAATTGGATAAGTGGTTCTCGCGTGATAAACGCACTAATGGACAGACAGACAGAGAGACATTACATTTTATATATATTATAGATTATAGTTATTCTCTACTACATAATATTGTTCCATATTTAGTGATTTAGGCTGTGTATTGCAAAGGAACGCGCTAGCGGCAAACTTCTTTCCGACTTCATTCACTATTATCGTCACTGCTCATTCCTTACGCTACCTATCGTAATAAAATATAGCCTATAACCTGGCCAGAGAACATATGTATGTTTTAAAAAAAAAAGTACGTAAATCGGATAAGTGGTTTTCCAGTGATAAGCGCACCAACGGACAGACAGACAGAGAGACGTTGCATTTTATATATATTATATATATATATAATATATATATATATATATATATATATATATATATATATATATATATATATATATATGTATACGTATATATATATATATATATATATATATATATATATATATATATATTATATATATATATATATATATATATATATACAGTGTGACAATTTAAGTCCGCATCATATGGGATTTTTTTAAATAATTACTTTAGCCCAGATCTGGTTATGGCATCCATTTGTGCTTCAAATAATATCAGAAATAAAGTATAGTAAGTTATTTTTACGCATGACGTCACCTGTCAAAAATGACATTTTCGTAAAAAATTTTTGAAAAAAACGTATAATTTGGCCAAATTTTAAAAAAAGTTATTAGACAAAATGGTTTATTTTGTGATTCTAGATCTGTTTGTGAAATCCCAACGGCCTACTACAATTTTAAATTTTGGCAGTTTTTTGACATTTCGGCAATTGTTTTTCATTTTGATTTATTGCAACCTTATTTAAATCATTTAATTTGTCAAAAACTAGGCACCTATAACACTGGTCAACAAAAAAAAGAAAATTGCTTGTTTCCTGTGATTTTTTTTTTTTGTTTCTATCTCAAATTGACGCGTATTTTTTAAATATGGCAACAATTTTTCTCTAACAGCTTTTGTTTTTGAGTTATAGCTGACTACCCTCATTTACTATTTTTACTTAGATTTTCGTTTTTTATTGGACACTAAAATATATTTTGTTGTTGTTTTAAATTTGGCTTCGTCAAGAAGATATTATGTGCTTAATCCCAATTGTTTTTGCTATATTTGTGGTGAATATATATTTGCAAAATATCGAAAACCTATATCGGACTTTGTGAAAACTGCGTATCATCAATACTTTAAAATAAAATTGTGTAATCAGGACAAGCCATGGGTTCCTCATATTGTATGCCAGAAATGTGTGGTATGTCTACGGTTATGGTCCAGTGGAAAAAAGGGATGCAATAATGTTCGTAACACCCATGATTTGGCGAGAACCTCGAAACCATCATGACGATTGCTACTTCTGTGTTGTGAAAATAAGCGGAATTAACCCTGGAAATCGAAGTAAGTGGTCATATTCTAACTTATCTTCTGCTCAACGACCCCAATTAAAATCACAAGAAGTACAACCCAGCATATCTAAATCTTCTGATGATCCAAATCTCTGTGAACCCGAACGAAATACATCAAGTGAACACTCTGATTCAGACTACAAATGTAGCCTTTCAGAACCTCAACCATTTAATGAGAAAGAACTAAATGACTTAGTAAGAGATCTGAACTTACCAAAAGAAGCTTCTGAAATTTGAGCATCTCGTTTAAAAGAAAAAAATTTGCTTACTCCGGAAACCAACATTACATTTTATCGTACCCGAGAAAAAAATCTGTTACCGTATTTTTCTCAAGAGAAGGATTTAGCTTTTTGTAACGATGTTGGTGGTATTTTGCAGCAGATGGGATTAAAGCAGTACCAACCTAGTGATTGGCATCTTTTCATAGACAGCAGCAAAAGAAGTTTAAAGTGTGTTTTGCTTCATAACGGTAACAAGTACGGATCTATACCTATTGCACATTCGACGACTTTAAAAGAAGAATACGTAAATGTTTTTAAGGCTATGGAAAAAATTAAGTATCAAGACCACAAATGGGTCATTTGTGTTGATCTGAAAATGGTTAACTTTCTTTTAGGTCAACAAGGGGGGTACACAAAGTTCCCTTGTTTCATGTGTCTCTGGGATAGTCGTGACAAACAACATCCTTGGTCACAAAAAGTTTGGCCAGTGCGGGAAGAGCTAAAAGTTGGTACAAAAAATGTTATAAACGTGCCTTTAGTTAGCCGAGACCGCATCATACTTCCACCACTTCATATTAAACTCGGCATAATGAAACAGTTTGTGAAGGCGCTTGACAAAAGTGGCGAATGTTTTAATTTTCTTTCACGCAAGTTGCCAGGATTAAGTTCAGAAAAATTGAAAGCTGGTATTTTTGATGGGCCACAGATTAGGCAACTCGTGAAAGATCCTAATTTTGTCAAATCAATGACTGAAGTCGAATCTAAAGCTTGGAATTCATTTGTTTTGGTTATGAGTAGCTTCCTAGGCAAAAAGAAATCTGACGACCATGTCGAGCTTGTTGAGTGCATGCTATCGAACTTGCAAGAGCTAGGGTGCAACATGAGCATAAAAACCCACTTCCTGCACTCACATTTAGACCGATTTCCACAAAATCTGGGTGATTTTAGTGAGGAGCAGGGTGAAGGATTTCATCAGGATCTTCGGACAATGGAAGAGCGTTATCAGGGGCGGTGGGACTCACATTTGATGGTAGACTACTGCTGGAGTTTGCAACGAGTTCTACCTAAAGTCGTTCATTCAAGGAAATCTTATAAAAGATCATTTATTAGTGTTCAATAGAAATTTTGTTAACATAATATATTATTTTTTTGTATTTTTTGGGCAAAATAATAAAACTGTATATTTCAAAAGGTAAAGCTGTTAGCAATCTCCCAGTATTTTTTTCATAGTCAGGGCCATAGTAATACCCAATAACGGAAAAAAAAATAAAGGAAACAAGACTTGTGTTGACCAGTGTAATCTATTTAAGAACAAAATGAAGTCGTGCCCATAATTTTTTTATAGAATATTAAAATTCACACATTATCACAAATCATATTTGATACAAAGTTCGATTAACTTTTGTTTTTAAAATAGAAAAATATTTCTCGCTTACGTAATTTGATAGTGAACACACTTGAACGTTTGTAAATTAACACAAATCTTACATTTTGATCTTTTTAGTAATGTATTTAAAGTTTCAACAATGTAAGGTTTCTTTCTATAAACGCTAAATTAACAATTGGCTATTTCAACCTATTTAATAAATACTTTGTATCAAATACACGCATATTGCAATATTCTACATTTCGGTGTGTCCATCGTTTCGTTCAATGCAACGACTGGTTCTTCTAGAAATTTCTTTGACGGAATTTTTCACCAACTTTGGAGGTATCTCCTGAATACACTGCCTAATTATAGTTTCCAAATGATCGATATCTCTAAATGGTCTAAACTTGTATACTTTTTGTTTGAGATAACCCCATAAATAGAAATCCAAAGGGGTGATGTCGGGCGATCGAGGTGGCCAACAATTATCCTGATCTCGCCCAATGACCCTGCCATGAAAAAGTTCATTTAAAATGTTTCGTACTTGCAAAGTAGTGTGTATTGGCGCACCATCTAATTAATACCATAGAGCATATCTTAGATCCACAGCCACGTTATCCAGAACTTCTAAAATTTCGTTATTTAAAAAATCTAAATATCGTTGTCAGTTTAAATTATGTCTAAAAAAATATGACCCTACTATTTGGTCATTTACAATGCCACACCAAACGTTAGTTTTAAACGAGTATTGGTCACGACACTCAATTATGAAGTTTGGATTTTCTTGGGCCTACCATCGACTATTCTGTGAACTACTCCGTTAGAAGTAAACGTGGCTTCATCAGTCCATAAAACATTGTACAGAAATTTGGAGTCCTCTTCTATTTTTCCTTAGTACCAGAATGAAAATAACTACCGAATATCTGTAGAGTGTTTATCAATTTCGGTTTGTATGGTTTAAATTTATTTTTGTGTAAAATTTTACGTACACTTTCCCTGTCGATCACCGATTTAGACTTCGAAATAGTTCTAACACTGGTTTTGCCTTCTTCCACTACACTTAAGCACACATCTAACTCAGTATCTTCGGTATGTTTACGTGCAACACGATTTTTTCGGAAAACATTTCCCACAGTTCCAGTAGATTTACACTTTTTTATAATTCGGCGCACAGTAGATTACTGCAAGTTTTTTTCAGGATGACGCTCGTTAAAAACATTTACAACAGTGCGATGAGGTGTATTTTCCCCACACAATAAAACAATTTCAATTTTTTCTTGAAGAGAAAGAATGTTGTGACACCATATGTTTCTTTCCTTTCTAGTTTGAATTGCTAACTAAATATTTGACAGCTTACGACACCATATTGCGATCTCTAGTTCTCAATTGTTTCTAGGGCCTACTATTAATAAACGCATAGAAATATCGAGTTTTGCTTAGCCTGTTAATTTCTCTGTTTAGCTCTTTTTCCTGTAGAAGGTAAGTTTTTAGCAGGAAATCCGCACAACCATAAAGGGTCTTTCTAATTTTGCGAACATTAATTTTGATAGCCATGACTAAAATATGGCTGGATTTATTTTAAATTAGCAGTTACGTCAACAATGACACCTAAAGCATTTTAATGTAATTTTTCGGTGGCATTATTAACGCGTAACTGCCAAATTAATAACTAGAATATGTGTAATATTTTTATTACGGTTGCTAATTAGAATCTAAAATGTATTATTGATCTAAAAAGTGGTTTTAGCTGAACTATAAAACAAATAGGATAATGCAGCAAGTTGTTAATTTGGTGTTTAGAGTAAGAAATATTACATTGTTATAAATTTAAACGCATTACTAAAAAGATCAAAATGTAAGATTTGTGTTAATTTATAAACGTTTAAGTGTGTTCACTATCAAAATACGTAAACGAGAAACATTTTTCTATTTAAAAACAAAAGCTAATCGAACTTTGCATCAAATATGATTCATGATAATGTGTGAATTTTAATATTCTATAAATAAATTATGGATACGACTTTATTTTGTTCTTAAATAGAATATAGGTACCTAGTTTTTGACAAATTAAATGATTTAAATAAGGTTGCAATAAATCAAGAAGAAAAACAATTGCCGAAATGTCAAAAAACTGCCAAAAATTCAAAATCATAGTAGGCCGTTGAAATTTGACAAACAGATCTAGAATCACAAAATAAGCCATTTTTGCCTAATAACTTTTTTTAAAATTTGGTCAAATTATACGTTTTTTTTCAAAAATTTTTACGAAAATGTCATTTTTGACAAGTGGATGCCATAAGCAGATCTGTGCTAAAGTGATTATTTAAAAAAAAATCCCATATGATGCGGACTTAAATTGTCACACTGTATATATATATATATATATATATATATATATATATATATATATATATATATATATATATATATATATATATATATATCAGGTGTACAAGTACGAAATGCGGGTTTTTTTTTTTTCTAAAAAACATATTAAATTCGGAAGAATGATAAAAAGTTCTTTATTCAAAGTATGCTCCATCGCTTGTTATACATTTTTCTCATCTCTCGGGCAATTTGTGAATACCACGCCAGTAAAAATCTTCCCCTTTTGCCGCGAACCATTCATCGAGCCATTTTTTCACATCTTTGTACGAACCAAAGCGCTGCTCAGCAAGTGCGTGACCCAACGATGCAAACAAGTGGTAATCGGAAGGAGCGAAGTCTGGTGAGTAAGCCGCATGGGGTAGGACTTCCCAGCTGCTTCCAACGTGTCGCGAACTAGTTTTGCCTTATGTGATGGAGCATTGTCATGAAGTAAAATGACTTTGTGTTACCTCTTTCGGTATTCAGGCCTTTTTTCAAGCAGCGAACGGCTCAAATCGGTCTATTGTTATTGGTAACGCTTTGTATTAACCGTTTCCCCTGTTTTTAACAGCTCATAATAGACCACGCCCCTTCGGTCCCACCAAACACAGAGCATCGTCTTTCTGCCAAAGCGATTCGGTCTTGCTGTCAATGTGAATGGTGCGCCTGGGTCTACCCATGATTTTTTGCGCTTGGGATTCTCAAAATAAATCCACTTTTCATCTCCAGTAACTATACGATGCAGAAACAACTTCCTTTTGTTCCGAGCGAGCAAAATGTCACACGTGTTTTTGTGCTGTTCCATTTGCTGTCGTTCAACTCATGTGGTACCCATCTACCGGTCTTCTGAATCTTTCCCATCTCTCGTAGCCGATTGGAAACAGCTTGTTGACTAACGCCCAATTGCTCGGCGAGTTGTTTTTGTGTTTGCGAATCATCTTCGTCCAACAATGCTTGCAATTCCACATCTTCGTATTTTTTTGGCGGTTTTCCACGTTTCTTGTCTGCATCATCGAAGTCACCACTTTTGAAACGCCGAAACCATCGTTCACAAGTATCTTGCGATGGAGCATGTTCACTATAAGCTTCTCGAAGTACTGGTATTATTCAACAACAGTTTTCTTCAAATAAAAACAAAAAATTAATGCTGTCCGCGAATGCTCTTTGTTCGGTATAAATTTCGACATATTGAACACAACACAACACTATGCACATAATTTTCCAATTTATCACTCGTGCGCGTCTGACACTTGTTGATGACATAACAAAATGGCGTAGTGTCAAATCTTTATAGCACAAACTGTATTGGTGCACCATCTGTTTTCTGAAATCCGCATTTCATACTTGTACACCTATATACGAGTATATACATATATATATATATATATATATATATATATATATATATATATATATATATATATATATATATATATATATACTCGTAAATACTATATATATATACTTATTTATATATATATATATATATATATATATATATATATATATATATATATATATATACTCGTAAATACTATATATATATACATATTTATATATATATATATATATATATATATATATATATATATATATATATATAGGGTGGGCCATTTTAAAAGTTTAAATTTAAAAATGCAATAAAACAAAAACGGTTTGAAATTTTGCCAAATTTATTTTTTTGTTGTGAAGTACAATTGTTTCGGTTAGAGATGGAATATTATTTCATTCATATGGCTGCCGCGGCTGGCCTCACAGTACCCCATTCGATCGGACCAATTTTCGAGCACTTTTTCGAGTGTATGGGGTCGTATCTCGGCAATGGTATCACGAATGTTGGCCTTCAAATGCTCAATTGTCTCTGGTTTGTCGGCATAACACTTGTCTTTAACGGCGCCCCACAGAAAATAGTCCAACGGTGTCAAATCGCAGCTTCTTGGCGGCCAAGTGACATCACCATTTCGGCTAATTAAACGGCCATCAAACGTTTGACGCAATAAATCGATTGTGGCATGAGATGTGTGGCAAGTTGCACCATCCTGTTGAAACCAAACATCGTTCACATCAATACCATGAAGAGCGGGCACAAAAAAATCGGTTATCATGGTGCGATAGGTGTCTCCATTGACCGTAATGGTTGCGCCGTCCACAGCTTCGATATTTTCGGGTGTACGCACTGTACGAGCACGCTCACGTCTTGGCGCATCAACAATGAAACCAGTTTCACGAACTTTAGCAATAAACTTGCGTATACCGGGCACTGTTGGTCCTTCTCTGCGACCAAATTTTGTACGACATTTTCGTGCAATTTCCGACCAATTGTCTTTGTTTTGGAAATAAATTTTCAATAAATCCCAACGTTGCTCAAGCGTAAATCGATTCATTTCGTTCAGTGGAGATAATATACTGAATTTTGTGACAGAATAGAATGACATAAGTATTGCCAGATTCGAAATAACCGGTGGTTCAAATTTAAACCAATAGATGGCCCACCCTTTATATATATATATATATATATATATATATATATATATATATATATATATATATATATATATATTATATATATATATATATATATATATATATATATATATATATATATATATATATATATATATATATATATTTATTTAGAGTTTCATTTCAAAGACTCCCTATGAATATACTTTGTTAAATTAGGTTGAAAGTTTAGTTTTGTTATATTAATTACAGTTTTTAGAAATAAACCGTAAATATAGGTTATTCCGTTGGTTGTTTTTAGTGTTCCGTACGGAACACTTATAAGATCACTTCGGTGTCTGTCTGTCTGTCTGTCTGTCTGTCACACCCGATTTTCTCCGAAACTATTTGACATAGAAAGGTGAAATTTGGTAATAATATAGGAATTGATGGCCTCATCAGAGCCATGTAGTTTTGAGAATTAAATTTTGACTTAAGGGGTTAGTTTTGGGGGGTGAAGTCGGAAGTGAAAAAAAAAATTTTTTTTACTAGGTCATCGAGTGTGGTGTCAAATGAAAGCTTGTGAAAACACGAGTAAAAAATATATATATAATATTATACTTGCGCGCACTTTTCCTTGTATTATTTTTAAAAATTCGCGAAAAAAAAATCGCTGTCCCGGGCCTTATCTCGAAAAGTACTTATCAAAAAATTTCGAAAAAATTCTGGAATATTCTCCACGGGGTGTAGATTGAACGAAAATTATCACGAGTGCATTACCTTTAATAATTTATATGGTATCTAAAAAAAACAAAAATTTCAAGGTTATCAGATTTCAGTAAAGATTGGAAACAAACTTTGTTGGAAACACATTTGGGGTGTGTTTTGTAGTCACTGATCATTTTATACCACCGTAACATAAATTTTGACTTAGGGGGTTCGTTTTGAGGGGTGAAATCGGAAGTGAAAAAAATTTTTTCTTACTAGGTCATCGAGTGTGGTGTCAAAT
The DNA here is from genome assembly GCA_019049505.1 of Pachyrhynchus sulphureomaculatus. NCBI lineage: Eukaryota > Metazoa > Arthropoda > Insecta > Coleoptera > Curculionidae > Pachyrhynchus > Pachyrhynchus sulphureomaculatus. The sequence continues at coordinate 4,111,581 of CM032449.1, forward strand.
GAAAGCGTGTGAAAACACGAGTAAAATATATATATATATATATATATATATATATATATATATATATATATATAATGTAATACTTGCTCACACTTTTCTTCGTATTACTTTAAAAAATCGCTGTCCCCTACCTTATCTCGAAAAGTACTGATCAAAAAATTTTGAAAAAATTCTGGAATATTCTCCACGGTGTATAGATTGAACGAAAATTATCACGAGTACATTACCTTTAATAATTTATCTGGTATATAAAAAAAAAAACAAAATTTCAAGGTCACCAGTTTTCAGTAAAGATTGGAAACAAACTTTGTTGAAAACTCATTTGGGGTGTGTTTTGTGAAGTCACTGATCATTTTATACCACCCTAACAAATATTTTTATTTTAAAAACAATCAACGTACGGAACACTAATTGTGCAAGTTCAACTTGCACTTGACCGGTTTTATTTATTTCTCATTTATTTCATATATATACCAACGGACTAACCTATATTTGCGGTTTATTTCTAAAAACTGTAATTAATATAACAAAACTAAACTTTCAACCTAATTTAACAAAGTATGTTCATAGGAAGTCTTTGAAATGAAACTCTAAATATTCCAAGGTATTTAAGATGATATACATGTGAGTGGCACGTGGAAATAGAGATTCTCTTTGAAAATTGTGATAAACAGTTGTGTGCCTTTGTTAAATCCTCTCGGTTTACTTCTGCACGTAATAAATCTGCTTTAAAATTACTTGTCACATGCGGAGCGTAAAACAATGTACTTACATAAGTGTGTGATATAAACTTTAAACTTAAGAAATAAAATGGAAGACTGAAGGGCTTCAGATTACATTATTTAAAGGGGATGGGTCATCCTAGCAACTTTAAAAATTAAAATTGAGCGGACTTAATGAAAATGAACAAAATAGCAAATGTTGACAGTTGTGTGGTACTGCGAAGTATAACAGTTGCTATACAATAGATTATTGTAATTTCAGCTTTAATATTGAGTCTGTAATTGACCCTCCATACTACAACTTTGTATGCTTTTTCTAAAGAATTATTCACAATCACTGGCGACTTTACGGAGCATCTAAGTTTTAAATTTTCGATGGTTGTAGCTTCTACTTGATGGAATTTCATTATAAATATATAATAAAAGACTGTTTTTAGTCAATTTCCACTGGTTTATTTAAATTGCGATGACGCGTTTCGCTGTCGATGCAGCTTCTTCAGATTTACATTTTACACTGTCACGTTAGGTTTAATGTTCACAATTTTATATTATTTATTAATTATAATATTACACCTAATTAAATTACATTGATAGAATTGGAAAACCCACACAGATTTGGAATTAGGAGAATAGATTCAATAATGGTGAATTGCTTAAATCTACCTGGTCGTTGAGTAAAGTATTTGCATTGTCTCTAAAAGGTTTAGTTTTAAACCTTTTTGTTGTGTGTGTAAAATTTTGAAATTCTTGTTAAATGTGTGATTTTCTGTTAAAAGATAATTAGCATAGCATATGTTGAATTAGATTTTCTATGGATGATACTTTTTTCGTGTTCTGTAATTCTTTGTATAAATGTACGTCCAGTTTGTCCTATGTATGTTTTAGGACATGACCCACATGTTAATTGATAAACCTCTGATTTATTGTCTTTATTGATTTGTGGTTTATAGTTTTTAAGATACTTCCATATACTATTGTTAGTCTTGTAAGCTATGTTGATATTTTTTTTGATTTAAAAATTTCCCCAGTTTTTCCGTAGGTTAAGCATTTAAATGTGGTATTTCTATCCTTAAAACGTGGGTATATTTCTGAGATTGCCTTGTTTCTAAGTTTTTTCCTAACGATATTATTGATTAAAGTAATCGAATAACCGTTGTTGACGGCTACTTGTTTTATGTAGTTTAATTCTTTAGTAAAATTTTCCTCTGATAAGGGGATATTAGTTACTCTATGTATAAAACTATAAGCTGCGAGTTTATGATGGTTAGGGTGGTAAGAACGATTGTGAATTGTGGTATCTGTATGACTAGGTTTAGGATATATTGCAAATTCATGTTTTTTCCTGGTTTTACTAATTGTTAATTCTAGGAAATTGATTTTCCCTTCGACTTCTTCTTCCATTGTAAAACTGATATTTCTGTGTAAAGAATTAATATACTGTAAAAAGTGAGTTAATTGTCTGTCCGGACCTGTAAAGCATACAATTATATCGTCTACGTATCGATACAAATTAATCGATTAAGGACTACAGGTACTTTACACAACGACCAGGTAGATTTAAGCAATTCACCATTATTGAATTTATTCTCCTAACTCCAAATCTGTGTGGGTTTTCCAATACTATCAATGTAATTTAATTAGGTGTAATATTATAATTAAGAAATTATATAAAATTGTGAACATTAAACCTAACTTGACAGTGTAAAATGTAGATCTGAAGAAGCTGCATCGACAGCGAAACGCGTCATCTCAATTTAAATAAACCAGTGGAAATTGACTAAAAACAGTATTTTATTATATATTCACAAAGTTTTAGTCAAGACAAAGATGGTATATCCTTTTTATATCGCCCAATTAAATTTCAAGTTCAAACTATTTCCCGGCACTTTAATGTCTGGAAGAGCCAATCCTAAAGAAGCAAAATCACCACTTTCTACCAAGCTGCTATTAACATAATCTCAAAATAAGTACTGTGTACAAAAACACGTGTCAGGTTTTGCTCACTCGGTACAAAAGGAAGTCGTTTTTGCATCGTATAGTTACAGGGGATGAAAAGTGGTTTTATTTTGAGAATCCCAAGCGCAAAAAATGATGGATAGACCCAGGCGCACCATCTACATCAACCGCAAGACCGAATCGCTTTGGCAAAAAGACGATCCTCTATGTTTGGTGTAACCAGAGAGGCATGGTCTATTATGAGCTGTTATAACCTTGAGAAACGGTTAATATTAAACGTTACCAATAATAATTGACCGATTTGAACCGTTCGCTGCTTGAAAAAAGGCCAGAATACCGAAAGAGGCAACACAAAGTCATTTTTCTTCATGACAATGCTCCATCACATACGACAAAACCAGTTCGCGACACGTTGGAAGCACTCAGCTGGCAAGTTCTACCCCACGCGGCTTACTCACCAGACTTGGCTCCTTCCGATTACCACTTGTTTGCATCGATGGGTCACGCACTGGCTGAGCAGCGCTTTAGTTCGTACGAAGATGTGACAAAATGGCTCGATGAATGGTTCGCAGCAAAAGGGGAACATTTTTACTGGCGTGGTATTCACAAATTACCCGAAAGATGGGAAAAATGTATAACAAGCGATGGAGCATACTTTGAATAGAGCACTTTTTATCATTCTTCCGAATTTAACATGTTTTTTTTAGAAAAAATATCGGCATTTCATACTTGTACACCTGGTAAAAGTGATGGGCCATCCTAACAACTTTAAAAATTAAAAATGAGCGGACTTAATGAAAATTAACAAAATAGCAAATGGTCTCAGTTGTGTGGTACTGCTAAGTAGAACAGTTGCTATACAATAGACTATTGTAATTTCAGCTTTAATGTTGAATCTGTAATTGACACTCTATACCACAACTTTATAAGCTTTTTCTAAAGAATGATTTACAATCAGTGGCGACTTTACAGAGCATCTCAACTCACAAAGTTTTAGTCGAGACAAAGATGGTATATCCTTTTTATATCGTCCAATTAAATTTCAAGTTCAAACTATTTCCCGGCACTCTAATGTCTGGAAGAGCCAATCCTAAAAAAGCAAAATCACCACTTTCTACCAAGCTGCTATTAACATAATCTCAAAATAAGTATTATCGTTCCACAAACTTCATTTAGAGCTCCTAATCACAAACGCAAAAAAAAAATGCGTGAAGCAGCTAATAGAATTTATTCAACTTTGGAAAAGATAATCTGGCACACAAAATGTGCAAAATATGGTGGCGGCGATTTTGAAGCAATTTAATTTCGGGAACATTCTAAGCAACTCGGCAAAAACAACGGGAGTTTTATCTTTTCTTTGAAATGGGTAGTCACCTTCCATGAGGCATTTTTTTAGTGTTCCGTACAGAACACTTATAAGATCACTTCGGTGTCTGTCTGTCTGTCTGTCTGTCTGTCTGTCTGTCTGTCTGTCTGTCTGTCTGTCTGTCTGTCTGTCTGTCTGTCTGTCTGTCACACTCGATTTTCTCCGAAACTATTTGACATAGAAAGGTGAAATTTGGTAATAATATAGGAATTGATGGCCTCATCAGAGCCATGTAGTTTTGAGAATTAAATTTTGAGTTAAGGGGTTAGTTTTTGGGGGTGAAGTCGGAAGTGAAAAAAAAATTTTTTTACTAGGTCATCGAGTGTGGTGTCAAATGAAAGCTTGTGAAAACACGAGTAAAAAATATATATATAATATTATACTTGCGCGTACTTTTCTTTGTATTATTTTTAAAAATTCGCGAAAAATCGCTGTCCCGGGCGTTATCTCGAAAAGTACTTACCAAAAAATTTCGAAAAAATTCTGGAATATTCTCCACGGGGCGTAGATTGAACGAAAATTATCACGAGTGCATTACGTTTAATAATTTATATGGTATATAAAAAAAAACAAAAATTTCAAGGTCATCAGATTTCAGTAAAGATTGGAAACAAACTTTGTTGAAAACTCATTTGGGGTGTGTTTTGTAAAGTTACTGATCGTTTTATACCACCGTAACATAAATTTTGACTTAAGGGGTTCGTTTTGAGGGGTTAAATCGGAAGTGAACAATTTTTTTTTTACTAGGTCATCGAGTGTGGTGTCAAATGAAAGCTTGTAAAAACACGAGTAAAAAATATATATAATGTAATACTTGCGCACACTTTTCTTCGTATTACTTTTAAAAAATCGCTGTACCCTACCTTATCTCGAAAAGTACTGATCAAAAAATTTTAAAAAAATTCTGGAATATTCTCCACGGGGTATAGATTGAACGAAAATTATCACGAGTGCATTACCTTTAATAATTTATTTGGTATATAAAAAAAAACAAAATTTCAAGATCACCAGTTTTCAGTAAAGATTGGAAACAAACTTTGTTGAAAACTCATTTGGGGTGTGTTTTGTGAAGTCGCTGATCGTTTTATACCACCGTAACATAAATTTTGACTTAAGGGGTTCGTTTTGAGGGGTGAAATCGGAAGTGAAAAAATTTTTTTTTACTAGGTCATCGAGTGTGGTGTCAAATGAAAGCTTGTGAAAACACGAGTAAAAAAATATATATATAGTGTAATACTTGCGCACACTTTTTTTCGTATTACTTTTAAAAAATCGCTGTCCCCTACCTTACCTCGGAAAGTACTGATCAAAAAATTTTGAAAAAATTCTGGAATATTCTCCACGAGGTATAGATTGAACGAAAATTATCACGAGTGCATTACCTTTAATAATTTATTTGGTATATAAACAAAAAACAAAATTTCAAGATCACCAGTTTTCAGTAAGGATTGGAAACAAATTGGGGTGTGTTTTGTGAAGTCACTAATCATTTTATACCACCCTAATAAAAATTTTTATTTTAAAAACAATCAACGTACGGAGCACTAATTGTGCAAGTTCATCTTGCACTTGACCGGTTTTTTTTTAAATATATATCTGATTACTAATTGAATCGTTCATTTCAAAAACTACATAAGTCAAAATTTAGCAAAATTGAGTTTTTGCTAGGAAACGTCTCCTCAAGGGTACCTACATATTATATGCAAAAGCCACGTAAGTCGTATTTACGGTTAACGAATTGCCGCCTATCCACTTCCACCGTTTGTTGCAAAAACCACATTAGTCACAGACTTATGTTGTTTTTGCACGGATTTTCTAGCGAGGGTTTGAGTTGAGTGGGAGATAAAAAGTATTATCTCTGTTCAGATACCAGTCAAATTGATGGCAAACCGATCCCAAACTATCCAACTCATGCGCACTTTGATATGGGGGACCCCAAAAAAATAGAAAATATTAAGCAAGTTAGAAATAGTATCCTTGAACAGCATATTCCATTTTATGACGGGATTTTCCACTGGCCTACCGCGAAAGGACAGAACCAGGAAGAATATTATGTCGAAAATGACCACGAGTTTGATTATGTGCCTTAATTAATTATTAAAATCAGGAATATTATTGTTTGTTTGTATTTTGAAGCATTTTTAATAAACCCTTTTGACAGTTTGTTGACTTGTTTTCTTTTAAAGAAGGAAAATGATAACTTCAAAATTATATTCAGTGCAAAAACCACCTAAGTCTCAAGAACAAAAAATTTTTTTCTTAATAACAACGAAAATAAACTACATGTATTATGTGATAAACTATGTAACTACTTAAATAATTTGAATTAAATTAAATTTTTTCCTCTTACAAAGGATAGTTTTAGTTTAATAAAGTTTTTTTCGCCTACTGAAAATTTTACTTTTTTGACTTATGTGGTTTTTGAAATGAACGATTCAATTATTTGGTCGCTTCAACAGCATCTCGCCAATTCCCATTTTACTTACTTGGAGGATATCAAATCTAGCATTCTGATGAGTCGTGTTGAATTCTGATCGCATTTATTAAGCCACAAAAAAAAAACCAAAATAACTATACATCTAACATTTTATTTTTAAATGTTCAATATTTCCAAATTCCTTAATGTTTTTAAGTTTTTTTTGTTTATTATTAAGAGTCGTTTATTTTGTTACTTGCTTAAGTTAGATTCAGTTTTTTGTTTATAATCATTAAACTTTTATACTTGAATTTCTTCTTAGCAAATCAGTCAATCGTCGCTTTTTGTGCTGCTAACATATAAAGACGAAATGTTTGTTGTAGTGATAATTAACTGTATAGTTTAATACATAAATACAATAATTGCTGTTCTCACGTATTAAAAGAAAACGATACAAGATGTCAAGTCAATAACACTAAATCTCAAGATATAAACAGAAAAGTCGAAAATATATAATTTAAAAGTATATATAAATATATTGACATTTCGTGTTGACGTTCCTACAAGTTATCTTCTGATAGAATACCAATCAAAAATTTTTTTGGTTTTGTCTGAAATAAGGACCGAAAATTATTTATTTTGTCCCTCCATTAAGGATATTCTTGTAAATCAGAATAATTTAACCCATAAGATATGTGATTCATACATATGCTTAAAGCCTCATTGCATAGAAATTTCTATTTAATAAAGCTTCCATCGTACATATTTACGTGCGCTCCACCCCTTGAACAAAATCCTAGATTTGTCCCTGGCTACAGTTACAACTTGGAATTTTCTATTCTTCCAATTTAAGTCATTACATAAATTAAATTGGATAACCGGGCCTGTCAACATAAAAACCGCTTCAGCTTCCTTCTCTACGCAAATAAATAGACCTGTTTTTTCTTACGCTTATCTCAGATTAAAGCGTTGTGAGGTAATTGTAGACATCCCTCTAAGAGAAAACATATCTTGAAAATACTACCTACTTGACTGTAAAATTCTTCATAAACTACCATTGCAGCTGTAAAACTAGCTTTATTATGAACTAAAAATAACACGAAAAACAGAAACATATTATTTATTAAATCTAAAATATTTTAAAGTCTGAGTAAGACAGTGGAACACGAAACAGAGATATAAATTTTTACAATTTCTCCAGCATAAATTCTAGTCCTCGCTCGTTAATATGACTGGTCTATTTTCTGGTTCTATTACTCTCTTGTATATACAATGTCGTTCAAGATTATCGCACAAAAATTATATGTATAGCCCATATGCAAAAACAGGTACCAACCCAGAGAGAGCACGAAAGGTGGTATAGAACTTAGAGATAGAAAAGGGAATAAGTAGATACGTAAACAAACTAAAGTATAAGGCAAAAGGGCTTCTGCCGCTCACGGAATACCTGCCATAGGTCTCAAAAACTGTGCAAGGGAACTAACACCAGTTTTCTGTAGACGGTTTCAACTTATCCTACAGAAAGAAAATTTTCTTTCTGATGAATATGTGCCACAGTTCAGCCTATACCTAAAAAGGGCAAGAAGACCTTGCCAAATAACTACCGACCAGTCGCACTGCTCTCAATAATATCAAAAGTCATGGAAAAGGTTATCAATCAGCATCTTCCAAAATATCTTGAACGATTCAACATTATTAACGATCAGCAATATGGCTTTCGTAAACATAGATCAACAGGAGATCTTCTGACTTATGTAACACATGTTTAGAACAACGTAACTGGACACTTTGGACAATCTCGAGCGATTGCTCTTGACATATCCAAGGCATTCGACCGTGTTTGGCACGATGATGGACTGTTGGCTAAGCTAGGCTCTTGAGGTATGTCTGAAAAGTTCTGTTTGTGGCTCTCATATTTCCTCAGGAAGCGTTCTTTACGAGTGGCGGTCGACGGATTTCTTTCTAACACCTTCACTCTCACTCGGCTCAACGCCGGTGTGCCCCAAGGCCCCATACTGTTTCCTACTCTCTTTCTCATTTACATTAACGATCTGCTGGAAAAGACCGGGAATCCAATCTACAGCCTTGCAGATGACAGTACGCTTGTCTCTTCATTCACTTTGAAAGCTCGGACATCGGCTGCTCAGGCAAATATCCGCAGACAGCAGGAGGTCGTTCAACTTAACAAAGACCTGGGAGAAATTCTATCTTGGGCTGACAGTAACCAAGTAGAATTTAACGCTACAAAAACCCAGGCGGCAGATTTTTCTAAAAAAGTTAAAGTTGCTGAACCCGGCATAGTTACGTCGGGGCACTCCACTCCCCTGGCATCGTCGCTCAATTTGTTGGGCTTTGATTTGGGAGCAAATATGAACAAGTTAAAGGCATAGCAAGGAGAGCTTCTCAAAAGTTGGGAATATTATTTCGAACCAGAAAGCACAACAACTGTTAATTCTTTACAAAGCTCAAATTCGATCAACTATGGAATACTGCTCCCATGTTTGGGGCTCCGCTCAATTTTGGTTCTATTAGGACAATTTTTTTTTTAAATTGAAGCTTATTAAATTCCGAACAAAGTTGTCGGAGCCGATTTTGCATTTAAACTTTTGTTTCAAAATGGCGGACGTCTTCAAAATGGCGGTTTCTGATTATATAGCGACTGAGACACAGAAAACGCTTACAGTTTCAAACCAAGTTGTGCTAAAATGCGTGTATGTATGTTTTTTTTATGTCTCAGATAATATATCTAATATCACAGTTACAAGATTAATAATAATGTACCCAAAATGGCTGCCATGAACAATAAAAGTATTATAAATATGAATAAACGTACCATTATTATTTTATATCCATAACATTTGCATAAATAATTTCTTTAAGGTTGTTAATTATAAATATGTTTAAACAACTGACTTAAAATGACAAATCAAGTATGGCGGATGCCAAAATTGAATCGAGCAAGAAAGTTTCTCTGTGGCATTTAGACTGTGGCAGTCAGATCATTCAAGTTATTCAAGTTTAGTTGCGGGATTTAAATTTTCATGCAATTATTGCTAGAATATTGCTGCTATAAATTTTAAGTATCGTAGACAATTTTCTAACAGATACAAAAAACAGCGATACACGCAGAAAAGGACAGCTCACACAGCTAGAAAATGGCTACAACAGCTAAAACGTTTTGTTAAAATAGGGACAGCTAAATATTTTGCTGCACTAGCCACAAGGGTTTGCTCTTGTGGCAAAAAAGTGGCTGCTATTGCTAAACAGTGGCACAACTTGGTTTGAAACTGTATGCGTTTTCTGTGTCTCAGTCGCTATATAATCAGAAACCAACGTCCGCCATTTTGAAACAAAAGTTTAATTGAAAAATCGGCTCCGACAACTTTGTTCGGAATTTAATAAGCTTCAATTTAAAAAAACCGGTCAAGTGCAAGTTGATCTTGCACAATTAGTGTTCCGTACGTTGATTGTTTTTAAAATAAAAAATTTTGTTAGGGTGGTATAAAATGATCCGTGACTTCACAAAACACACCTCAAAGGAGTTTTCAACAAAGGTTGTTTCCAATCTTTACTGAAAACTGGTGACCTTGAAATTTTGTTTTTTTTTTATATACCAAATAAATTATTAAAGGTAATGCACTCGTTCAATCTATACCCCGTGGAGAATATTCCAGAATTTTTTCAAAATTTTTTGATCAGTACTTTTCGAGATAAGGTAGGGGACAGCGGATTTTTTAAAAGTAATACGAAGAAAAGTGTGCGCAAGTATTACATTATATACGAGTATATATATATATATATATATATATATATATATATATATATATATATATATATATATATATATACATATATATATACATATATATATATATATATATATATATATATATATATATATATATATATATATATATATATATATATATATATATATATATATATATATATTATATATATACATATATATATATACATATATATATATATATATATATATATATATATATATATATATATATATATATATATATATATTTATATATACATATATATTCTCGTGTTTTCACAAGCTTTCATTGGACATCACACTCGATGACCCAGTAAAAAAAAATTTTTTTCACTTCCGATTTCACCCCTCAAAACGAACCCCTTAAGTCAAAATTATGTTACGGTGGTATAAAATGATCAGTGACTTCACAAAACACACCCCAAAATGAGTTTTCAACAAAGTTTGTTTCCAATCTTTACTGAAATCTGATGACCTTGAAATTTTTGTTTTTTTTATATACCATATAAATTATTACAGGTAATGCACTCGTGATAATTTTCGTTCAATCTATACTCCGTGGAGAATATTCCAGAATTTTTTCGAAATTTTTTGATAAGTACTTTTCGAGATAAGGCCCGGGACAGCGATTTTTCGCGAATTTTTAAAAATAATACAAAGAAAATTGCACGCAAGTATAATATTATATATATATTTTTTACTCGTGTTTTCACAAGCTTTCATTTGACACCACACTCGATGACCTAGTAAAAATTTTTTTTTTTCGCTTCCGACTTCACCCCCCAAAACTAACCCCTTAAGTCAAAATTTAATTCTCAAAACTACATGGCTCTGATGAGGCCATCAATTCCTATATTATTACCAAATTTCACCTTTCTATGTCAAATAGTTTCGGAGAAAATCGGGTGTGACAGACAGACAGACAGACAGACAGACAGACAGACAGACACCGAAGTGATCTTATAAGTGTTCCGTACGGAACACTAAAAAAATCGTCCAAATCGAACCAAAATTGAAGGCTCTAGACAATTTTGAAACACGATTTTTCGTTTTTTTTTTTTTCCCCACTGTGCGGCGGCCTTGATTCGCTGTAAGATAACCTAAAATATGTCGAAAAAACCGTGATTTTCGCACTTTTAGGTTAGAATAGCTCGAAAACCGGAGCCATCAGAGAAATTCCGACCTCAAATTCGAATTCAGCGCGTCAAAAACCTTCGGAAAAGTATATTCTGGTTTCTGGGTAAAAGGTTTGGCCAAATTTTGTCGGCCTGTGTAATAAAGACAAAACAAACAATTTAAAAATTTATAAAATTAACTGCAGGAATTGTCCTACAATATACTTACATAGAACCAAACCGAGAGATCTTTAGGTAATAAATTGAAAAGTACGCAGAAGACCAGTCATAAACGGCATATAAAATAGGGGTATTTCCGCTTGTCAGGAATAATTAAATCAGTTACATTAACCGATATTACTATCTCCATAATTACTTAAAGAGTATTATGTAATGCGTATCATTTATTAATTATCCCAATTATGCAAAGCACATCCTAACACCACATTCCAATTACTTAGTTCATTAGGAACACACTAAGGTTTGGTAAGGGAATAACCAAAATCCGTGTAAACGGGTGATAAGTAAGGAAAGGGATTTGACAAAGAAAGACTATTTCGACAAGACTTGTAAATTACACCAAAATTTCAATTTCACTTCGTATTTACAGTTAAGTGACAAACCCTATTCTCGTTCCTTTTAGAAAATAGCGTTTACTTAAATATACTACTTCAGACTGCTTAAAATAAATTTTGCAGAATGATAGACACAATTAATATTTATCAGAAGTGCTTCATTTCAGTTTCGAGAATATTTTTTTGTCGCTAAGTATAACATACAATTTCATAGTATATATATATATATATATATATATATATATATATATATATATATATATATATATATATATATGTATATATATATATATATATATATATATATATATATATATATATATATATATGTATATATGTATATATGTACGAGGATTGCTATTTATATTTCTGGCCTAATAATGAAAAAACAAATATTTATGATCGTAATTGGTTTTATTGTTTTTCAAAATATTCTCCTTGAAGATTAATACACTTTAGCATGCGTTTGAACCAATTTTCGAAGCACTTTTTCCATATTTACAGTTAAGTGACAAACCCTATTCTCGTTCCTTTTAGAAAATAGCGTTTACTTAAATATACTACTTCAGACTGCTTAAAATAAATTTTGCAGAATGATAGACACAATTAATATTTATCAGAAGTGCTTCATTTCAGTTTCGAGAATATTTTTTTTTGTCGCTAAGTATAACATACAATTTCATAGTATATATATATATATATATATATATATATATATATATATATATATATATATATATATATATGTATATATATATATATATATATATATATATATATATATATATATATGTATATTTGTATATATGTACGAGGATTGCTATTTATATTTCTGGCCTAATAATGAAAAAACAAATATTTATGATCGTAATTGGTTTTATTGTTTTTCAAAATATTCTCCTTGAAGATTAATACACTTTAGCATGCGTTTGAACCAATTTTCGAAGCACTTTTTCCACTCCGATTGACACAACTCCGAAACATGAGTTTTGAATGCATCAACCGCTTCTTCGGGTGTCGAAAATCGTTGACCACGTACTTTTTTTCGTGCCCAGGAATAAAAAAAAGTCATTGGGTGCCAAATCAGGGCTGTAGAGCGGATGACCCATCAGTTCGATGTTTTAACCGGTCAAAAATTCTTTTGTTTGAGCCGATGTGTGAGAGCTCGCATTGTCATGATGAAGAATGATTCGCCTCTTCTTCGACTTTTTCCGAATTTCTCCGAAGACTTCTTGCAAACAAATGGTCGTGTACCATTCACTATTGATCGTCCTACGTTGCTCTAACGCCACTGTCGCCACATTACCGGTAATGCCGAAGAAACAGGCAACTATTTGCTTCGATGTACTTCTTCCGCGAACAACTTTTGTTGGATTTGGCTCGTCTTGGAAGACCCATACAGTCGATTACTGTTTTATTTCGGGCTCGTATGCATAGATCCATGATTCGTCACCTGTGTAGATGTTATACACAGTCTTTGATGTACCTTAAATCGTATTTTTTCAACATTTCCTTGCACCAATCGACAGGAGTTTGTCAGATTATGCGGGATCTAACGCGAACAAATCTTTTTTACGGTCAAATGATCATACAATATCTTATTGATGCTTGTCATACTAATGCCCAAAGATGCCTCAATCTCACGGTATGTCACATGACGATCTTGCTTTATCAGTTCACGCACATCATCGATTTTTCTGGCACAACAACCGATTTTGGACAACCTTCACGGAATTCGTCCTGGAGCGAACGTCGGCCACGATTGAATTCGTTATACCAATTTTTTACAGTGCTGTAGGATGGTGCTTCATCGCCGTATAAAGAATTAAGTTCATCGATGCACTCTTGTCTTGATAATCCACGTCGAAAATTATGAAAAACAATCGCAGAGATGAATTTTTCAAGTTACTGTAAACAACGCAAATTGCGCTCAAACCACAAAATGTTTGTTCAATGGTTATGTTCAACAATGCGAAGTCTCTAATGGAAATGTCAGATGGCACCTGGCCTGGTAATACTAATATGGATGATATTATTACGGAGTATTATATTCTCGGCACATTGTTTGGGGAGGAACATCGGAAAATCTGAGCAATATCTAAAACAGAGGTTATGTTCGAAATTGCAAAATGAGTTCATTTTCTAACTGTTCCGTTTCCATCATTCCTAAAACACTTTTAAATACATCTCGGGAATACGGAATTTCGGTAACGATTTTCGATGTCGGTAAGATAGTCTTTCGACGTGCGAGCTATAAAAAATTATTTTCTGATTCTTACACCCCACTGATTAGACTGAGAAGAACATTTTACTTGAACCCTCATCCACGCAATGTTTAGCTCCAATAAACAAGAGAAAACCTTCACAGTCCGTTTTTTTCAATGATACGCATAATCTTACACTTTTCCAGCCGCCATTTTGAAAATATTGACGAAAATTTATTTTTCAAAAACAGGGATTTAAAGTATATATAAAAATTGCACGACTTCTGTTGAAAACAGGTCGATTTGAGTGGTATGATGATTTGAAAACATTACTTTTTCCAAAAAACTACCCTGGATTTTTTCAGAATTTTGTTTTAAATTCGAAAATTTTTTGGGAAAATCAATTAATTTTTGTAAGATTTCCATTACCCTAGCACTATTGGCAATCGATCAAATATGACCATGTGAATACCCTTAATTTGGACGTTAATGGATTAAACGTAAAACCCGGTTTTTAAGTTATTATGTCAGTTTTGACAGTAGATTTGGCAGTTGGTAGCTGTCAATTTTGTAATTCTCAGATCATATTCATAACACAGGGGAACAGCTGTTTTGGTGTCGAGGTTTTTTGAGCTGATTCTATATCAATTTGATGTCCTGAATTCAAATAACGTATTCATTTGTACCTAGGAGCTCAAATTTTTAAGATATACAATTTTAGAGAAATATAAGTTACATTATTGTAACTCAAATCCGTAAGTGTAGTAAACAAAAGTAGATACGAAATTTTTATTTTAGTTATACAAAATACAATATTATGTCGTACTTACAAACAAAAAAAAAAACATTGAAGAAATGAAATAGTCACTCAACACTGGGAAAGCTTCTTTTCCGCGACATTCTTGAATGTTTTTTTTAGACAGTCCCTTTTTAAAACTCCAGCAGTAATCTGCCATCATGTGCATGTCCCATCTTCCTTGGTAGCGGTCCTCCATAACTATAATATCTTGGTGAAATCTTTCACCTTGTTCCTCACTCATGTCTCCTAAATTTTCTGGAAAACGGTCTAAGTGGCTGTGAATAGTGTATTTTAATACTCATATTGCACCCTAAGGATTTGAAACTATTAAGCATCTTGTTAACCATTTCAACATAGTTTTGAGCTTTATGTTTGCCTAGAAAATTTTCTACAACTGCAACAAATGATGTCCAAGCTTCTCGTTCAACTTGATTCATTGAATTTATGAAGACAGGATCCTTAATTAATTGTCTTATTTGTGGGCCGTCAAATATCCCTGCTTTGAGTTTTTCTGTGCTCAACTGATGCATTCTCTTTCAACCAAAGCATCGTTAATGACATTCTTTTCCCCAACGTCCATGTTTTCTCTCTGAGGCCAATCTTTTCTAACCCAGTTGTGTGTTTTGTCCCTACTATCCCAGAGGCACAAGAAACACGGATATTTCGTGTAACCACTTTGCTGCCCAAGAAGAAAGTTTACCATTTTTAAGTCTACACAAATCATCCATTGATGTTCGTAATACTTTATCTTCTGCAAGACCAAAGCTATGGTATTATATTCTTCTTTCAGTTTCGTTGAGTGAGCTAGTGGTATTGAACCATATTTATTCTCATTATGTAGAAGGACACATTTAAACTTCGCTTTGAACTGTCAATAAATAGGCGCCAATCATCTGGAATATATTCAGAAAGTCCCATTTCTTTCATGAGTCCCCTAATTTCGTGACAAAATACAAGATTGTCTTCTTGAGAAAAGAATGGTAGCAGATCTTTTTCTCTTGTACGGTAAAAGGTAATTTTGGTTCCTTGTTCCAGTAAATTTTTGTCGTTCAACCTAGAAGCCAGTACTTCAGAAGCTTTTTTCGATAAATTGAGATCCCTGGTGAGATCATTTAATTCATTTTGATTGAAGCGTTGAGGAACTGATGACGCCCCCTCATAGTCACTGTTAGTTTCATTAGCATCAGAACTTTTATTAGCATCAGAAGAGCGATCAGAGGGAAAATATTCGTCATCAGAGATATGTGGTAGCTGATGAAACGTTGGAATCGGTATTTCATCTGAGTGCGGGATAGGGCGTATTGCCGAGTCTAAAATGGGTTAAGTCCACTTACTGCGGTTATTTCGATTGATTCCATTAGTATTTACTAAATAGAAATAACAATCATTGAAGTGGTTTTTTGGTTCTCTCCAAACCATTGGTACGCCGAATTTTAGACATTTTCTTTTCCCGGTAGTCCACTGCCGTAAATGCTCTGTACAAGTTTTACATACGAGATGCGGGGGCCCACGTTTTGTCCTGATCACCAAGCTTAACTCCAAAGTATCCAAGATACGCTCGCTTTAAAAAGTCAGTAATAGTTTGTCTGTTTTGTTGAAACATGTATTCTCCGCATATATAGCAAAACACATCAGGTTGATTTACAAAACTTCTTCTTGAACTGGAACCCGAACTCATTTTAATTCTGTTCAATAACACAAAAACACTCTTTTCTTAACATAAAATAACACGCCGAATTCAATCTACTCTCATTAGTAAGAACGCACAAACTGACGAGATTTACCCGAGTTAGGTGATTAAAAGGGTCAGTTCAGGTACCTGATAGGCAATGGTTCCACTATTTATAGATTTACCTGGAATTTACTCAATTACAGACTGACAATAAAACCATTGTACCTACATTAATGAATATATAATAATTTTAGAACTCTCATAAATGAATATACTGAATAAAAACCACATTGGTAGATAAGTTGATGTATCTAAAAAAGTAGAGCTGATAGAGAAAAACGGATTGCATGTATAGATTTAGCGTCCCAAATATAGTTAAAATCAGCTCTAAAATCCAAGGCACCAAAACAAAAATATTTTTTTGTTGCCCTGTGTAATCAGTAACCCGAAAATATAATAATATCGGTAAACTCCGTATTTAACGTTAAACACGGGTTTGATGTTATTTTGGGTGTTTTAACAGTGAGTTTAGCAGTTTACAGATGTCAAATTGCATTTTTCTAATTGAATTTATAATCGGCACACACAAAATATGAAAAAACAACTGGTTTTTCCATTTTACACTTTAAACTAAATGTTTATCATAAATTTAATCAACTTTTTTTTTGTTAAAAGTCACCTTTTGGTTGATTATGGCCGCCATGTTGCGACGCCATATTGAATTTCAAAAATCGCCAAACGGAATTTTAAAGTACACGTCTTGACGAAAATTTTGAGCCCCTACTTAAAATCTGTAATGGAGAGAAGGGTGTCCCGCTTGACAGGCCAGAAATATAAATAACAACCCACGTGTGTATATATATATATATATATATATATATATATATATATATATATATATATATATATATATATATATATATATATATACATATAGACAGAGAGTGTTATGAACAAAATATTTAAGGTAGATTATATAGCTTAAACGTTCGAAATGATTTAGTGTCGTGGGATGTTAAGGATCCCGTGGACGATTCATGGAACGAATATCTCTGTACTAAAAGATCTAAATATAAGAAATAATGGAAGGCTGCTTCCAACGATTCAATGACGGATTCTAAAATCGTTAGGTCACGTAATATGAAGGGATGGTATGGAGAAGATAATAATTCAAGGAAAAGTAGACTGTAAAAAAACAAGAGGTAGACCTCCTATAAGATTTGTAGACCAAATCAAGGACCTCAAAAATATGTCGGTTTCAGCAGTCAAAAAACGGTAGAGGATAGAGTAGCATGGCGAAGAGCTACTCACTACCATGAATAAGTTACGACCTTCGGAATCGAAAAACTATCGGAAATAAATAAAGTTCCTACGAGTATTAACCAAAATCTGATACTATTTAGAGTGGTTTTAAGTTATATTTTGAAGATATTCTGCGAACTCATTGCTATATACAGTTCTAAATTGATTAAATTTAAATATCTATCAAAAAATAATTATAGTATATATTAAAGTAATTAATTAATAAAAGAGGACAAGACCAAATTCAAACGTAAATTCTGACGATATTGTCATTACACTCATAAAAAAATTTCAAACATTGATATAGCAACAGCAAGCAACACATTTTCGGACAATTTACGAGTAGTATTAAAACATTTTTACAGTTTTATATAAATTACTGATGAGATTCATTGTAAGGCAAAATAGAACACATAAGAAGGATTAACCTGGTCAAAAATGAAATTTTTTTCCTGAAATTTTATGTGTATTATAGGGTATACCTGAGGCACTGATTACGGAAAAAATACTGGTTTAATGCTATCAGCTCTACTTTTTAGTGTTCCGTACGGAACACTTATAAGATCACTTCGGTGTCTGTCCATCTGTCTGTCCGTCTGTCTGTCCGTCTATCTGTCCGTCTGTCCGTCTGTCACACCCGATTTTCTCCGAAACTATTTGTCATAGAAAGTTGAAATTTGGTAGTAATATAGGAATTGATAGCCTCATCAGAACCATGTAGTTTTGAAAGTTAAATTTTGACTTAAGGGGTTAGTTTTGGGGGGTGAAATCGGAAGTGAAAAAAAAATTTTTTTTACTAGGTAATCGAGTGTGGTGTCAAATAAAAGTTTGTGAAAACACGAGTAAAAAATATATATATAATGTAATACTTGCGCGCACTTTTCTTTGTATTATTTTTAAAAAATCGCGAAAAATCGCTGTCCACCCGCCTTATCTCGGAAAGTACTTATCAAAAAATTTTGAA
Source organism: Pachyrhynchus sulphureomaculatus (assembly GCA_019049505.1). NCBI lineage: Eukaryota > Metazoa > Arthropoda > Insecta > Coleoptera > Curculionidae > Pachyrhynchus > Pachyrhynchus sulphureomaculatus. The sequence goes on from CM032449.1 coordinate 4,130,462, forward strand.
AAAATTTTGGAATATTCTCCACGGGGTGTAGATTGAACGAAAATTATCACGAGTGCATTACCTGTAATAATTTATCTGGTATATAAAAAAACAGATATTTCAAGGTCATTTTCAGTAAAGATTAGAAATAAACTTTGTTGAAAACTTATTTGGGGTGTGTTTTGTGAAGTCACAGATCATTTTATATCACCGTAACATAAATTTTGACTTAAGGGATTCGTTTTGAGGGATGAAATCGGAAGTGAAAAAAAATGCTTTTTTGTACGATTTTCTTGAATAAACGGCTTGAAGATCATCTCTTTGCAAACTCCAACAGTAATCGGCCATCATACGGATGTCCCACCTTCCTTGATAACGCTCTTCCATTGTGCGTATATCTTGGTGAAATTTTTCACCCTGCTCTTCACTGAAATCGACAACATTTTCTGGGAATCGATTTAAATGAGAATGTAAGTAATAAATCTTGGTACTCATGTTGCAGCCCAGATCTTTCAAATTGGATAACATGTACTCAACTAACTCAGAATAGTTGTCGGACTTATTGTTTCTGAGAAAATTGTTAATCACCACAACAAACGATTTCCTAGCTTTAGACTCAATTGATTCATTGAATTCACAAAGTTTGGGTCTTTCACAAGTTGTCTGATTTGTGGCCCATCAAAAATATCAGTTTTCAATTGTTTTGTGCTTAATCCTGGAAACTTGCGTGAAAGAAAATCAAAATATTCACCGTTTTTGTCAAGGGCTTTTACAAACTGTTTCATAATGCCCCGTTTAGTATGAAGTGGTGGCAGTATAATGCAATCTCGATTTACTAAGGGCAAATTAATAATATCTTTGGTATCAACCATCAGTTCCTCTCGTACTGGCCACTTTTTTGAAAGCAACGACGTTATTTGTCGCGGCTATACTACAGACACACAAAACATGGGTATTTCGTATATCCACCTTGTTGTCCGAGAAGACAGTTAACCATCTTTAACCTCTTCGGGCCCAAGAGAGAATTGACGTAAATTTTTTGCTGCCAAGTGAAATAAATACTCTTCAGGGGTCCCAAAACATTAATCATTATAGATAAATTTTTTTAAAAGCGCAGTTTTTTCAAAAATTGTGGTATCACAAATGATACTTTGGGTCTGTACGATGCTATTAAAACAATTAAGGTTTTTTTTTTTCAGTATTTATTTGTGAAATTTAGAAAAACAGTTTCTTTTAATACTGCAGCATAAAAATACATTGCATTCAACACATTTGCAAAAGGTTAAGTGTGTGCACCCAGGATATCTGCATTTTGACCTACATTTTTGTTTCTCGCTAACGAATTCCGGGAGATGTTTCGCTTCTTGTTTTCGTAAACGTTTGTCAGGAACTGGCATAATTTTTCTTGTTTTCCTTGGAGGTTCATTGTTCTCTTCTTCAGTAGTTGTCGAAGTTGATTCATGTCGTTTTTCACTGTACAAAAGAGACTTAGCAAGCGAAAATTTGAATGACAAATAGTCTTCGATGTCTTTTTTGGGAATTTTTTCAGCAGTGCAAACTTCTCGATATTGGAGCCAACTAGCTGCAGCGCTAAAATCAACAAAAGCGTAAATACATCGGATGGTCCATTTATTTGTTCTACTGCTCATAGGGTACTTTGACATAACTCTGTCCAACAAGTCCACACCTCCCATTTTTTCATTGTATTGCTGAACCACTGATGGACGACTGATTTCTATGTATTTTTTTTTCCTGCACTGACCAGCGCTTGCCTGAACCTAAGGGCTCTGTTCCAAATTCTCCCGAAGCCAAATGAATTGGTTTAGAATCAAACCATTTTGTAAGAGCTATTTTGTTATCTTCAGTAACCAACATATCATGACTGCCCCTTCCAGATTTTTTTAAATTTTTGTCAGATAACAACTGCAGATCTGTTTTTGCTATTCTCATTTTCATTAGCGTGCCAGTTACGTATATTTTACGAGAAAACAGAGTATCAATCAATGTTTCTGATGTGAAGTATCTGTCGACAAATACTGATACTCCTACTGGTAAAGCATCTGTTAGTTTCAACACCACCTTTCCACCAACATCTAATTTTTCTGGTGTATGGATTAAACTGGATTCTGTGGATTTGCCCTTCCCTTCATATAAATGAAAATCAAGTGGTATCCCGGTAGTCGTCGTCATAACAAAATTTTTCAGCCCAACAGGATTAGGTTTTCCCCGCACAAACTGTCTCATCAGTACCTTTCCATGAAATGGGATCATCTGTTCATCAATTGATACGTTTTGAGATCTTTTATTTTGTCGACAACCTTTTTGGATTGAATCCAACATCGGTCTGACTTTCCAAAATCTGTCAAGTGCTTTAGCCTCGTTGGATACAGAATCATCGTCCACAATTTTTAGCCGTGTTCTCAGAGCGAAAAAGCGATTTCTTGACAGATTATCTGAAACGATTGGTACCCTGGTATCTGACCTCCAAAACATTCGGATTCTTGGTAAACTGTAAATACCAATGAGCATGCAACACGCAAAAAACGTTTTTAATTCTTCTGGACTGGTCTCCAGCGACTTTCCTGATACTTTCACTTCCTTCATATTTGTGTACATAGCCATGGATTGAAAAAAATTATCGTCAAGGTATTTATTGAAAAAGTCAATAGGCTTTGGAATATTTTCAAGGCTCAACGGATCTCGATCACAAGGCACATACTTCTCACGTTGTGGTTGAAAATTGGTTCTCTTCCATTTCCTTTTTTTACCAATTGGAATCAGATTTATTAACGGCAAGTCGTCGTCCCAACTGCTACTGTTTTCAAGCTCACAGCCTAAATTATCGTCCTCTTCTTGGTCATTTTCAAGGATCATTTGGTCTTGGCTGGCGCCAAAAGTTTGGATTTCTGAAGGCTCATCCCACGCGCCCCACTCGTCGTCGTCATCAAGAAGATTTTCGTCCAAATCGGAATCATTTAAATTCAAATTATCTGCGATATCCTGTAGTTCTTGAAGAGAAAGCGCTGAAAATAAAAATGATAAATGTATCGTTTGGGTCCCACGGTATCAACGGTGATACCCTGGGTTCCAGGACTCAAAAATATTATTTATCCTACTATGCCTACTATAACAAATATTCCCCACCTTTCTTTAACTAATAATTAGAAAGCTTATTAAAAAAAAACCGGTCAAGTGCAAGTTGAACTTGCACAATTAGTGTTCCGTACGTTGATTGTTTTTGAAATAAAAAGTTTTGTTAGGGTGGTATAAAATGATCAGTGACTTCACAAAACACACCCCAAATGAGTTTTCAACAAAGTTTGTTTCCAGTCTTTACTAAAAACTGGTGACCTTGAAATTTGTTTTTTTTTTATATACCAAATAAATTATTAAAGGTAATGCACTCGTGATAATTTTCTTTCAATCTATACCCCGTGGAGAATATTCCAGAATTTTTTCAAAATTTTTTGATCAGTACTTTTCGAGATAAGGTAAGGGACAGCAATTTTTTAAAAGTAATACGAAGAAAAGTGTGCGCAAGTATTACATTATATATATATATATATATATATATATATATATATATATATATATATATATATATATATTTAACTCGTGTTTTCACAAGCTTTCATTTGACACCACACTCGATGACCTAGTAAAAAAAATTTTTTTTTACTTCCGATTTCACCCATCAAAACGAAACCCTTAAGTCAAAATTTATGTTACGGTGGTATAAAATGATCAGTGACTTCAGAAAACACACCCCAAATGAGTTTTCAACAAAGTCTGTTTCCAATCTTTACTGAAATCTGATGACCTTGAAATTTTTGTTTTTTTTATAAACCATATAAATTATTAAAGGTAATGCACTCGTGATAATTTTCATTCAATCTACACCCCGTGGAGAATATTCCAGAATTTTTTCGAAATTTTTTGATAAGTACTTTTCGAGATAAGGCCCGGGACAGCGATTTTTCGCGAATTTTTAAAAATAATACAAAGAAAAGTGCGCGCAAGTATAATTATTATATATATATTTTTTACTCGTGTTTTCACAAGCTTTCATTTGACACCACACTCGATGACCTAGTAAAAAAATTTTTTTTTCACTTCCGACTTCACCCCCCAAAACTAACCCCTCAAGTCAAAATTTAATTCTCAAAACTGCGTGGCTCTGATGAGGCCATCAATTCCTATATTATTACCAAATTTCATCTTTCTATGTCAAATAGTTTCGGAGAAAAAATCGGGTGTGACAGACAGACAGACAGACAGACAGACAGACAGACAGGCACCGAAGTAATCTTATAAGTGTTTCGTACGGAACACTAAAAACGACACAAATACTAGGTACTTACGTTTATTTTGCGTAATTTTATTAGCAGCGGCCATGGCGACTCGAAACATGCATGTAAACAACTGAATATCTCGACTACATTGACCCCAACGTGAGCCGGCAATTTTCTGCGCATTAATATACGCATAACATATATGATAACAGCGGGAGCGTTGTCCAAATCGAGCTGCAGATTTGTTAAATAATTTAGAACTCGGGGTATCATATATGATACCCGGGGCCCGAGGAGGTTAAGTCTACACAAATGAGCCAGTTGTGATCTCGATACTTAATTTTTTCTGTTACTAAAGAAATAGTTGTATACTCTTCTTTCACAGTAGTAGAGTGTGCAATAGGTATAGAACCGTTATGAAGCCGTTATGAAGTAGCACACACTTTAAGCTTCTCTTACTACTGTCTATAAAAAGACGCCAATCATTTAGTTAGTATCGTTATCAACTCATCTTCTCCAAAATACCTGTGACATCATTCCAAGAAACGAAATCATTTTCTCTAGAAAAATATGGCAACAAATTCTTTTCTCGGGTCAGATATAAAATAATTCTGGTTCTTAGAGCAAGTAAATTCTTTTCTTTTAAACGAGATGCCAAAATTTAAGAAGCTTCATTTGACAAATTTAGGTCCCTTACTAAGTCATTCAATTCCTCTTGATTAAAAAGTTGTAAATCTGATGACTGACTACCTGTGAAATCCGAATCAGTATTGCCCATTGTGTTGTCTTCAATTTCCATAAGATCTGGTTTTTCAGAGCATTAGATGATGCTCCTAGAGTATAGAAGAGGTCGTTGAGCAGAGGGTAAGTTCAGGATAGTACAGGTCCATTTATTTCGATTTCCAGAATTTATGCCTTTAATATTTACGACGCAACGCAAAAATAGCAGTCGTCATGGTGATTTTGAGGTGCCTGCCAATCATTGATGTTTTAAGAATATATATGATTTTTTTGACACCTCATAAATATATGCACTGCTATATATATATTTTTTGTTTACTTGCTTTTCTGAAAAATTATTATTTTTGAGAATTTTCCTTAGTTTTCTTCAAAGTTTAGGTTTAAATTCAGGTGAAGTTAAGATTAGTGCTCGGTCTGTCAATCTTGTTATAACACTGTCTTTTTGACAATCATCGATCTGTTGAGAAAAATCATTTTTATATTGAAAATAATTATTACAATCTGTTAAGTAAGAACGTGACCGCGATAATTTATTTTTGGTGCTAGGCCATTATTGATGCAGAAGGCGATTTGACCACTTACTAAGGGAATTACTCCGTTGTTAGCACACCAAAGAATACATATATTTATGGCAAAAAATTTTCTCGAAATACATTTTTTCAGGAATACAAGCGGTCAGGTTCTTATTTGACAGACTATATATGTGTTGTATTTAAGGCATTGTCTTCTCGGAAATTCTAATAATTAACTGATTGTAATAGTAAAATACGTATCGGAAAGTACTTTTCAATTGACCGTCAGAGAGACAGGGGCGGCAATCAAAAATTTAAGACCTCTTTAAGTTAACTTTACTTGTTATTATCAAAGAGCGCCGCTGCCTCCTATATTTTTATTTTAGTCCGACAGTATTGACATATTACCTTAATATAACATCTTTTTTTTTTTGGTTATGCCTCTCGGGCTAATGTATCTCCGCTGGATCTATCGAGGTAAATCCGTGCGCAACTGACCAGCAAATATACACAACATGATTTTCAGAACAGATATGGCTTTCGACTCGGTGTTAACGCGACTTATTGAAATTAAATTGTGAGAGGCAGCAAGTTTTGAGTGCTTTCTCTTCTACATTTTCCTCGTTTTAAACTACCCTGTATTAATTCTAGTTAATTAGTGTCATACTATTGAATTTTACAAATATATAATAGCCATGAGTATACATACACAAGTTTTACTTAAGAATAGATATATTATAAATACTTATTTTTGGTGCAATACATCAACAGCTAACAAAATACGTTTTTCTTCTTTTTGATTTTTGATATTGTCCAGGATTTTTCAAAAATTCAATTATCTTAGTGGGTAATAACTTGTAGAATGGGTATTAGAGTAAGATAGAAGCGCAGCTAGATGTATGATACATTCAAGAATAAGTAACAGACACACAATACAGTTCCAGCACACAATATGAGGTACCCATTGTTTGTCTCGATTGCACAATGTTACTTAAAAGTGGTTAAAATACGTTTTAAACGAAGTCCGAGATAGGTTTTCGATATTTTTCAAAGATGTATTCACCACATATATAGCAAAAACAATCTGGATTGTGTAAACGACGTCTACGTGTCGAAGCAATATCTGAAATTAAAAAAATAATTAGATCTTAAAAAACTGCGGGTGTCATCTACCATAGGTTAGGGTAGACCGACAATATTAAAAAACATGAGCTGTCAGAGAAAAGCTAATATCGGATTCGAAATCAGAACACTACAATAAGCCCAAAACTAAAAAAAAAATTAGAGGAAAAATTCAAAAAAAAATTGTTTGTTGACCAGTATTAATTGTTACTGATATGCTGTATGTAAAAGAAAAAAATATTAAAGATATTTCTTCTGATAATATTATATTTTGTATGCATGCAATGTATTAATTCTAACGCTCTGTATCTGCGGATTTCCTTACTTCCTTCCTTCTGCTATCTAATCATTTCCGGTCTGGTGGATTTTACGGACCGTGGGCCGTATAACATGGGAAAGTGTTATGATTTGTCATTTTGCAAATTTAGTTCATACATATTAAATAGTCTATATTAATCTGAAAGAAAAGAAAATTGTGAGATTGTAAATGGGCAAGTTGTATAAAAATTTTTTTTGTATTAGATTTTTTTTATGCGCGATTCACATTGTTCTTGAAACGCTTTAAATTGTACTCGATGGGAAACACAGTCCTGGGCAAATTATTCCAAAGGGATGATGTTCTCCATATAAAAGACTGCTTGAAAAGCGTTGTACCAAGAGTAACAAGCTGAACCTCATACAGATGTGAAGTATTAGCGCGACGTGTACTTCTAACATTCGCCGCTCTGGGAAGAATTAAGCGGGCCACATCCTTCGAACACTTTGCGTGAAAATACTTGTAGAATAGGCTCAAGTCGCCAGACTCAAGTCGCCAACCGTTCTTCGATGTTCCAGCGAATCAAAGCCGCCAGTGAGTTCCGGGTCTCCAATCAGACGAACAGCTCTTCTCTGAATAGAATCCAACAAATGCAGTGTATGTTTGAGAGCGGAGCCCCAAACATGGGAGCAGTATTCCATAGTTGGTCGAATTTGAGCTTTGTAAAGAATTAACAGTTGTTGTGAAGTGTAAAGCTTTCTGGTTCGAAATAATATTCCCAACTTTTGAGAAGCTCTCCTTGCTATGCCTGCAACATATTCATGCCAGGACATATTTGCTCCCAAATCAACGCCTAACAAATTGAGTGACGATGTTAGAGGAATGGAGTGCCCCGACATAACTATGTCGGGTTCAGCAACGTTAACTTTCTTAGAAAAAACTGCAGGCTGGGTTTTTGTAGCGTTAAATTCCACTTGGTTACTGTCACCTCAAGATAGAATTTCTTCCAGGTCTTTGTTAAGTTGAATGACTTCCTGTTGTCTGCGGATATTCGTCTAAGTAGCCGATGTCCGATCGTTCAAAGTGAATGAAGACATAAGCGTACTGTCATCTGCCAAGCTGTAAATTGGATTCTCGTCTTTTCCAGCAGATCGTTAATATAAATGAGAAAGAGAGTAGGAGACAGTATGGAGCCTTGAGGTACACCGGCGTTGATAACACAGCCCCACAAAAAAAAGTTATATTAATATGTATTCGGACACGTTAAGCTAATATTCATCGGTTGGATTGAGCCATACAGTTCTGTTTTCTTTCTAACTTCAATAAATCAGACAGATATAGTGCTTCTCGAATGCAAAAACGAATTCAAATTAAAATTCAACCGATCCTTACCAAATTTGGTACACGGGATTTTTTGGGTCGCTGATCACGAATCTGAGGTTGGATTTGCAAAATTCAAGATGGCAGATGTTTTCGCGCCATTTTGAACGCCGAGAAAATTCATCGGTCGATTTTTATTCTTCTACCTGCATCCAGGGCACCTCCACGTGGTGACGGTGGGCAACGGTGTTACTCCACTAGCCGGCAGAGTCCCTAGATAATGGCTTAGATGCCGTCATGGCAGGTAGAAGAAAGAGAATTAAGATGCAGGGACTCGGAAACCCAGTATCGGCGGTTGGTCAGGGTGGGAAAGCGGGCCCGCAGCCGTCGTCATCCAGCGACCGTAGCTCTTCATGTGTGGGTGACTGGCTCATGTAGAGTATAATTCTACAAGAAAACGGTCTCACGGTACAAGGACTTTTCATAAGTGCGATAAAAACAGTGATTCATTTTGTTATATTTGCTGTCAACACGTATTGAGTAAAATGGGGTCACCGATAACGGATAAGATTAAAACCTTATATAAGGATTGTTTTAACATTGAAATACAGCACCAGGATACAGATTGGGATCCCCACATCATTTGCATTTCTTGCAAAATAATGTTGTACATCAATAAGAAGGCGATTAAATATTCCAGACCAGCAATATGGAATAGACCATACAGTGAAAATGATTGCTACTTTTGTATGAATGTTGTATCTAGGCATAACCGAAAAAATAAAAGCACTATTATTTATAACGATGTTTCGACAGTAACAAGACCAACTAAACTAATTCCGCCTCCTGAACCACTTGATGCTGATGTTATGGAAACAAATGATTTCACCTTATCAGTTCATGCCGAAAACATTGAGACTGTCGAAAAAGATTCAAACACTGCTACTAATGAATGTTCTAGTGACAACCTATCATATACTAGTGACACAGATAAAAAATTTCTACCATACAACCGTAAACCAGAACCAATACTCGTATCACAGTCAGTGATCTAGTCAGAGATTTAGGCTTATCCAAAGATGGTTCAGAGCATCTTGCTTCCTTTTTAAAGAAAAAACATTTACTTAAAAGAGAAACAAGTCCTCAAAAGCGTTTGGGCAGAAAGCCTTTGAATAGGTCATTCGCGGAAAAAAGAACAAGATACAGCCAAAAAAAGGAAAGTTGGCCGCGGGTCTAACCTTCGCAATTCTAGGGCTTAAGAGTCTACTATTTGAGAGTATATGGTTTAAAAGTCCAGGTTTTGAGTTTATTGGGTCTCATTTTTAAAGTTACAGGGTTATTGAGGTCTATTTTTTGAGGTTACAGGGTGTGGGAGTCTAAGGTTTCAGGGTTTAGGGTTTAAGAGTATCAGGTTTGAGGATTCCCCAACTGTATACCAAATTTGGTAGGAATCGGTTGGTTTTCAAAATTTTTTTACCAAATTTGGTAAGGATCGGTTGAATTTTAATTTGAATTCGTTTTGCATTCGAGAAGCACTATATCTGTCTGATTTATTGAGGTTAGAAAGAAAACAGAACTGTATGGCTTAATCCAACCGATGAATATTAGCTTAGCGTGTCCGAATACATATTAATACATCTTTGGATTCATGAAAAAGCTTGAATCAATTTTTTAGGAGTATATTTTTCTTAATTTTTACTAATTTTTACCTATTTTTTGAGGTTAGAAAAAAAATTCAGATGTGATGGCGATATTCTGACGTCAGATTCGTGATCACCGGGCAAAAATACAACGGATCTGATATATCGCATCAAAAGTATACCCCACTTTTTTTTTTGTGGGGCTGTGTAATGAAGGTGTTAGAAAGAAATCCGTCGACTGCACTCGTAAAGAACGCTCTCTGAGGAAACGTGAGAGCCAGAAACAGAACTTTTCAGACATACCATAAGAGAGTAGCTTAGCCAATAGCCCAGCATTCCAAACACGGTCGAATGCCTTGGATATGTCAAGAGCAACCGCTCGAGATTCTCCAAAGTGTTCAATTGCGTTGTTCCAAACGTGTGTTACATAATTCAGATACTAAAGATAATAAGGATAGTAATTTATTTGTGGGATTGCAGAGAGGAGAAGTAGGTAAATATTTTCCTCCTCCTCCTCCTCCTATCAATATTCTCACAAATTACTGCCAACATATAATAAATGCTTCCTTTCATCCTGATTATATGCTCATAAACTAAAATAAAATAAATATTAAAATCTTATCTGTACGGGAAGTAGGGAAATAGAATTTAGAGCTATAAGAAGACACAGAAGTAGTAGTCTATGCACTTCTTTTCGCTGATTATTTTTCACAAGGTATAGATGCTTATGTCAAATACTTCAAAACTCTAAACATGATGATCGTAAACTGCACTACCTGCCTTTACTGTTGGCTGTTCCAACCACTCTATCAGCTTGTGTATGCTGTGTCAGCCCCCGATTGACTACTAGATATGCGTATTTGGTACAATTCGTTGAATCTTACCATGACGATATTATTAAAAGCAGTACAGTGCGACTAGTCGGTAATTGCTTGGCAAGTTCTTCTTGCCTTTTTAGTGTTCCGTACGGAAACACTTATAAGATGACTTCGGTGTCTGTCCGTCTGTCTGTCTGTCACACCCCGATTTTCTCCGAAACTATTTGTCATAAAAAGTTGAAATTTGGTAATAATATAGGAATCGATGGCCTCATCAGAGCCATGTAGTTTTGAAAGTCAAATTTTGACTTAAGGGGTTAATTTTGGGGGCGAAATCGAAAGTGAAAAAAAAATTTTTTAGTAGGTCATCGAGTGTGATGTCAAATGAAAGCTTGTGAAAACAAAACTAAAAAATATATATGTAATGTAATACTTGCGCACACTTTTCTTTGTATTATTTTTTAAAAATCGTGAAAAATCGCTGTCTCCCCACCTTATCTCAAAAAGTACTGATCAAAAAATTTTGAAAAAATTCTGGAATATTCTCCACGGGGTGTAGATTGAACAAAAACTATCACGAGTGCATTACCTTTAATAATTTATCTAGTATATAAAAAAAAATAAAAAAGTAAGGAAACCCAAATATGCAAGTGAAAAACTTTAAAATATGCGCATAAATATGCAAATAATTTTCTCAAAATATGCACATACATGTTGTAGACATGCAGTAAAAAAAATCGAAATAGACTTGAAAAATGTAAATTTATTGTTTTACATTACATGATACGAATACTATACAAATGTAACAATAAAAAACCCATTTTAAATTTTCAACTTACAGGGCGAACGAACTAAATCTAAATATAATATTAGAAAGTAAAAAATAATTATAAATAATAATGTATTTTATTACTTTACTTAAAGATGAACACATAATAATAATAATAATGTAGGTATATATTATAAAAATTTATATACGTAGTAAACAGCATAATAAAACATACATTTTAAATTTGATACATACAGGGCGATGCAACTAAGTAAGCGGAAATATGCAAATCTTGCAAAAGACAGGGTCGCCGTTAGTTATAAAAACAATAAACTACTAAATGTTTTTTAAAAAAGTCTCCAAAAGTGTTGTCTTCTATCGTTGTATAAAAATTTATAAATTGAGAAACTCCTTTCCACATCGACTGATGTAATAGGGGCGTTTTTTAAAATTATTTAATAGCATAGGATCTAAATCAATGGAATCAGTAAAATCCCCCTTTAAAACATTAGCTACTTGGCTGACAAATTGAAACCCACTACTTTTTTCCATAACATTCCGAAAATTTTGAAAAATTTTGCTCCCAATTTTACCTGCGACATTTTCAAAAGCGACCTCACATTGTTTTATTAGTTGAACACTTCGGGTTAGTGGCAAATTAGATTCCTCCATTTGAGTTATGGTTTTAGAAACAAAGCTATAATTTGTTTTAAGAAAGGAAAGTTGTTCTTTTATCTCCTTGTTTTTGAATAATCGTTTAAGTTCTGTAAGGGATTGGGAAGATTAGTCTGATAATTCTGCAATTAGATCATCTAGTTGACAGAAGTTGTCGCAATAAAAAAATGTTGCTTCCAACCAAGTGCCCCATCTTGTAATAACAGGCTGAGGTGGAAGAGGAGTGTTTGGTAGTTTTTACCTTTGTAGAACTGAATCCTTAAAGGCACTTTAAGGAAGATTTTCTCCATGTTAGAAATTAAGCTATTCACAAGCGGAAAATGATGCCTAATTTCCTCAGCAACCCTATTTAAGCATGAGCGAGACATGTTACATGTATTAAGTGTGGATAAAAAATTTTCAAATTTTGCCCGGCCTTTATCATGTACGGTGCTGCATCTGACAAAATAAGCAAAAAATTATCTCCGGAACAGGCGTAGGAAGAAAAAACTTCGATAGTTCCTCTTGAACAAATCTGGCCACTGTCAATGCATTTGTTTTTTCTAACTGTTTGGAAGCAATCAGATAAGATTTTGGCAAAATGCGCAATATACCGTCCTCTTGAATCGATGGTTTCATCAACACATATGTAAAAATTTTCGTTGCGAATTTTACCTTTAATTTCCTCAATTACCTGTGAATACAAGGAGCTTACGTCGTTTCTTCCGTATTGTTGTTTCACCTGGGATATTAAATTTGCAATACTTCTGGAGGAAGGAAGTAAAGTTTTGATTACGTAGCTTCGATAATGGAATGTTTGATGTCATCTTTGGACGGCATAGATCTCGGTTAAAGATGTCTTGTTCATTTAGCTCTTTATTTTTGTACAAAATGAACAAAAATAACTTAAATAACATTGAAAATAGCATCAACGGCAAAATCCTGTCAAAAAATTTCGTTATGTTTAAATATTAAACAAAAAAGAAATACCCTGGATATTCAATAGGTATTCAAAAATTATACTTACAATTTTAACACATGCAGAACAGTAGATTTTTCCCACATCTATTCTTAGTTCTTTGTATGGTTTAATCCACACTGACACACTACTGGCTTTAGGCATTTCACTGTAGTAAAATACGACTCACAAGATAAAAAGCACAAATCGACGTAACCACTTTAAAAGCACAACCGAAAATGAAATCTAATAAATTAATAATACAAGTATGCTCTGATGGCCATCTGGGGTTTACTGACCGGTTTTTACTGACCATAATATAATAAAATTTATTTGGGGAAAACCACCGGCGCGGCGGCGGCGGCCTAAACATTGACCCTTATTCCGAAAAATGAATGAAAACGCCTGCCAAAGACCTACATTATTATAAATTCCTTCAAATATGCACATATATGCTATTTTTAAAGCAGTTATGCAAATCTTTTAGAAAAGTGCATATAATATGCAAAATATGTAATATATGCGCTTTGCATATTTGGATGTCCTTAATTCTCACAAATTACTCCCAACATATAATACCTGCTTCCTTTTATTCTGATTATATGCTCAACTAAAATAAAATAAATATTAAAGTCTTATCTGTACGGGAAGTAGGGAAATAGAATTTAAAGCTATAAGAAGACACAGAAGTAGTAGGCTATACACTTCTCTTCGCTGATTATCACAGCCCCACAAAAAAAAAAGTGGGGTATACTTTTGATGTGATATATCAGATTCGTAGTATTTTTGCCCGCTGATCACGAATCTGATGTCAGAATATCGCCATCACATCTCAATTTTTTTCTAACCTCAAAAAATAGGTAAAAATTAGTAAAAATTAAGAAAAATATACTCCTAAATAATTGATTCAAGCTTTTTCATGAATCCAAAGATGTATTAATATGTATTCGGACACGCTAAACCGATTCCTACCAAATTTGGTATACAGTTGGGGAATCCTCAAACCTGATACTCTTAAACCCTAAACCCTGAAACCTTAGAGTCCCACACCCTGTAACCTCAAAAAAATAGACCTCAATAACCCTGTAACTTTAAAAATGAGACCCAATAAACTCAAAACCAGGACTTTTAAACCATATACTCTCAAATAGTAGACCCTTAAGCACTAGAATTGCGAAGGTTAGACCCGCGCCTAACTTTCCTTTTTTTGGCTGTATCTTGTTCTTTTTTCCGCGAATGACCTATTCAAAGGCTTTCTGCCCAAACGCTTTTGAGGACTTGTTTCTCTTTTTAGCGACCAGCAATAGTCCGCTAGCATATGGTCATCCCATCGTCCTTGATACCGATTTTCTATGATTTTCAGATCTTGGTGAAAACGTTCCCCTTGCTCCTCACTGTAGTCACCAAGATTATCTGGGAAATCATCGATGTGGGAGTCCAGGAAATGTAATTTTAGATTCATTAAGCAACCTAATGTTTGAAAATTTTTTACCATTTTCTCGACTATTTCTTTGTACTTAGGACTTTTATTATTTCCCAAAATGTTTGTTGCGACTTCTTTAAAACTAAGCCAAGCAGCTTTTTCAACTTTATTCATTTTAGTAACAAATAATGAATCTTGAAACAATTTTCTTATTTGTGGCCCGTCAAATACGCCTGCCTTAATTTTAGCTTCAGAAAATTTCGGAAATTTTTTATGCAAATATTTGAAACATGGGCCGTTTGTATCTAATGCTCTCGTGAATTGCTTCATAAGTCCAAGCTTAATGTGAAGCGGGGGAATAAGAACTTTTCCTGGATCTACCAATGGTGGAAACAATACATTATTTTCACCAGGAGTGAACAATTCTCTTGTTGGCCAAATTTTTTTTCTTATAATGACGTTCCCTGTCTCTGCTATTCTACAGACATTTATAACAGGGATAAAGTGTAAACCCTGACTGTTGGCCAAGCAATATTGTTACAATTTTCAGATCTCCACAAATTTTCCAGTTATGATCAGCATATTTTATTTTTATCAAAAGCTGCTTCATTTTTTCATATTGCTCTTCCATAACTGTGGAATGAGCAATCGGAATGGGAGCGTAAACGTTGGTATTATGCAGCAAAACTGCCTTAATGCTCCGTTTAGAAGAATCAATGAACAGTCTCCATTCTTCAGGATCGTATGAGTTATTTTGAAATTCATCCATTAGACCTTTTACATCGGTACAATATGAAAGTGACAATTCCTCGTCCATTGTGAAATATTTTCGAATTCTTCATCTCTGTTTCTATAATAAGAAATCGTAGCTTCTGGCTTAAGTAAATGTCTTTTCTTTAAAAAGGAAGCAAGATGCTCTGAACCATCTTTGGATAAGCCTAAATCTCTGACTAGATCACTAAGTTCTGACTGTGATACGAGTATAGGTTCTAGTTTACGGTTGTATGGTAGAAATTCTTTATCTGTGTCACTAGTATATGATAGGTTGTCACTAGAACATTCATTAGTAACAGTGTTTGAATCTTTTTCGACAGTCTCAATGTTTTCGGCATGAACTGATAAGGTGAAATCATTTGTTTCCATAACATCAGCATCAAGTGGTTCAGGAGGCGGAATTAGTTTAGTTGGTCTTGTTACTGTCGAAACATCGTTATAAGTAATAGTGCTTTTATTTTTTCGGTTATGCCTAGATATAACATTCATACAAAAGTAGCAATCATTTTCACTGTATGGTCTATTCCATATTGCTGGTCTGGAATATTTAATCGCCTTCTTATTGATGTACAATATTATTTTTGCAAGAATTGCAAATGATGTGGGGAACCTGTATCCTGGTGCTGTATTTCAATGTTAAAACAATCCTTATATTAGGTTTTAATCTTATCCGTTATCGGTGACCCCATTTTACTCAATACGTGTTGACAGCAAACATAACAAAATGAATCACTGTTTTTATCGCACTTATGAAAAGTCCTTGTACCGTGAGACCGTTTTCTTGTAGCATTATACTCTACATGAGCCAAGTCACCCACAACATGAAGAGCTACGGTCGCTGGATGACGACGGCTGCGGGCCCGCTTTCCCACCCTGACCAACCGCCGATACTGGGTTTCCGAGTCCCTGCATCGTAATTCTCTTTCTTCTACCTGCCATGACGGCATCTAAGCCGTTATCCAGGGACTCTGCCGGCTAGTGGAGTAACACCGTTGCCCACCGTCACCACGTGGAGGTGCCCTGGATGCAGGTATAAGAATAAAAATCGACCGATGAACTTTCTCGGCGTTCAAAATGACGCGAAAACATCTGCCATCTTGAATTTTGCAAATCCAACCTCAGATTCGCGATCAGCGACCCAAAAAATCCCCGTGTACCAAATTTGGTAAGGATCGGTTGAATTTTAATTTCGTTTAATTCGTTTTTTTGCATTCGAGAAGCACTATATCTGTCTGATTTATTGAGGTTAGAAAGAAAACAGAACTGTATGGCTCAATCCAACCGATGAATATTAGCTTAGCGTGTCCGAATACATATTAATACATCTTTGGATTCATGAAAAAGCTTGAATCAATTTTTTAGGAGTATATTTTTCTTAATTTTTACTAATTTTTACCTATTTTTTTGAGGTTAGAAAAAAAATTGAGATGTGATGGCGATATTCTGACGTCAGATTCGTGATCAGCGAGCAAAAATACTACGGATCTGATATATCGCATCAAAAGTATACCCCATTTTTTTTTTTTGTGGGGCTGTGTTATTATTCGCAAGGTAATACATGCTTATGTCAAATACTTCGCTACCTGCCTTTAGTGTTGGCTGTTCCAACCACTCTATCAGCTTGTGTCTGCTGTGTCAGCCCTCCGATTGCCTACTAGTTATGCGTATTTGGTACAATTCGTTGTATCTTACCATGAGAATATTATTAAAAGCAGTACAGTGCGACTGGTCGGTAATTGTTTGGCAAGTTCTTCTTGCCTTTTTTAGGGTATCGGCTGTACTGTAGCGCATTTTCAGTAGAAAGGCAATATTCCCTTTTTGTAGGATAGGTTAAAACGTCTATAGACAACTGATATCAGCGCCAGAAGATTTTTGTCTAGCTGGAGAAATTTATACCAATATGAAAAACCTTTTCAATTTAGAAATAATTGCCTAGGAATGTGGTTCCCAGGAAATACAACCTGCAACATCACTAGCTTCTACCACACATGCGTCACACCTGTATCGTCTTACCGGAAATGCCTAAAATTTAGATATTTATGAGTACAGTACAGCCCCGGTTATCCGAGTTAACGTGGGGGGCACCCTCCTCGGATAACTAAAAACTCGGATAATCCGGATTTGTTTTTTATTCATTCAAAAAATAAACACCATTAATTTAAAACCGATATATTAACGTTTTTAACATATAAATAGTTATATACATTATAAAACAGTGAAATAGGTATCTATGCGCTTCTGTTTCATATTGCATCTTCTTTTTCTCGCTGCAATGTTTCTCTATCTATTAAGAAGAAGCAAATCCGCTGCGGTTGCCTCTGGTTGTTGTTCGATATACCTCAAAGCTTTTTCCAAAGAAGCAAAACCTTCTTGATGAGAGATCTTAGTGGGAGACTGATTTTTCGGTTTCCTGAAAGTCATTCGTTATTTCTTTAATACTTATTTTTTCTTCTAAATCATCTGCTGTAATCCATTCAACAACATCTTCTCTTGTCACAATTTTGCAACCTTTTAATTTTTGCATTAATTCAAATAAACTTTTTTTCTTTTTCTTTTATCTCGCTGTCAAAATTTAAACAGGATATTTCTCCATGGCTTCTCAATTTCAAAGCTAATTCATTTAATGGAGTATCATCTTCACTGTCATTATAGTCCTCAAAAAATCAATAACTTTTAACCAAGATTTTTGAATAGTGGTAGTACGTATAGAATCCCAAACTTGACTTACCCAGTAAATAACATTTTTCAGTGTAACCTTTCTCATCCCATTTATAATATCCTCCTTGTCTGTGTATTCTAACAGATGTTCAAGATATAAACGCCTATAATTTTTTTTAATGTTTTGAGGATGCCTTGATCCATTGGTTGCATTATGCTGGTTACATTTGGAGGAAAAAATTTTACAACAATTTCGCCCACATGAAGTCGTTCTCCAGGATGAGAGGGGGCATTATCCACTAACAAAATTTCTTTAATAGGAAGACGGTTTCTGTTTCAAAAATTTAGTCACAGATGGCACGAACTCTTCTTCAAACCAGTTAGTAAATAAGGTCGCATGCATCCATGCGCTCTTCTGACTTTTGTAATAAACTGGTAGGGCTTTGGGTGAGATGTCTTTTAAAGCTCTTGGACGTGCAGACTTGCCAATCACCATCAATGGGATTTTGTGCTTGCCAGATGCATTGGAACATACCATTATAATTAATCTTCGTTTGTGCCCAGGAGCTGATTTTTTCTGTCGAGATGCGAATGTTTTTGATGGAAGCATTCTATAATTCAGGCCAGTTTCGTCACAGTTGGTTAAACCCCATGAATAAAGCTTCGTTAACCTTTTAATAGTCGCAGGTTTTCATTGATTTTCTTCCTGAGGACGAGGAGGCTTCATTTATACACCACTATTCTATTTTTGTGCGGTTTCTTTTCCAATCTCCAACTGTTACCTCACCTACTCCATAATCTCGTGCAATAACGTTAATTGTCTCTCCTGCTTCAATTCCTCTGATGGCATTTAATTTTTCTTCAATAGGAACGACGATTCTTTTACGCTTGTTTTGCTCCATTATAATACGACAAACAAAAATTCAAACAAAGCAGTTCATATTAATTACACTTAACTACAGAACTCCAACCAAAAAAATTATATGAGTATACTCGTACTTCTCCGTAGTAAACGCTATAACGCACTGCATTCACGCAAATTTACATGCTGAAAGAGTCCAAAATCACAAATAGGGGAACCCCTCACACGAGCCAGGGGGATTCCCCGAAGACTCCGACGATTTTAAATGGAAATATGTACATACATATTTTTGAAACTCGGTTAATACGCAGCGTAGAAGCGCGTACCTCGGATAATCAGGTTCTTAGATTGGCTCGGTTAATCGGGGTTCTACTGTATTTGCATGCATATAAGGTGAATAGAATAGTGTGTGAAGGTAAATGTGTATTTTTTTAATATTAAATCTATTTTAATGTTACATATCCTATATCTTAATTAAAATAGTTTCCAGGATCTTCACACACCAAAAGCTACATAAGGCTGCTTGCGTGTCCCTTAGTTAGTTTATAATTTCCATTTTAAATATAGTTACTATTATCAATAAGAAATTCTACTAATTTATAAAATATTACATCATCTTAATATATAACTTTGACTTTAAGTGTTCATTCTACTTTAATTTTAACCTTAGTTTATACTTAACTTCACTTAACTGTGTTTTAACTTATGCTTATTTCACAAAATTATATTCTTCGCCCTTCTTGACAATATTTTTCTGTGGACGAAATGGTTTGAATTTTTTTTCTAACCTATGTAATTATCTAAATGAAAGGACTTATATAATTGATTAGGAGAAAATTATTCATGGCAATTCCACTGGCGCCGTTATTTACAATTATAAAAAAATTGTTCCCCGAAGGAACAGAAAAGAAAACAGCATATATTTTGGAGAAAGCATATTTTTTTTATTTAAAATTAAGCGAGACATCTTTTCTCGAAGTTTTTTGCCATATTGACTCTTTCTATAATAAATTTATTTTGATTTGTAGACAATGACAGCTTGTGTTTAACAATTAAGCCCGTAATGAGACCAAGTTAACAAACAAAATTGCTAAAAACAAGAGACAATAGTAAACACAAGGGCAAAAATAATATAAACTCCGAAAATTCGGGAAAATACCGGCAAAAGAAAAACAAAAATATCAAAAATGGGAATTTTGAATAATTATTTTACAGGTTTTCCTACCCACAATTGGCTCCTTTTACTACCTCTCACTACACTAATTCAAATAAAAAGTATAATTACTAAAGTATACCAAAACAAATCGTATTTGTATATTAAATATTGACAACATACGAGGCTGGTTTGAAAAGTCCGTGCAAAAATAAAAACTACTTATGTGTTTGGGGTAAACCTTTTTTATTTTTCGACATAATCTCCTTTTAGGCTTATACACTTCGTCCAACGATGTTCTAGTTTGTTGATCCCTTCCGAATAATATGATTTGTCCAAGTCTGCAAAATATTCATTAGTGTCTGCAATCACCTCCTCGTTTGAATAAAATCTTTGTCCCGCCAGCCATTTCTTCAAATTGGGGAACAAATAGTAGTCCGAGGGAGCCATGTCTGGAGAATAGGGGGGATGTGAAACGAGTTGGAATCCTATTTCCATTAATTTTGCGACCACAACTGCTGAGGTGTGTGCTGGTGCGTTGTCGTGATGGAAAAGGACTTTCTTGTGGGCCAATCGCGGGCGTTTTTCTTGCAGCTCGGTTTTCAAACGGTCCAATAACGATGAATAATATTCACCTGTAATAGTTTTACCCTTTTCCAGATAGTCGATGAGGATTATCCCTTGCGAATCCCAAAAGACAGTCGCCATAACTTTCCGGCCGAAGGAACGGTCTTCGCCTTTTTTGGTGCAGATTCCCCCTTGGTAACCCATTGTTTAGATTGTTGTTTGGTCTCAGGAGTATAGTAATGTATCCAGTGACGAAACGACGCTTAAAGTCCTCCAGATTCTTCTGGAACAGCTGTAAACCATCCTTGCAACACTTCACACGATTCCGTTTTTGGTCAAGCGTGAGCAATCGCGGCACCCATCTTGCGGATAGCTTTCCCATGTCCAAATGTTTATGCAAAATATTATGTACCCGTTCAGTCGAGATGCCCACAGCACTAGCAATCTCACGCACCTTAACTCTTCTGTCATCCATCACCATATCATGGATTTGATCAATGATTTCTGGAGTCGTAACCTCCACAGACCGTCCAGAACGTTCAGCGTCACTTGTGCGCATATGGCCAGTCCGAAAATTTTGAAACCACTTATAAACTGTTCTAATCGAAGGTGCAGAGTCACCATAATGTTTATCAAGCTTCTCTTTAGTCTCCTGAGGCGTTTTGCCTTTCATAAAGTAATGTTTAATCATCACACGAAATTCATTTTCGTCCATTTCTTGAAAATCACTCGACATCCTTGATTCACACGAATGCCAAACACAAAGAAATAGACCAATATGGCTGAAACTTGGTGTGCGTTCATTCAAGAGATGCTACTAACTAAACATGACCTCGATACGCGCCGGTGGTGCCATCTCTCGGACTTTGCACGGACTTTTCAAACCAGCCTCGTACGTGCCAACCAAAATGTCATTATTAAAAGATTCTAAAAATTATACATGTTTTGAAAAGAAAAACTGCAGGCTGGTAGCTTTTCAATACCATTTTGCAACAATATTTTCTTCTTAATATTATGTTAATAAACTTTTTTAACGTAATATAATTTTAACAGAGTTCTAAAATGATTTTAGATCTAAATACATCACCAATACTATTCTATATAATGCACTTTATCATATACAAGTATACGATTATTCAAACAATATAGAATCCATGGTGGGGCTGCTTTGTGATATAAGCTGTACATTTTTCACTGTATTATCATCAGCCGTCCAGCAAACAATTGAATAAGGTCATATTTCTTAACGAGAAAGCAGTAGGTAGTAAATAACGGTGTCCAGTCAGTTTTGTAAGTAAGGAAATCCGTCAAGGGCTCTGAATATTTCCCACCCTTCTTTAACTGTTTTACCTTTGCGTAGACGATACAAATATTATTCTTACCGGTAAGGAAAAATCTAAAATTAACGACTGCCCGAACTAATCAGTTTTTATTAACAGTCAATACAATGTATAGAGTTAATAAAATTTCTCCGCCTACACATTAATCAGAATTTGAAATCAAACGACCATCTAAAAAAAATCCTTTTCAAACTTAGTTCTTTGCGAAGCACAAAAGATACTTTCTAAAAAGAAATTTTTATAATATAGACTTTCTTAATCGGTAATGGTTTATACTGTAGTGTACTGAAATGTCTATAAAAGGCTAGATGTTAAAATGTTCAATAATATCGAAAGTTATGGGCATCAGCTTCTTTCAAAATGTCTAGAAGAATTTAACATTATTAGGGACTATCAATATGGCGTTCGTAAGCAAAGATCAACAGGAGATCTTCTAATTTATGTAACACATTTGGAACAACACAATTGGACACTTTGGAGAATATCGAAGGATAGTTCTTGATATATGCAAGGCATTTGAACGTATGTGACAGTGACTAAGTAAAATTTAACCTTACGAATCCCAGACGAGAGTTTTTTTCTTAAAAAGGTAGCATTCCTGAATCCTACATAGTGATGCGGACACTCTGTTGCTCCAAAATTGTCACTCAATTTGCTGGGTGGTAATTTGGGAGCAAGTATGTCTTGGCATGAACATGTTGCAGGCCTATTAAAGAGAGCCCAGGGCTGTGTTTCTATCGAGAACAATTTAAAACGATTTATGACCCATATGAATCGCTTTTTCCGCATACGAGTCGCTCCTGTGGCGCTCCAAGGATTTCCCTGCAGTAACATATGCTACGCCTATAAAAAAAAACATTGCGAATATGACATATTCTTCTTTATGTCTGTATTCGCTTTTTCTTATATGAGAAGAACAAGTTAAAATTATGTATTAAAATATCTCAATGTAATACTAGTACCCCATAAATGCTTTAAAGGACGCAGTTGGCAACATTTAAATAGAAATCAAAGCTTTTGTTATAAATTATTGCTTTTATACAGTAAACGAATTCTTCAGTTACTCTAGGATTTACTTATATATACGTAAAGTTAGTAATAATTATGTGAATATGACTCTATTTTATTATTATACTGGCATCTATAAAATATTTTATTTACATTTGAACTGTACGGATATAAAATTATTGACGTGTTTAGTGCAATACTTCATATATAAAATTGTATTCGAAAATGCAAAATATGGACTTTACTACTTCCTTTTTGACATTATAATAATTAATTTTTATGCAGCCCCGAAAAGATCTGTAATATGCAGCCTAGTTTATTAGTATAGACATGCAATCTCCGAAAGAAGGAAGGTAATAAAATGAGATCAATACAGTACCGTTAGATTATAAATAGAACAGTAGTGATGTAATATCAAGTACACGATCCCGGCCGGATTAAATATATACAGGGTGCCCCATATGTATGAAATAATGATTCCACAGCATTTATTAATCATGGTATCAAAAAAATGTTTAAATAAAAGTTATAGGGTGGAACATGCTAACGTTGACAATAAAATATTTTGAACTGTCAATTCGAAGAAATTACGCAATCTTGATTTTTTTTAAAATGGAACGCCCTGTATATTATTTTATTTTTGAGTACTACTAAAAATTCTAGTTATTATTTGTCTAACATACCATATGTCTAAATTGATCTGTTTAGGAATTCTTGTCATTTGAAATTTAAAATAAAAAATAACCGGTCAAGTGCAAGTTGAACTTGCGCAGTTAGTGTTCCGTACGTTGATTGCTTCTATAATATATATAAAATGCAACGTCTCTCTGTCTGTCTGTCTGTCTGTCTGTCTGTCCGTTAGTTACCCTATCACTGGAGAACCACTTATCCGATTTACGTACTTTTTTTTTTAAAACATACATATGTTCTCTGGCCAGGTTATAGGCTATATTTTATTACGATAGGTAGCATAAGGAATGAGCAGTGACGTAAAATAGTGAATGATGTCGGAAATAAGTTTGCCGCTAGCGCGTGCCTTTGCAATACACAGCCTAAACCATTAAATATGGAACAATATTATGTAGCAAAGAATATCTGTAATATATAATCTATAATATATATAAAATGCAATATCTCTCTGTCTGTCTGTCAGTCCATTAGTGTGTTTATCACGCGGGAACCACTTATCCGATTTACCTGTCTTTTTTTAAATTCATACATATATTCTTTGGCCAGGTTATATAATAATAATAATAATCTATATCTATAATATATATAAAATGCAATGTTTGTCTGTCTGTCTGTCTGTCCGTTAACGCGCTTATCCCTCGAGAACCACTTATCCGATTTACGTGATTTTTTAAATTCATACATATGTTCTCTGACCAGGTTATAGGTATATATTTTATTACATCTATAATATATATAAAATGCAACCTATCTCTGTCTGTCTGTCTGTCCATTAGTGCGCTTATCACTGGAGGACCACTTATCCGATTTTCGTACTTTTTTTTTAAAAACATACATATGTTCTCCGGCCAGGTTATAGGCTATATTTTTATTACGATAGGTAGCATAAGGAATGAACAGTGACAATAATAGTAAATTAAGTCGGACAAAGTTTGCCGCTAGCGCGTTCTCTTGCAATACACAGTCCAAACCATTAAATATGGAACAATATTATGTAGCAGAGAATATCTATATTATATATAAAATGCAATGTCTCTCTGTCCGTCTGTCTGTCTGTCCGTCCGTTAGTGTGCTTATCACTGGAGAACCACTTATCCGATTTACGTTCTTTTTTTTTAAACATACGTATGTTCTCTGGCCAGGTTATAGGATATATTTTATTAGGTGACATAAGGAATAAGCAGTGACGATAATAGTGAATCAAGTCGGAGAAAAGTTTTCCGCTAGCGCGTTCTCTTGCAATACACTCCCTAAAGCATTAAATATGGAACAATATCATGTAGCAAAGAATACAATATATATAAAATGCAACGTCTCTCTGTCTGTCTGTCTGTCCGTTAGTGTGCTTATCACTCGAGAACCACTTATCCGATTTACGTGTTTTTATAAATTTGTACATATGTTCTATATAATTCGATATAAGCCTAGATAATGGGAGATAAGGTGAGATAATGGGAGATAAGGAGAAATAATGGGAGATAAATCGAGATAAGCCTCGATAATGGGAGATAAGATGAGATAATGGGATATAAGTATAAATAATGGGAGATAAGGAGAGATAATGGGAGATAAGCAGAGATAAGTCCTAGATAATGGGAGTTATGGTGAGATAATGGGAGATAAGGAGAAATAATGGGAGATAAGGAGAAATAATGGGAGATAAGTCAAGATAAGCCTAGATAATGGGAAATAGGGTGAGATAATGGGAGATAAGGAGAAATAATGGGAGATAAGGAGAAATAATGGGAGATGAGCAGAGATAAGCCTAGATAATGGAAATTATGTAGAGATAATGGGAAATAAGGAGAAATATTGGGAGATAAGGAGAAATAATGGGGAATATTTTATTACGTTGGTTAATATAAGGAATAAGCAGTGACGATAGTAGTGAATCAAGTCCACGCGAGCGGAGCCGCGGGCCCGGCTAGTTTAAAATAAAAAATGTTGTAACGGAAGCATAAAATGATCAGTGACTTCACAAAACGCACCCAAATGACTTTTCAACAAAGTTTATTCTCAATCTTTACTGAAAATTGATGACCTTGAAATTTCTGTTTTTTTATATATACCAGATAAATTATTAAAGGTAATGCACTCGTGATAATTTTCGTTCAATCTACACCCCGTGGAGAATATTCCAGAATTTTTTCAAAATTTTATGATAAGTACTTTTCGAGATAAGGCGGGTGGACTGCGATTTTTCGCGATTTTTTAAAAATAATACAACGAAAAGTGCGCGCAACTATTACATTATATATATATATATATATATATATATATATATATATATATATATATATATATATATATATATTCTACTCGTGTTTTCACAAGCTTTCATTTGACACCACACTCGATTACTTAGTAAAAAAATTTTTTTTTCACTTCTGATTTCACCCTCCAAAACTAACCCCTTAAGTCAAAATTTAACTTTCAAAACTACATGGCTCTGATGAGGCCATCAGTTTCTATATTATTACCAAATTTCAACTTTCTATAACAAATAGTTTCAGAGAAAATCGGGTGTGACGAGACGGACAGACAGACAGACAGACAGACATACAGACAGACGGACAGACAGACACCGAAGTGATCTTATAAGTGTTGCGTACGGAACACTAAAAAGACAAAAAACCATTAATAAATACTTTAGGTTTAAGTAAGGTAACAATTGCACAAAATCTCTATCGTTAACAGCGAGAGAATGACCCAATCTGTCATGAACAGCCTGAAAAGAGTTTTGCAGAGGATCCGAGGTGATCTGTGCTACTTGTTATTGAATTCTTTGTGGTAAATCTTCTACAGTTTCAGGTCGACTTCGGTAAACTTTGGTTTTCAAATGACCCCATAAAAAAAAATTGAGTGGCGTAAGATCGGGACTCCTTGCAGGACATTCTACAGCACCTCTTTTGCCTACCCTTCGATTAGGAAAAATCGCATCCCAATATCTACGAACATTGATTTCATAATAAGTAGGAGCTCCATCCTGTTGATACCACAGATTTCTCTTAGGGGTATCCAAATTATTTTCACCGAGGAAAAGACCTGCACAAGTTGGAATAACTTGCTCTGGGAGTAACTGTAAATACCGCTGTCCTATAAGATTTCCATCGATAAAAAAGGAACAAATGATATGACGTCCACAAATTCCTGCCCACACGTTTATATTTTGTGGTCTTTGAGAATGACTGTCGATTATCCAATGGGGATTTTCAGTAGACCAGTACCGGCAGTTATGTCCGTTAACTCTTCTGTTGAGACAAAATGTGGCCTCGTCAGAAAAAACAATATTATGAATTAGGTTAGGATCATTATTGATTCGTTCCATCATGACCTAGCAAAATTCAAACGCGTCTATCGTAGTCATGTTTAAATAATTCTTGCAATAGAATGAGTTTGTATGGATGCAATTTTTGGAATTTTTGCAGTTTACCGGAATTTTTCATTTTTTAATCAAAACAAGTTTTTCTGCCATTTTGAAGGTCGGTAATTACAAAAAAATAAGTTAAATTCTGCGAAAAGTAATTCATCACAAAATTGTTCAACAAACATACATGGAAAATTAAACCTTACACATTAAGAAAAATCGCTAATTTTTCAACAAAACCTAACTTGAACTAATTGCTCGTGAAGTTTGTCCTTATCTCCACACAATTTGGCTAGATCGTCAAAATTAAGTACCATACCTAAAAACATATGAAAAAACCAATTTCCGCGCAAAAGCAGCCATGTAGTTTTGAGAATTAAATTTTGACTTAAGGGGTTAGTTTTGGGGGGTGAAATCGGAAGTAAAAAAAAAATTTTTTTACTAGGTCAACGAGTGCGGTGTCAAATGAAAGCTTGTGAAAACACGAGTAAAAAATGTATATATAATGTAATTCTTGCGCGCACTTTTCTTTGTATTATTTTTAAAAAATCGCGAAAAATCGCTGTCCCGGGCCCCTTATCTCGAAAAGTACTTATCAAAAAATTTTGAAAAAAATTCCGGAATATTCTCCACGGGGTGTAGATTGAACGAAAATTATCACGAGTGCCTTACCTTTGATAATTTTTGTGGTATTTAAAAAAAAAAACAAAAATTTCAAGGTCATCAGATTTCAGTAAAGATTGGAAACAAACTTTGTTGAAAACTCATTTGGGGTGTGTTTTGTGAAGTCACTGATCATTTTATACATCTATAACAAAATTTTTTATTTTTTAAAAGCAATCAACGTACGGAACACTAATTGCGCAAGTTCAACTTGCACTTGATCGGTTTTTTTAGTGTTCCGTACGGAACACTTATAAGATCACTTCGGTGTCTGTCTGTCTGTCTGTCTGTCTGTCTGTCTGTCACACCCGATTTTCTCGGAAACTGTTTGACATAGAAAGGTGAAATTTGGTAATAATATAGGAATTGATGGCCTCATCAGAGCCATGTAGTTTTGAGAATTAAATTTTGACTTAAGGGGTTAGTTTTGGGGGGTGAAGTCGGAAGCAAAAAAAACATTTTTTTACTAGGTCATCGAGTGTGGTGTCAAATGAAAGCTTGTGAAAACACGAGTAAAAAATATATATATAATATTATACTTGCGCGCACTTTTCT
>CM032449.1:4158682-4249867 GCA_019049505.1 Pachyrhynchus sulphureomaculatus
CATATTGGTATCTATTTTTCTGTTAACGTTCAAGAATAGTTTGGATAATTTATCAGTTTTTTATTTACCAGAGTAATAAAAAATTTAGGTATTTTGAATATATCTTGATGCAACTCTGGGGTAAAGCTTATTTGTTCCTAATCATTCAGCTAACTGCAGTTTCATGTGAAACGCAGTAATTTGTGCACTTATTTTGAAAATTACGAATGTTATTATTTTAAAAACTGTACCCTGCTTATGCTTGATCTGAAAAATATTCTATCCATGTTCAAATTACTTTTTATACACTATAATATTAAAAGAATTCATTTAATTTTATAGGTTTCCTTTTGACAAGGACTTACACTACATATTAGCTATGACATACGAATGCATTCATATTGTTCAAAGTCTATTATTAAATGGAGGCTGCTGCTCAAAGCATTAGTTAATTCCGTAATGGTTTTTCTGAGAGCAGAATTAAAAATTTTACAGCATTACATAAAAAATTACGATACGTATCCTGTAATGGATCAGTTTTTAGAAATTCAAGATGTTACTAGAAGAACTTTAAAAGTATTTGCTATTAAACATCAAGAAGTAATAAGGTAAAGTTTTTTTGTTTGGACTAAATAAAATCTTTCTTGGTGATAAATATATAAAAAGTTATTTCTTGGTTGGTATTTGTTAAATATATATTTTTTTGTATTTAAATGTTTATTTCTTAATATTTATAGTAGTGCAGCTGAAGAGGTTTATAGATATAAAATAAACCAGAGAGATACTTTTTGCTGACGTTAATTTTATATTGGTATAACGATATTGAGGCAAAACCTATAGTTCACCCTGTGATACGAGCCATATTATCAGGGGCTTTGTTCTGTTTGTTTTTTCTTCGAAAAAATTTGTTCATTACTTTCGATGTCGAAAATCTCTCCGAAAGAGAAAAAGATTGTGACAAATTATCAATTTCCCCAAAATTAAAATTTTGTGATAAAATTTGGAAAATATCATTAATATTACAAACTTGGGGCGACTCTGAATGAAAAATTTAGATTTGAATGATCCAAATGACATGTTGACACAGGCAGTTGGGTCGAGACATTATCTTTATTTAAAGAAACAAAATGTTCCAAATTAAATTCAGAATTTTGACTGTCCTGTGTCTTTTCCAAAACAGAAGGTTCTCGGGTTATAATTTCATCTTGTATTAAGGGTTCTCTAATAAGTGAATATACTTTGCAAAAATCTGTTTGTTTAGTAACAATATTTGGATTAGAATTTTGAATATCTACACCATTATGAGTGGACTTTAATAAAAAATTATTTTCTAGATTAGAAAAATCTAAATTACACAAACCGAAATTTGGCAAAACTGTCAATTCCATACTACTTACAGATGATTGATTATTTGTTTGCTGGAACATCTATTTTTAGCGTTCAACAATAACTACCCCTTTTTCATGACCGAAATTTGCTGGTGGAAGTGTTCCACAGGATTTGCACTAAGATTAGCCAAGAAGAAATACAAGTCGGTATTTACACAAAAAACTGCTGGTAACAGGAACATTCGGAACAATAATATATCCATATGCCAAAAATTACGTTACCAATGAAATTGGCAACCACAAAACGTAAAAATGGTGTGATATTAATAAATAATCTCACAATCATAAGCTTGAGGCGACTCTGATGAGAAATTTAGATTTGAATGATCCAAATTAGATGTTGACACAGGCAGTTAGGTCGAGACATTATCTTTATTTAAAGAAATAAAATGTTCCAAATTAAATCAGAATTTTGACTGTCCTGTGTCTTTTCCAAAACAGAAGGTTCTTGGGTTATAATTTCATCTTGTATTAAGCGTTCTCTAATAAGTGCATATACATTGCAAAAATCTGTTTGTTCACTAACAATATTTGGATTAGAATTTTGAATATCTACACCATTATGAGTTGACCTTAATAAAAATTATTTTCTAGATTAGAAAAATCTAAATTACACAAACCTAAATTTGGCAAATCTACAACTGTCAATTCCATACTACTACAGATGATTGATTATTTGTTTCCTGGAACATCTATTTTTTTAGCGTTCAACAATAACTATCCTTTTCATGACCGAAATTTGCTGGTGGAAGTGTTCCCCATGATTTGCACTAAGATTAGCCAAGAAGAAATACAAGTCAGTATTTACACAAAAAAACTGCTGGTAACAGGAACATTCGGAACAATAATATATTCATATGCCAAAAATTGCGTTATCAATGAAATTGGCAAACCATAAAACGAAAAATGGTGTAAAAATCAATAACTAATCTGACAATCATAAGGCGAACGAACAATGATGGTGAATGACTATAAGCGGGTTATTATAAGACTTATACCAGGTGTATAAGTATGAAATCCGGATTTCAGACAACAGATGGTGCACCAATACAGTTTGTGCTATAAAGATTTGACACTGCACCATTTTGTTGTGTTATCAACAAGTGTCAGACGCGCACGAGTGATAAATTGGAAAAGGGTGTGCATAGTGTGTTGAATGACAGGCAAATGGAAAAGCGCAAAAACGCGTGTGACATTTTGCTCGCTCGGTACAAAAGGAAGTCGTTCTTGCATTGTATAGTTACAGCGGATGAAAAGTGGATTTATTTTGAGAATCCCAAACGTAAAAAATCATGGGTAGACCCAGGCGCACCATCCACATCGACCGGAAGACCGAATCGCTCTGGCAGAAAAACGATGCTGTGTGTTTGGTGGGACCAGAGGTCCGTGGTATATTATGAGCTGTTAAAACCTGGGGAAACGGTTAATACTAAACGTTACCAACAACAATTGACCTATTTGAACCGTTCGCTGCTTGAAAAAGGCCAGAATACCGAAAGAGGCAACACAAAGTCATTTTTCTTCATGACAATGCTCCATCACATACGGCAAAACCAGTTCGCGAGACGTTGGAAGCACTCAGCTGGGAAGTTCTAAACCCCATGCGGCTTACTCACTAGACGTGGCTCTTTCCGATTACCACTTGTTTGCATCGATGGGTCACGCACTTTCTGAGCAGCGCTTTGGTTCGTACGAAGATGTGAAAAAATGGCTCGATGAATGGTTCGCAGCAAAAGAGGAAGATTTTGACTGGCGTGGTATTCACAAATTGTCCGAAAGATGGGAAAAAATGTATAACAAGCGATGGAGATTACTTTGAATAAAGCATTTTTTTATCATTCTTTTCCGAATTTAAACAGGTTTTTTTTTTAGAAAAAAAATCTTTATTTCATACTTGCACACCTGTGTTCAGTATTAGAAATAACATGTAACAACTCAGCATGAAATTTTATTAGGTAGATTACGACAAAAAGCCGCATATTAAAATGTTCTAAAAATAACTAAAATAATTTCTACAATATTCTAAGAAAAATACGCCATTATAATTAACGGTTAACCATATATACCTCTCTACATATGTTATTTTCCTAAAAGTCTGTATTTTTATTACCTTCACAAATATTAACATCAATTGCTAAAATTGATCAAAGCATTCATTTACTTCTCTTTCATCTGTTAAACCATTTCGGCATGCTTTTTCTTGTATCACAATTAATCAGCCGAGCTATAATCAACAGAAAACAGAACAAAGGAATTATAATAGTACTAGCACAAAAAATCAGTAAAATTCAAAAATTTGTATCTTTCTCTCTGATGTAAACAGGTTTAAAAAAAAACGGATAATCCTAATAGGTGTTTCGGTTAATAATGTCGATTTTGCTAAGATATAGAGTCACTAATACACTTGTTGATATAGACTAGTGACATCTATGGCGTTTTGGAAGGTAAACATACGCCATCAAAAGCTAGTTCGTTATTAATTGTCATTGTTCGAAAAATATAGTTCTTCATAGCTTTGAATATGTCGTGTCTCGTACCAGAAAAAGACGTTTTGCGGGGAAGTTTAATAACCTCCTTTCATTTGAAGAAACGGCTGCTGAAAGTTTATCGATTGTTGGTTGAAGCTTAAGGTGAACATGTTCTAACTCAAAAAACTTGGGTAGACCCAGGCCATCCTTCAACATCACAACCAGTACGCAATCTATAGAGAAAGAAAGCTTTGCTGTGTATTTGGTGGGATAGTAGAGGAGCTGTGTATTACGAACTGCTGAAACCTGCTGAAATGATTTCTGGCGATCAATACCGACAACAATTGATAAAGTTGACTAGGAATAAAAATTTAAACAAATATTTAAGATCACCACTTTTGTTTATTATATTATTGCTGACAATTGTTTCGACACACTGTTTCTTCTTCTGGAGCACGATGTAAATTAACTAACAAAGTATGTTACAGAATATATAGTTTACCTAATTACAAGTACTAAATTCATTAGCAATATTTACCTTAATACCTAGAACAAGTTCAATAAAGGAGACCCTCCCCCATCTAATTGATCGTTGAGTAATAGACCTGAGGATTTTTTCTCATTAATTTCTACCTGTTCTAAACAATTCAGTAATTTTCCTTTTTTTTTTTTCCGATATGCAAAATTTTGAAATCTTCATCTATAATATATATAAAATGCAACGTTTCTCTGTCTGTCTGTCTGTCCGTTAGTGCGCTTATCAATGGAGAACTGCTTATCCGATTTACGTACTTTTTTTTAAAACATACATATGTTTCTCTGGCCAGGTTATAGGCTATATTTTATTACGATAGGAAGCATAAGGAATGAGCAGTGACGTAAAAATAGTGAATGATGTCGGAAAAAAAGTTTGCCGCTAGCGCGTTGCCTTGCAATACACCGCCTAAACCATTAAATATGGAACAATATTATGTAGCAGAGAATATCTATAATCTATAATCTATAATATATATAAAATGCAATGTCTCTCTGTTTGTCTGTCTGTTCATTAATGCGTTTATCACGGACGCGAAAACCACTTATCCGATTTATGTGTCTTTTTTTTAAATTCATACATATATTCTTTGGCCAGGTTACATAATAATAATAACAATCTATATCTATAATCTATATAAAATGCAACTGTCTGTCTGTCTGTCCATTAGTGCGCTTATCCCTCGAGATCCACTTATCCTATTTACGTGATTTTTTAAATTAATACATATGTTCTCTGACCAGGTTATAGATATATATTTTATTACATCTATAATATATATATAAAATGTAACATATATCTGTCTGTTTGTCCGTTTGTGCGCTTATCACTGGAGAACCACTTATCTGATTTACGTGCTTTTTTGTTAAACATACATATGTTCTCTGGCCAGGTTATAGGATATATTTTATTACGTTAGGTGACATAAGGAATAAGCAGTGACGATAATAGTGAATCAAGTCGGAGAAAAGTTTGCCGCTAGCGCGTTCTCTTGCAATACACTGCCTAAAGCATTAAATATGGAACAATATCATGTAGCAAAGAATATAATATATATAAAATGCAACGTCTCTCTGTCTGTGTGTCTGTCCGTTAGTGCGCTTATCACTCAAGAACCCCTTATCCGATTTACGTGTTTTTTTTTTTTAATTCATACATTAGTTCTCTGGCCAGGTTATCTATAATCTTCTATCTAGAATATATATAAAATGCAACGTCTTTCTGTCTGTCTGTCTGTCTGTCCGTTAGTGCGGTTATCACTTGAGAATCACTCATCCAATTTACGTGTTTTTATAAATTTAAACATATGTTCTATATAATTCGATATAAGCCTAGATAATGGGAGATAAGGAGAAATAATGGGAGATAAGTCGAGATAAGGCTCGATAATGGGAGATAAGGTGAGATAATGGGAGATAAATATTAATAATGGGAGATAAGGAGAGAAATAATGGGAGACAAGCAAAGATAAGTCTAGATATTGGGAGTTATGGTGAGATAATGGGAGATAAGGAGAAATAATGGGAGATAAGGAGAAATAATGGGAGATAAGGAGAAATAATGGGAGATAAGGAGAAATAATGATAGATAAGGAGAAATAATGGGAGATAAGGAGAAAGAATGGGAGATAAGGAGAAATAATGGGAGATAAGGAGAAATAATGGGAGATGAGCAGAGTTAAGCCTAGATAATCGAAATTATGTAGAGATAATGGGAGATAAGGAGAAATATTGAGAGATAAGGGAAAATAATGGGAGATATTTTATTACGTTCGGTAATTTAAGGAATAAGCAGTGACGATAGTGGTAAATCAAGTCCATGCGAGCGGAGCCGCAGGCCCGGCTAATCTAAAATATATATAAAATGCAACGTCTCTCTGTCTGTCTGTCCGTTAGTGCGCTTATCACTGGAGAACCACTTATCCGATTTACTTACTTTTTTTTTTAAATATACATATGTTCTCTGGTCAAGTTATAGGCTATATTTTTATTACGATAGGTAGCATAAAGAATGAGCAATGACGATAATAGTGAATGAAGTCGGAAACAAGTTTGCCGCTAGCCCGTTCCCTTGCAATATACAGCCTAAACCATTAAATATGGAGCAATATTATATAGCAGAGAATATCTATAATCTATAATATATATAAAGTGCACTGTCTCTCTGCCTGTCTGTCTGTCCATTAGTGCGTTTATCACGCGAGAATCACTTATCCGATTTACGTGTCTTTTTTTTAAATTTATACATATATTCTTTGGCCAGGTTATATAATAATAATAATAATCTATATCTATAATATATATAAAATGCAACGTCTCTCTGAACGTTTGTCTGTCCGTTAATGCGCTTATCCCTCAAGAACCACTTATCCGATTTAGGTGATTTTTTAAATTCATACATATGTTCTCTGACCAGGTTATAGGTATATATTTTATTACATCTATAATATATATAAAATGCAACGTATCTCTGTCTGTCTGTCTGTCCGTTAGTGCACTTATCACTAGAGAACCACTTATCCGATTTACATACTTTTTTTTTTAAAACATACATGTTTTCTGACCAGGCTATAGGCTATATTTTTATTACGATAGGTAGCATAAGGAATGAGCAGTGACGATAATAGTGAATGAAGTCGGAAAACGTTTGCCGCCAGCGTGTTCTCTTGCAATACACATCCTAAACCATTAAATATGGAACAATATTATGTAGCAGAGAATATCTATAATCTATAATATATATAAAATGTGTCTCTCTGTCTGTCTGTCTATCCATTAGTGCGTTTATCACGCGAGAACCACTTATCCGATTTACGTGTCTATTTTTAAAATCATACATATATTCTTTGACCAGATTATATAATAATAATCTATATCTATGATATATATAAAATGCAACGTCTCTCTGTCTATCTGTCTGCCTGTCCGTTAGTGCGTTTATCACTGGAGAACCACTTATCCGATTTACGTGTTTTTTGTTTAAACATACATATGTTCTCTGGCCAGGTTATAGGATATATTTTATTACGTTAGGTAACATGAGGAATAAGCAGTGACGATAATAGTGAATTAAATCGGAAAAAAGTTTACCGCTAGCGCGTTCTCTTGCAATACACTGACTAAACCACTAAATATGGAATAATATCATGTAGCAAAGGATATCTATAGTATATATATAAAATGCAACGTCTCTCTGTCTGTTTGTCCGTTGTGCGCTTATCACTGGAGAACCACTTATCCGATTTACGTGCTTTTTTTAAAATATACATATGTTCTCTGGCCAGGTTATAGAGTATATTTTATTGTGTTAGGTAACATAAAGAATAAGCAGTGACGATAATAGTGAATCAAGTCGGAAAAAAGTTTACCGTTAGCGCGTTCTCTTGCAAAGAATATGATATATATAAAATGCAACGTCTCTCTGTCTGTCCGTTAGTGCGCTTATCACTTGAGAACAGCTTATCCGATTTACGTGTTTTTACAAATTTATAGATATGTTTTATATAATTCGATATAACCTTAGATAATGGGAGATAAGGTGAGATAATGGGAAATAAATATAAACAATGGGAGATAAGGAGAAATAATGGGAGATAAGGAGAAATATTGCGAGAAAAGTCGAGATAAACTTAAATAATGGGAGATAAGGAGAAATAATCGGAGATGAGCAGAGATAAGTCTAGATAATGGAAATTATGTAGAGATAATGGGAGATAAGAAGAAATAATGGAAGATAATTGGAAATAATGGCAGATATCTTATTACGTTAGGTAACATAAGGAATATGCAGTGACGATAGTAGTGAATCAAGTCCACGCGAGCGGAGCCGCGGGCACGGCTAGTTGATTTTATGATTTTCCTCTGTTAAATGTTTAGCGTAATAAGATTTGTTATTTTTCATTCTAAAGCTTTGTTTATGTTCGTTTATTCTTTTATAAAAAGATCTGCCTGTTTGTCCTATATTGCAAGTGCCACAGCATAATTCCTAAACCCCCTGATTTATTTTCTTTTTTTGTTTTAGTTTTATTATTTTAATATGTCGAGCTAATGTGTTATTTGTACTGAAAGTGATATTTACATGATTTTTATGGAAAAAATTTTGAATTTTATTCGTTAATTTTCCGGTATAAGTGAGTGTATAAAAAATTTTTCTTTGTTTAATTGTTTGTACGGGTACACTAGTCCTATTGCTTTTTTAAATTGTTTTTTAATCAAAATATTATCTACGAAACCGCTCCTATACCCATTGTTTATACTAATTTGTTTTATAATATTTAATTCTTTCTGAAAATTTTCTTCCGTTAATGGTGAATTTATTAGTCTATGGATGAAACTATTATAAGAAGAGATTTTATGTGTGAATGGGTGGTTAGAATGAGCGTGTATAGTTATATCTGAGTATGTTGGTTTATGGAAGATTTCAAAATCGTGTTTTATTCATTTTGTTTGATATTTTTAACTCTAGGAAATTAATCGATTATTTGTTCCTATTTCTGTTGTAAAAGTAATATTATTATGAAATTGGTTAATATAAACTAGAAATAGTTTTAATTGTCGATCTGTGCCTGTAAAGCACGTCAATATATCATCTACATACCGGTACCAATAAAAGAAATTTTTTTAAAAGATGAGATTTACTGATTTGTTCTTCTAAATGGTCCATGAAATTTCAGATAAAATTGGACTAAGTGGGTTTTTCATTATTAAACCTTTCTTACTTATATAAATCTTAACGTTAAATTCGAAATAATTCTGGTCTAAGCACAATAAAACAATAAACGAACATAAACAAAGCTTTAGAATGAAAAGTAACAAATCTCATTACGCTAAACATTTAACAGAGGAAAATCATATATTCAATGAAGATTTCAAAATTTTACATAACGGAAAGAAATGAAAAATTACTGAATTGTTTAGAACAGGTAGAAATTAATCAGAAAAAATCCTCAGGTCTGTTACTCAACGATCAATTAGATGGGGAGGGTCTCCTTTATTGAACTTGTTCCAGGTATTAAGGTAAATATTGTTAATGAATTTAGTACTTGTAATTAGGTAAACTATATATTCTGTAACATACTTTGTTAGTTAATTTACATCATGCTCCAGAAGAAGACGCAGTGTGTCGAAACAATTGTCAGCAATAATAAACATAAGTGGTGATTTTAAACATTTGTTTAAATTTTTATTCCTAGTTATTATGGATCTCCATCAAATAACGGCTAAGTCGGTGCAACATGATAAAGTTGAAACGAGCATTGAAGGAAAAATAACCAGGATACACCCAAAGACACGATAAAGTCATTTTTCAACATGACAGTGCTCGGCCCCATGTTGTAAAATGTGTTAAAAACTATTTGGAAAACATCAAATGGAACATTCTACCCCACCCGCCGTATTCGCCGGACTTAACTCCTTCAGACTACCACTTATTTCGATCGATGCAGCACGGACTTTCAGAACAACACACTTATATTCTTACGAAGAAGTGAAAATTTGGCTTGATGAATGGTTGGCCTCAAAAGATGAAAAGTTGTGCTGGTGCGGAATCCATTCTTTGACAAAAAGTTGGGAAAAAGTCATAGCTAACGATGGCAAACACTTTAATTATTAAGGTAATTCATTTTGTGAGGAAATACGCGCCTATATGTTGCGAAAAAATCGATATTATTAACCAAAACACCTATTAATAATCACATTACCTAGCGGTAATTGTTAGCTACTGTGATAATGTGCATTCTAAAGCATTCCTCAATTGGTCTGTGTACAACGTCAGTTAGCAGAGGGCGTGCATGCCCTTCAAATTAGCTTTACGTTGTAACTTACTGATATCTCAAATATGAGATGATTGGTAATCACCACCTATTTGTTGTTTCAGATGGGTAAAAGATTTTAATGATTCTTTTCAATACATTTTGTTATTGGAGTATTGCATTACATCACTTATGTTAGCAACTACACTGATGCAACTCTATCAGGTAATACTAATTTTTAAATATATAATAAAAGACTGTTTTCAGATCTACATTTTACACTGTCAAGTTAGGTTTAATGTTTACAATTTTTATATAATTTCTTAATTATAATATTACACCTAATTAAATTACATTGATAGTATTGGAAAACCCACACAGATCTGAATTAGGAGAATAAATTTAAATCTACCTGGTCGTTAAGTAACGTCCTTAATCAATTTATTTGCATTGTCTCTAAAAGGTTTAGTTTTAAACCTTTTTGTTGGGCGTGTAAAATTTTGAAATTCTTGTTAAATGTGTGATTTTCTGTTAAAAGATGATTAGCTTATGTTGAATTAGACTTTCTATTGATGAAACTTTTTTCATATTCTGTAATTCTTTGTATAAATGTATGTCCAGTTTGTCCTATGTTTGTTTTAGGACATGACCCACATGTTAATTGATAAACCCCTGATTTATTGTCTTTATTGATTTGTAGTTTTTGAGATATTTCAAGCATTTAAATGTGGTTTTTCTGTCCTTAAAACGTGGGTATATTTCTGAGATTGCCTTGTTTCTAAGTTTTTTCCTAACGATGTTATCGATTAAAGTAACCGAATAACCGTTGTTAACGGCTACTTGTTTAACGTAGTTTAATTCTTTAGTAAAATTGTCCTCTGATAAGGGAATATTAGTTAGTCTATGTATAAAACTATAATAAGCCGCGAGTTTATGATGGTTAGGGTGGTGAGAACTATTGTGAATTGTGGTATCTGTATAACAAGGTTTGTGATATATTGCAAATTCATGTTTTTTCATGGTTTTACTGATTGTTAAGTCTAGGAAATTGATTTTCCTTTCGACTTCTTCTTCCATTGTAAAACTGATATTTCTATGTAAAGAATTAATGTACTGTAAAAAATGAGTTAATTGTCTATCCGTACCTGTAAAGCATACAATTATATCGTCTACGTATCGATACCAGTATAGACTAAGTGGGGAATGTGGAATCTTTGGCACAATGATACTACTCAGTATATATCACAATCATCAATCATCGCTCCTGATGAAGCTAACATGGTTAGCGAAACGCGCGTCGAGTGCAAAAATAAAGTGTTTGGTGTAGTGGTGATATATACTGAGTAGTACCAGTATAGACAAATATTACTATTATTATTATGGTTGTTAAATATCATTGTTTCAATACTGTCCATGAAAATTTCGGCAATTCATAATAGTTCTCACCACCCTAATCATCATAAACTCGCGGCTTATCATAGCTTTAAATATAGGCTAACTAATATTCCCTTATCAGAGGACAATTTTACTAAAGAATTAAACTACATAAAACAAGTAGCCGTTAACAACGGTTATTCGGTTACTTTAATTGATAACATCGTTAAGAAAAAACTTAGAAACAAGGCAATCT
The DNA here is from genome assembly GCA_019049505.1 of Pachyrhynchus sulphureomaculatus. Taxonomy (NCBI): domain Eukaryota; kingdom Metazoa; phylum Arthropoda; class Insecta; order Coleoptera; family Curculionidae; genus Pachyrhynchus; species Pachyrhynchus sulphureomaculatus. The sequence continues at coordinate 4,170,432 of CM032449.1, forward strand.
CAGAAATATACCCAAGTTTTAAGGACAGAAAAAAACCACATTTAAATGCTTAACCCATTTAGGCAAACCAACAGAAAAACTGGAAAAATTTTTAAATCAAAAAAATACCAACATAGCTTACAAGACAAACAATACTATAGGGAAATATCTCAAAAAACTAGAAACCACAAATCAATAAAGACAATAAATCAGGGGATTCTCAATTAACATGCGGGTCATGTCCTAAAACATACATAGGACAAACTGGACGTACATTTATACAAAGAATTACAGAACACAGAAAAAAGTTTCATCCATAGAAAGTCTAATTCAACATATGCTAATCATCTTTTAACAAAAAATCACACATTTAACAAGAATTTCAAAATTTTTACACATCCAACAAAAAGGTTTAAAACTAAACCTTTTAGAGACAATGCAAATAAATCGATTAAGGACTACAGGTACTTTACTCAGCGACCAGGTAGATTTAAGCAATTCACCATTATTGAATTTATTCTCCTAATTCCAAATCTGTGTGGGTTTTCCAATACTATCAATGTAATTTAATTAGGTGTAATATTATAATTAAGAAATTACATAAAATTGTGAACATTAAAACTAACTTGACAGTGTAAAATGTACATATGAAGAAGCTGCATCGACAGCGAAACGCGTCATCGCAATTTAAATAAACCAGTGGGAATTGACTAAAAACAGTCTTTTATTATATATTTATAATAAATTTCCAACAAGTAGAAGTTACAACCATCCAAAACTAATTTTTTTAAATTTAACCGGTTTAACTTATTCTAAAAAGAAATCGTGGTTCTTTTGATTAGACCGTGTCAATTTAGAGCAACTCTTCAACGTTTTGAATACGATTGCACGAAGTATCTTCAGGAATTAGAGACAGAAGCAAGCACTTTGGTCTTTCTAACACTGAAAGATGTTGATGTTCAGGTACGGATAATTGTACAAATTTGTCACTTTTCGATACATCTTTTTCATTCCCTAATTCTAGCTGTTATTGGTCGTCCAGTTTCTCTTAAATCACCGTATTACGGAATCAGTGAATTTTATAGACACCTTCTGTTTATAAACGAATTGGGTCTTTTGCTGATTTTAAGCAATGTGAAGTTTTAAAATTGTGCCAATGATGGATATATTAAGTAATTTTGCTATTTTGTCTATAGTACTTCAAATATGACGTAAAACTGCTTTATCCTATCTGGCGAATGCTTATTACTACCAGTCCAATATCCATTATTTTTTAAACCCCTGGTCGGAATACCTGTTTCTGATGAAATAGTCTGTTCATCACTTAATGATAAAGTTCAAAAAGTCTTCATACACTACCTGCTTTCTATACTATTTTTCAGTTATGTTTCACTAATTAATTGGAACTCTGACAAATCATGTTTAAATTAATATTTGAAACTTAACCAACGAGGATTAGTGTTAAAACCAACTACGGAATATTTTATTTAGAAATTACATCGTTATTATAAAAATGTAAACAAAATTAATGTCAAAAAGTCTCTATACACTCAAGAACTGCATTGAAAAAACACGTTATAATCAGTTGCATTTTATCAAGCTATCTAATGCTCGCTAAACTGAAAACAAATGAATAATTTTCGGGCATACTTTATAATGTGTCACTTGTTGCTAGTAATTTTGCAGTGGGTTTTCAAAGTAGTATTAAAAATGAGCGAGAGAAATTGGGAAAGTCCATTTCAAGTTCGAAAGATCATAATTGATTTGTGGAAAGATGGAAAATCGTACAGAAATATAGGAAAAATTGGTAAAAAGTCGCATGCGTTCAGTACATTGTAAACAAATATAAATCAACGGACTCCTATAAAATTCGACCACGCTCCGGTGGTCCCAAGAAACTGACTCCACGTGAAGAGCCAGTATTATTAGAAAAATAATTAAGATCCCAAGAAAAGTGCACCAAAATTAAAAGAAGTGCGGCAACTATTTTCGAAAAATGTTTGTTCACAAACAGTGAGAAATTGATTACACAGGGCCGGTGTGCAGCCAGGAAGAAGCAGTTAATTTCGGAAGCCAATCGTAAAAAGCAGTTAGCTTTTGCTAGGGAATACGTTAATAAACCTCCTGCATTTTGGGAATCCGTAATCTTTAGTGATGAAACTAAAATTAACCTTTTTGAATCCGATAGCAGAACTAAAGTTTGGAGAAAGAAGAATACCGCATTCGATATTAAAAACATTTGTTCCACGGTGAGACAAGGGGGTAGTAGTGTTCTGCTTTGGGGATGCATGTCCGCTGGAGGGGTTGGAAATTTGCATTTTAATAACGGTACCATGGATTAACATGTTTATCTGAACATTTTGGGAGACAATTTACGAGAAAGTGGCCAAAAATTAGCACTCGAAAAAAGATAGATTTTCCAACAGAACAATGAACCGAAACATACCGCAAACTTGGTGCGGGAATGGACGATCCATAATGTGCGACAGCAGCTTTATACATCTCCGCAATCACCCGATGTTAATCCCATCGAGTATTTATGGGAGGAACTTAAACGGCGCGTTCGCAAATATAATGTTTTAAATAGAGAAGAATTAACAGACAGAACAACAGAATATTGAACGAAAGGGAGAACATGCCAGTAGACGTTACTAGGCATGACAAAAAGGTTACAGGAGATTATCAAGGCCAACGTTATTATAAAAATGTAAACAAAATTAATGTCAAAAAGTTTCTATACACTCAAGAACTGCATTGAAAAAACACGTTATAATAAGTTGCATTTTATCAAGCTATCTAATGCTCGCTAAACTGAAAACAAATGAATAATTTTCGGGCATACTTTATAATGTGTCACTTGTTGCTAGTAATTTTGGAGTGGGTTTTCAAAGTAGTATTAAAAATGAGCGAGAGAAATTGGGAAAGTCCATTTCAAGTTCGAAAGATCATAATTGATTTGTGGAATGATGGAAAATCGTGCAGAAATATAGGAAAAATTGTTGAAAAGTCGCATGCTACTGTTCAGTACATTGTAAACCAGTATAAATTAACGGGTTTCTATAAAATTCGACCACGCTTCGGTTGTCCCAAGAAATTGACTCCACGTGAAGAATATTGTTGAATCCCAAGAAAAGTGCACCAAAATTATAAAAAGTACAGGAACTATTTTCGAAAAATGTTTGTTCACAAACTGGTGGTGACTTCTAAAAATGCGAGTCTTTCGATTCGTCTTTAGTTATTATACCAATCTATGCCATCTATGCCGTTTCTGCAATAAGTGCCAGCCGTGCTGTGTCGCTCTGCTTGAAAAGACTTTGTAAGTCAGCGACAGAGTGCAGTATAAGCATCTATTTGTCATAGTTTTCCGTTAGTACTTGGATAAGGACTAAAAATGGTGTTCTCGTATTTGCTGAACGCGTCTTGGGAAGGTTCAGCAAATACGAAGAACACTTTTGGTGACTTCTAAAAATGCGAGTCTTTCGATTCGTCTTAAGTTGTTATACCAATGCCATTTGTTCACAAACAGTGAGAAATTGTTTACACAGGGCAGGCTATCAGGGGTGTGCAGCCAGGAAGAAGCCGTTAACTTCGGAAACTAATCGCAAAAAGCGGGCTTTCGTTAGGGAATACGTTACTAAACCTCCTGAATATTAGGAATCCGTAATCTTTAATGATGAAATTAAAATTAACCTTTTTGGGTCTGATGGCAGAAATAAAGTTTGGAGAAAGAAGAATACAGCATTCGATATTAAAAACATTTGCTCTACGGTAAGACAAGGAGGTGACAGTCCTCTGCTTTGGGGAAGCATGTCCGCTAGAGGGGTTGGAATTTACATTTTATTACTGGTACCATGGATCAGCATGTTTATCAACATTTTGAGAGAAAATTTAAGAGAATGTGTCCAAAAATTAGCATTAGAAAAAAAGATGTATTTTCCAGCAGGACAATGATCCGAAACATGCCGTAAACTTGGTGCTTGTGCGACAGCAGCTTCATACACCTGCGCAATCACCCGATATTAACCCCATCGAGCATTTATGGGATGAACTTAAACGGCGCGTTCGCAAACATAATGTATCAAAGGGGGAAGAATTAAAAAAAACAGAATATTGAACGAATGGGAGAACATGCCAGCAGAAGTTACTAGAAAGCTTGTTGCATGCATGGCAAAAAGGTTACAGGAGATTATCAAGGCCAACGGCGCACAGTGGGGAAAAACGAAAAAATCTTGTTTCAAAATTGTCTAGAGCCTTCAATTTTGGTTCGATTTTGACGATTCTTTTTTTAAATCGAAGCTTATAAAATTCCGAACAAAGTTTTCGCAGTTAAACTTTTGTTTCAAAATGGCGGACTTTGGTTTCTGATTATATAGCGACTGAGACACAGAAAACGCTTACAGTTTCAAACCAAGTTGTGCTAAAATGCGTGTATGTATGTTTTTTTATTTCGCAAATAATATATCTAATATCACAGTTACAAGATTAATAATAATGAACCCAAAATGACTGCCATGAACAATAAAAGTATTATAAATATGAATAAACGTACCATTATTATTTTATATCCATAACATTTGCATAAATAATTTCTTTAAGGTTGTTAATTATAAATATGTTTCAACAATTGACTTAAAATGACAAATCAAATATGGCGGATGCCAAAATTGAATCGAGCAAGAAAGTTTCTCTGTGGCATTTAGACTGTGGCAGTCAGATCATTCAAGTTATTCAAGTTTAGTTGCGGGATTTAAATTTTCATGCAGTTATTGCTAGAATATTGCTGCTGTAAATTTTAAGCATCGTAGACAATTTTCTAGCAGATACAAAAAACAGCGATACACGCAGAAAAGGACAGCTCACACAGCTAGAAAATGGCTACAACAGCTAAAACATTTGCTGCTAAATATTTTGCTGCACTAGCCACATTGTTTTGCTGTTGTAGCAAAAAAGTGGCTGCTGTTGCTAAACAGTGGCTAATGCAGCAAAATATTTAACTGTCTCTATTTTAGCATTTCTCTGCGTGTATTTTGTAAGAGTAATAATAATCTTTATTAACGAGAAAACCCTTTAGTACATATACAGAACTACTGAATTATAGGAATAGACTAGAAAAATAAGAAAATAAATATGTCTAACCTTAACTTACTCTTACATAAAATGTTGTCTATATATAAGAAATGGTAACGTTTACATAAGAAATGGCAACGTTTCGCGTTCGTTCTAACGTAATACAAACTGATTAGGAATAACAAAATATAAATAGAATACGAACAACATAATATAAACATAATATTAACGAAGTGATCGAACAAGTCTCAAACATATACAATATAAGTTTAACAAATCTGGACAAGCTGTAAATAGATGCCATCGTTTAAAATATAAAGTTATGCGGAAAAGTGACAATAAAATAGATTAATATAAATAAATAAAAAAAACCGGTCAAGTGCAAGTTGAACTTGCACAATTAGTGTTCCGTACGTTGATTGTTTTTTTAAAATAAAAATTTTTGTTAAGGTGGTATAAAATGATCAGTGACTTCACAAAAACACACCCCAAATGAGTTTTCAACAAAGTTTGTTTCCAATCTTTACTGAAAACTGGCGACCTTGAAATTTTGTTTTTTTTTTTATATATACCAAATAAATTATTAAAGGTAATGCACTCGTGATAATTTTCGTTCAATCTATACCCCGTGGAGAATATTCCAGAATTTTTTCAAAATTTTTTTTGATCAGTACTTTTCGAGATAAGGTAGGGGACAGCGATTTTTTAAAAGTAATACGAAGAAAAGTGTGCGCAAGTATTACATTATATATATATTTTTACTAGTGTTTTCACAAGCTTTCATTTGACACCAAACTCGATGACCTAGTAAAAAAATTTTTTTTTCACTTCAGATTTCACCCCTCAAAACGAACCCCTTAAGTCAAAATTTATGTTACGGTGGTATAAAATGATTAGTGACTTCACAAAACACACTCCAAATGAGCTTTCAACAAAGTTTGTTTCCAATCTTTACTGAAATCTGATGACCTTGAAATTTTTTGTTTTTTTTATATACCATATAAATTATTAAAGGTAATGCACTCGTGATAATTTTCGTTCAATCTACACCCCGTGGAGAATATTCCAGAATTTTTTCGAAATTTTTTGATAAGTACTTTTCGAGATAAGGCCCGGGACAGCGATTTTTCGCGAATTTTTTAAAAATAATACAAAGAAAAGTGCGCGCAAGTATAATATTATATATATATTTTTTACTCGTGTTTTCACAAGCTTTCATTTGACACCACACTCGATGACCTAGTAAATAATTTTTTTTTCACTTCCGACTTCACCCCCCAAAACTAACTCCTTAAGTCAAAATTTAATTCTCAAAACTACATGGCTCTGATGAGGCCATCAATTCCTATATTATTACCAAATTTCACCTTTCTATGTCAAATAGTTTCGGAGAAAATCGGGTGTGACAGACAGACAGACAGACACCGAAGTGATCTTATAACTGTTCCGTACGGAACACTAAAAAGAAATGAACTGATTATATATATGTATATATATATATATATATATATATATAATATATATATATATATATATATATATATATAGATTAATTTATCGTTACGGTCACGCACATCGGTCATAAGTCTGAAAATTAGTAAGTCAAGGTAGTCGTAAGTCGGGGGATACCTGTAGTTTCACATATCACAGAAATCTAGTCCGCCATACTTGATTTGTCATTTTAAGTCAATTGTTGAAACATATTTATAATTAACAACCTTAAAGAAATTATTTATGCAAATGTTATAGATATAAAATAATAATGGTACGTTTATTCATATTTATAATACTTTTATTGTTCATGGCAGCCATTTTGGGTTCATTATTATTAATCTTGTAACTGTGATATTAGATATATTATCTGCGACATAAAAAAACATACATACACGCATTTTAGCACAACTTGGTTTGAAACCGTAAGCGTTTTCTGTGTCTCAGTCGCTATATAATCAGAAACCTACGTCCGCCATTTTGAAACAAAAGTTTAATTGCAAAATCGGCTTCGACAACTTTGTTCGGAATTTAATAAGCTTCAATTTAAAAAAAAAATCGTCCAAATCGAACCAAAATTGAAGGCTCTAGACAATTTTGAAACACGATTTTTCTCGTTTTTTCCCCACTGTGCGGCGGTCCCAATAAATATTAGTTGGAGTTTATGGATACTTTTTTGACATTAATTTTTGTTTACATCTTTATAACAATGATGTAACTTCTATATAAAATGCAAATGGGAGCCAAGATCTGGAGGTAAGAGTTCCTGGACGGACTGTATATGAAAGGGGTGAATAATTTGTTGTCTAATAATCTAGTTACTTGTAACTTTTAATCTTCTCATTTGACGTTCAATTAAACGAGTGCTGATTCCAGGATTATCGTGTACAATTTCAAGGACTTCCTCTTCAACATCGGATGCTCGAGCTTGTGAAGGCCGCCCAGTATTATTCCTGATCGGTTTAAATTGTCCAATTCCTCGAAGTCGCCTCTCAATATTGGTAAAAGTCTGATGGTTAGGTGTCCGACGATGTGGAAATCTTTCGTGATATACGTGAGCACTTTTGCGACCGTTGCCGTTACAAAAACCAAACACTAAAATCATTTCAGTTTGCTCACCAAAAATGTACTCCATAATAATCTAGATTTAAAACACTGTCGAGCTTGAGAATGGATTAATTCTCGTTAATACTCGTAAAACTTGTTGGATATCTGTCAGTATTACTACAAGCCAGTTACGTCATAGAACATATGATATCTTATATCATTGCCAAAATGATGTTTGAGCGTTGTCAAGTAACCGTACAATGTGAAGAAACATATGAAGGAATGCATTTGCGAATTAAAAAATGGAAACAAACATCCCATTATCGAAGAAACTGTTGCTTCGAGCAATAGATTTTTTAGACAGGAGGAGGCGGAAAATACAAATATTTAATTAAAAATATCATACAGAGGGGTATAAAAAAGTTATGACAATTTAAATGTATAGACAGAGCAATAAATGGCGCCCCCTACAATTTATAACAAAACTGTGAGCTGATTTAATTTTCTCATCTCAGAGAACCTCTTAGCACCGAATCTTGTACCAGTAGTACAATTATTAAGAAAGTTACTTAAGAAAAACTAAAATAAAAGTATAAGTTTGACACCCAGTATCTCAAAAATTACTAATTTTTGGACTAAGGTAAGTTGGGCTAAATGGTCATATTTTCATGCCAGAAATCCACAGTAACTCTATGTACACGGAATACTGGGACACCCTGTATAGTTTCTAAAGGAAAGGTAAATATTCGCAGATTTTTATCAAAATATTGCTAAACAAATTTTAAAATACTTACAAAATTCTTTTATTTTAGGGTGAAAAAATTCCTTTCAATACATTTTTTTTTATTCTCTGTTCTCTTCAACTGTTTATTTTAGCTTGGAACGCTAATGAAATTTTAATAGAGGTAAGCGAAAAATGTTAAAAGGCAAATGAATGTTTTATGCTTATCCAAATATACACATTTACATTATTTATTATTTTATCTGAGTATAATGTATATATATATATATATATATATATATATATATATATATATATATATATATATATATATATATATATATATATATATATATATATATATGTATATATATATATATATATATATATATATATATATAAACTCCTGGACAAAATTAACGCAACAATCTGAAAATTAATTTATCTTTTTCTTATGTCAGTTTTAAAGTTTATCGAGTATTTGAATAATAGGCTATGCATATTTTGTTTCGTTGTTCATGACAGAGATCAAAACAATTCGTTTAGATTTACAGTTTTAAAGAATTTTTTAGAAGATAAACAATTTTCTGTAATAATGCGATAGATTTTCTTTAAAAGTAAGCATATAAATTGTTCCCTTTTTCAAAGTAATACGTTTTTGTGGTAGACTGTTTTATTTTTCACCTCGAAGAATTAGTTAAATGAATCGAACAAGGAATTTAACTGAACACGAGGTAGTGCGAGCCTCAGTTTTATTGGACGAGAGATATTGTCAGAGTTATGTTGCCAATTTGTTAGGCAAACATCGTTCCACAATAAGTCGTATGGCAAGACGCTTGAATGAAGTAGGAACTTATTCTAGAAGGCTAGGGCAAGGGCGAAAACGATGCACTAGCGAACTAAATGAACGTTTTATAAGATAATATGCTTTAAGAAACAGGACTGTCACTAGTTCTATAATAAGAAAGGAACTCGAAGCTGTTCGCAATGTCACAATTTCTTCTAAAACAGTTAGACGACGGTTAAATGAAGCTGGATTAAACAGTAGGAGACCAGCCACTGCGCCCTTGCTTACTAGAGAGAACAGAGTTGCCAGGTTACGTTTTGCTCAAAATCACGAAAACTGGTCCGTGGATGATTGAAAACAAGTTTTCTTCACAGATGAAACTAGGTTTAGTCTAAAACATCCAGATGGTCGTGAGCGAGTATGGCGAAGACCAGGAGAGAGGTTTGCTCCTTGCAATATCTCTGCAAGGATTCCATTCGGCGGTGGCTCTGTTATGTTCTGAGGTGGCATCTGCTTTGATGCTCGCACAGAGTTAGTTCCTGTCCGTACGAGATCCATGAATGCTGACTACTATCTTGAGAATATTGTAATAGTGATGCCTTTCGGTCATTTTGTGGGCCCGATTTCCTATTTATGCAAGACAACGCTCGACCTCACGTGGCTAGGGAGGTACTCGATTATCTTAATCAAGTTGATATACCGATGTAACATGTAAGGGATCACCTTAAGAAAAATGTGAAAAGTTATATACCTGCAGCTAGAAACCTGAGGGAACTTGAAAATGCAGTTGTCACAGAATGGGAGCAAATTCCTCAAGATTTTATCCAAAATTTAATTAGAAGCATGCCTAGGCGCACAAACGCTGTCATCCGAAGTAGAGGAGGCAACACACGCTACGTGTCCCAGTTACACCATTAATTTTGCTACTAGTGTCCCAGTTTATTTTTTTCATTATTACATAATTTCAACGATTTTGTTATTAGGTTTTAAGAATAATTTTAATTCGAATCTTATAGAGAAATTTGGTAGCTAATTCATTTTTAAAGTATCCGAATAAGTTTTTTCTAACTTTTAGTATAACCAATGTTCATAAAAAATTATTAAAATTAATTCATTATAGAGATTTGTATGATTTAATATATTGTTGCGTTAATTTTGTCCAGGAGTGTATATACACACTATATAACATTTATCGCTACTATATTATACACTTTATTTTTACACTTGCCGCCCATTTCACTGACCGTGTTAGTATATTTAGTCGTTCTTTATTATGTGTATATATATATATATATATATATATATATATATATATATATATATATATATATATATGTATATATATATATATATATATATATATATATATATATATATATATATATATATATATATATATACACTTTAACGACGACTCTGAATTTTTTTCATAAAAAGGTCCTTTTATTTACTTCATTTTTTGTCTCATGTAAAAAAACGCCACCTCGCATAGTTCTTGAGAAAAAAAATGTTTTTCCGATGCTGACCTACAAAATAATTTGCTTGTCACATCAACCGTTAAAATCTAGTAGGCGATAATAATCTAGATGGCGAAAATGTGGAATGTTATGTCAGTGTCAAATGATTTTTGACAATAAGCTTCATAAATTTTAAATTAATTAACGTTTGGGTTTATTTTTAATTGATAATTTGTTTTCCCTGTGAATATGGAATATTCTTTTGATGAACAGACTGATATGTTGCTAGTACTTGGATTTTTTGCGAGGGTAATTGTAGGAAAAGTGTTCAAGTGTATCAAGAGAGATATCCGAATAGACAAATTCCAAATCACCAGACTTTTGCCAGCATAGAACGTCGACTTCGAGAAATTGGACGATTCCAACCCTTGAGAATCAATGTTAGAAAACTGCAGCAAGACCGAACACCTCTAGTGGAAGAAGCTGTTCTTGAAGTAGTCGAAGTATCAGCACTCGCAGGTTAGAACTTGAACAAAGAGTTAAAAAAAGCACTGTTAACCGATTTTAAATGAACAACTCATTGGTTCATTTCACGTTCAGCCCGTCCAAGAATTGTTGCCCATTGATCATCACTCACGTCTGAGATTTGTACCAAATATTTTAGAATGCAGAGCAATTAAAAGGCTATTTCACAAAAAAATTTGGTTTACGGATGAGTCATGTTTTACCCGTCGTGGTATGATAAATTTGCATAATACACATGTTTACGCCGAAGAAAATCCGCATGCATTTACAGAAAGACATTTTCACCGAGAATTTAAAATTAACGTTTGGATGGGGATTGTTGGTAACTTTTTAGTTGGCCCATATAGGTTGCCTGATAAGCTAAACGGAGATAGCTATCTACATTTTCTACAGTATTCTTTAGCTGAATTATTAGAAGAACTGCCTCTGAATGTAAGAAGAGACATGTTTTTCATGCACGATGGAGCTCCACCCCGCTTTGCGCGTGCTGTAAGAAATTATCTGAATGAGAATTTTTGTGGCAGATGGATTGGTAGAGGTCAAGAAGCTCCAATTCAATGGCCACCTTGTTCCCCGGATCTTAATCCTTGCGATTTTCTCATATGGGGAGCGTTGAAAACAAAGGTATAGGAGGTCCAGATAAACAACGCCGATCAACTATGGGATAGGATTCAAAATGCTGCGAATACATTAAATAATAATGATATTTTGGAGAGAGTTAGTTTCAATTTTTTGCGCCGTATTATGTGCAGGAACGAAGGTGGTGGTCATATTGAACAACTTTTGCAAAAAATACTATTACCTGTGTTAAATAAAACTCGTAATAATAATTAATATCATACTTACTTGTTTAATTTCACCAACTAATTTTAATTATAAGTAAAATGCTTGTTAGTCCTTTTTTTTTTGCGTAAATCATTAACCAGAATAATTTGACAAAAAATGAATTGAATAGAAGGACCTTTTTATGAAAAAAAAATTCAGAGTCGTCGTTAAAGTTGCAAAACATTTCTACTAGAATTTATGTAGGGGGTGAGGGTAGTAGTTATCACCCTTCTCGAACCCTTTCGAGTTCTTTGTGAAAGTCAAATATTAGAGCGCCTAGCAAAACATGGGCACCCTAAATCTCATTCAAATCGGAATATCGGTTCTTAAAATATCTTAAAAAATGTGTTTATTTTTTTTTTTTTACTTTGATGCCCTCTAACGGACAAACGAAGCACTTTTGTATAGAGGCAAATTATGTCCAATCGACTTATTTTCATTCGAAAAATACGAGTACGTGGTAGTTCTATGTCCACGGAATAATGGGACACCCATATATGTATATATATATATATATATATATATATATATATATATATATATATATATATATGTATGTATATATATATATGTATATATATATATATATATATATATATATATATATATATATATATATATATATATATATATATATACATATATATATATATTTGAATTCAATTTTAGTATTTATTTTTTAAATCAATTTTTCCTTTTAAAATCATAATTTTTAGAGTTTTTCGGGGTTATTGGATTCTTTATACGCTAGCAAGTGGTACACAGAATCCAACAACGAGTCCAAGGTTCTTATTCGAATCATGATGATGAGAACTTTTAAACCTTTAGCTATCTCTATTGGACCTTTTGGAACGATGACTGTGAATGCCGCAATTTCGGTAAGAACACATTCGTATGTACGATATTTCTTCTGTTAAGTGCAAGGTATATTTTGTTTCAGAGAATGAAATTAGCGTACTCAGTGCTTTCCCTTCTATCTAGTAAAAGTTAAAATAGGAACGTTAGAATTACGCCTGTTATTGCAATAACTTGAACAAGTTTTTAATAAATGGTCAGTATGTTAAAAATAGATGTTGCAAAATGAATCGTTTTTTTTATTGCTTTGCGTAAGAAATCTCTTTTTTTTTGGGCGCACCCCAACATGTAACATATTTGTATCTACAATGAGAGAATTCTGTTGTGAACTCCAAACAAATATACTTTAAAATTTTGGATGGTTGTAGCTTCTACTTGATGGAAATTCATTATAAATATATAATAAAAGACTGTTTTTTTAGTCAATTTCCACTGGTTTATTTAAATTGCGATGACGCGTTTCGCTGTCGATGCAGCTTCTTCAGATCTACATTTTACACACAGTGTAAAATGTAGATCTGAAGAAGCTGCATCGACAGCGAAACGCGTCATCGCAATTTAAATAAACCAGTGGAAATTGACTAAAAAACAGTCTTTTATTATATAAATATACTTTAGAATGAACCATTTAATTCTGTGTTTCTTTGCTTAGTACAATTTGCCACAATTCAATATCAATTTGAATCACTACATCCGGACACGCACATCCCAAGTGAGGATCTTGAGATTTTCCTGCAGAGTCGATTCAAGAATAACGTGAGTCGCTTTTTCCGCACGCGTGCCGCTCCTGGAGCGCTTTAGGGACTTCCCTGCAGCACGTGTGCTAGACCCATAAAAAAAGAGTGTATTCTTTACAAAAAATATCTTTACTTTTACCTATTAATCCTATATTATTAAAACTGCAGTTACAAACAAAATAATTAATTTACGATGAATTTAGGTCATAATGGAAATTTATTGATTTGTTTGGATGATTGAAATTTCATATTTTAATATCACATTTCATTATTAGGATAAGATTTATGCAAATCTCTTTTAATTTTATTAAAACGTATGTTTGCAATTCCATTTAAGCAATAAATTAATTGTAGTACATTAATTTAAATAAAATGTAGTATGAACGTAAATTAATACAAAATAATATTTATCATTTGACTAAATAAATTAATGGAAAGGGCATAATTTTAATTGATTTCTTGAATGATAACTTCTAAGTAATAATATGGATTTGGGTAATCAATAAAGTAATATACTTAGTATTTACCTTACAAGTATTGGGTTAATATAAAAAAAATGAAAACTAACACAATTTTCAGCTTCCTCGAAATAAAAAACCCTGAAAAGAACATAAAATTCGATTTATGAGAAAAAACCTGGGTAATATCTACCCTCTTCTCTTTAACTACTTGTATGTTTGGCTATAAAGAATTATGCTTAATATTTTTCTATCGTCTTTATAAAAAATCAAACAAATTTTTCATAACACTACTGACATTCTACAAGGTTTTTTTTTTTTTTTTATTGGTCTAGCATACGTGCTGCAGGGAAGTCCCTAAAGCGCTCCAGGAGCGGCACGAGTGCGGAAAAAGCGATTCACGTTGTTCTTAAATCGCTGTAAATTGTACTCGGTGGGAAAAACAGCGCTGGGCAAATTATTCCAAAGGGATGACGTTCTCCATATAAAAGATTGCTTGAAAAGCGTCGTACGCGGAGTAACAAGCTGAACCTCATATGGATGCGAAGCACCAGCGCGACGTGTATTTCGAACATGCACCGCTTTGGGAGGAATTAAGCGGGCTACATCCTTCGAACACTTTCCATGAAAATACTTGTAGAACAGACTCAAGTCGCCAACCGTTCTTCGATGTTCCAGCGAATCAAGGCCGCCGGTCAATTCCGGGTCCCCAATCAGACGGACCGCTCTTCTCTGAACAGAATCCAACAAATGCAGTGTATGTTTGGGAGCGGAGCCCCAAACGTGGGAGCAGTATTCCATAGTTGGTCGAGTTTGGGCTTTGTAAAGAATTAACAGTTGCTGTGGGATGTAAAGCTTTCTGGTTCTAAATAATATTCTCAACTTTTGAGAAGCTCTCCTTGCTATGCCTGCAACATGTTCATGCCAAGACATATTTGCTCCCAAACTAACGCCCAACAAATTGAGCGACGATGCTAGGGGAATGGAGTGCCCCGACATAAATATGTTGGGTTCAGCAACGTTAACTTTTTTTAGAAAAAACTGCCGCTTGGGTTTTTGTAGCGTTAAATTCCACTTGGTTACTGTCACCCCAAGATAGAATTTCTTCCAGGTCTTTGTTAAGTTGAACGACCTCCTGCTGTCTGCGGATATTTGCCTGAGCAGCCGATGTCCGAGCGTTCAAGGTGAATGAAAAGACAAGCGTACTGTCATCTGCAAAGCTATAGATTGGATTTCCGGTCTTTTCCAGCAGATCGTTAATGTAAATGAGAAAGAGAGTAGGAGACAGTATGGAGCCCTGCGGCACACCGGCGTTGATAGTGAGGCTGTTAGAAAGAAATCCGTCAACCGCCACTCGTAAAGAACGCTCTCTGAGGAAACATGAGAGCCACAAACAGAACCTTTCAGACATACCATAAGAGCGCAACTTAGCCAACAGTCCATCGTGCCAAACACGGTCGAATGCCTTGGATATGTCAAGAGCAACCGCTCGAGATTCTCCAAAGTGTTCAATTGCGTTGTTCCAAACATGTGTTACATAAGTCAGAAGATCTCCTGTTGATCTATGTTTACGAAAACCATATTGGTGATCGCTAATAATATTGAATCGTTCAAGATATTTTAGAAGATGCTCATTGATAACCTTTTCCATGACTTTCGATATTATTGAAAGCAGTGCAACTGGTCGGTAGTTATTTGGCAAGGTCTTCTTACCTTTTTTAGGTATCGGCTGAACCGTGGCACATTTTCAGCAGGACGGAAATATTCCCTTTCTGTAGGATAGGTTAAAAAGTCTACAGAAAACTGGTGTTAGTTCCCTTGCACAGTTTTTGAGAACTATGGCAGGTATTCCCTCAGCGCCAGAAGCCTTTTTTGGTTTCTAGCTTCATTAAAATACGCTTTATGATGCGCTGTCTGAAGACAACATCGGGCATCCTTGACTGTAATATGGGAATAGTAGGTGGTGTTTTTCCTTGGAAATCGACAGTAGAATGTGAAGCAAAGAGTTCAGCCAACAAGTTCGCTCTCTCAACAGGTGTGGTTGCAATGGAATTATCTAGCCGTGTGAGTGGTGGTATAGTGGATTTGGTAAAATTTTGACTAACTGCCTTAGCGACTGCCCAAAAGGACCTGGAATTGTTAGGACAAGCGAGAAGTTTGTTTCTAATTCGTTGATTGTGTGCCTCCTTGGTTTCGTCGATAATTCCCTTGCATCTGTTCCGGGCATGAACAAAGATGTTTCGATTTAAGGTGTTAGGATTTTCACGCCATTGTCGGTAGGCAATATGTTTAGAAGCAACAGCTTCTTTGCATTTTCGGTCGAACCAAGGCTTGCCGTTGGAGGAGCATTTCTTCGAAAAAGGGATGTAAGCTTCCATACCAGCCAAAATAACATCGGAGACCTCCCTGGCGCAGTCAGATGGGTTATCGGATCGAAAACAAACGTCCATCCAAGGGAAAGTTCGAAAGTATTCCATGAGATCTTCCCATTTAGCAGATTTGTAGTGCCAAATCTTGCGCGGCCTAGGCGCCTATCTGTCACTGATTGGCAGGATACTCGATGTCGAAAGCAGTTTATGGTCGGAAGAACCTAACGGCGGATTTACGGTGACCGTGTAAATCTCCGGATTGGTGGTTAAAAACAGATCAAGAAGACTGGCGAACTCCCCGTCTTGATCAGGGATCCGTGTTGGTTCGTCAATAAGCTGAGTTAAGCCATAACTGATTGAGAATGATTCAGCTTCACGACCTTGTTCGTCGGTAGTATTTGAATATTTGAGCCAGTTGATATTGTGGACATTAAAGTCGCCCAGGATGGCAATTTCGGCACTTGGATAGTTACTTTGTAAATGATCGATGGTGTCTGCAAGAGAAGCGAAAAGTGTTCGAAAATTGGTATCACTTGGTGGTCGATACAGGATACAGATGAACCTTGTGGTTTGTTGAGTTGTTATTTTTAACCACATAACATCAAAGTTTGGGGGCTCCAGAGCTTCTTCTCGTTGACAAGAGAGGTCGCTTCTGACAAAAAGACAGATTCCAAAGTTACGCCTAAATCGGGAATAGAAGTCGTACCCAGGATAAAGATAATTGACCGTGCTGGTCGATGGACTGACCTTGGTTTCACATAGAGCGAGTACATGAGGTTTAACTACTCAATACTACCTTTTGGCGCCTTCTTCTGAACCGTTATCACTTAAGAACTCTAGTTTTTCCTGCTTTAAGCCTTATATGTGTAGAAGATGTGAGAGTTACCTTTTCAACCGAAGGAAGGAAATTAGAAATTATATTTTTCGTGATATAAAAATGGCTCTATATGCATTAAAAACATACACAATCATTCACTCTCAATTTATCAAGATGATAAATGCAAAAGTGCTTTATCACTTTCTCAAAGTAATGATGGAGAGAAAGAGAGAGGGGTTTTCTTATCAAAAATCGAACCCCTCTTTTATAACAAAAAAAATGGCATTTTAATTTATTCAGTACCTTCCTTGCAAACAAGCACTTCGAAAGTAAGTAGCGAATTTTACCTTCTCAAGTGAAGGGAAACTAAATTTCTATAATACAATTAAAACCATACAACATGTCGACATCCACTCCTTTCACCTCCTTCCTCTAAACCAGAGGTTCCCAACTTTTTCTGGATCACCAATAGGGTAAGTCCGGGATATACGCTCCAGCGGAATAGACGCCTCATTACATTTGTGTGAAATGTAAGACGCGTAAACAAAAGAATGCCTTATAATACGAACGTGTCCCTCCCTCACTTCAATCTGCCACAAAGCGTTGGTGCGTGCGGTTGTGCGTAGGAGCGCTAATGACAGTGACGAGCCAAACAGTCGAGATTTTACTTTGTGGATAATTTTCAGCCCCTTATAATTTTGGAGTTAACATGTAAGTTTATTTTATTTTTACTTCTGAATAAGGAGTAGGGTATGTAGATTATTATTAATTACATTTTTAGGATAAAATAAACGTATTTACCATTTTTTTTCGAAGGTATCTATTCCTGTGAAAAGGGATATATGCCCTGATATGTTATGGGATATTCGCCCCTAAGAGCGTCTATCCCTACTTCACCTTAATGCATGCTGGCTTTAAGGGCATCTATCCCTTGCCGTACTTAAGTGTATGTTATATGATTCAGATTGGAAATGCCCCGTAAATACAAGCGTAAAGCCGGCGTTCAACCGCGTGTCATTACTTGGACCGAGGACACATTGGCTGCAGCAATAGCACAAATGCAAGATAAACGACTTAGCGTCAATGATATAGCAAAAAGACACGGAATACCATGTAGGACGTTACGTCGGCGATTTGCTACACAAAATAAGAAAATAATACCATTAGGTAGGTACCTACTTTTATGATCGCAGGTGTGCATTTATAATAATATTGCTTCGGATTGAGAATACTTACCTACCTCGTATAATTATGGGCAGGTAGTAATTTTTTTTTATTTTGCCTAACTAATACCTACAATTTTTTTTAGGAAAACATCCAACTCTTGGATTCGAAAATGAACGTCGGCTGGTCACACATATTCATAAGCTAGAACAAGGCATACCATGAAAAGCAAAAAAGATCAGTAAAAAGTTAAAGAAAAAGTTGATTTGAAAAGAACTAAAGCTAAGAAGCAAAAAAGAAATAATTCAAATGATTATAAGTCAAGCGATACAGATATTACTGAGGATAGTATTGAAAGTGATAAAAATGAAAAAGAAAACAACAAAAAGAATAGAACAAAGAAAAACAAAGAAAAGATAAAGAGAAAATTAAAAGAAAACTGAGGAAGCGAACAGCTATGAAATTTTACAGTTCTAGTGAAGACGATAATAAAGAGAATGAGAACAGTAGTTTTGAAGTTGAAGAAATAAAAAAAACAAAAGACAAAGAAACAAAAACACGACAAAACTTATTCCAAAAACCAAAGAAACATTCAAAAAGGCAAAGCCTGCTTTAATATATAGTTCTAATGATGAAAATGATGGAGTAGATGATAAGAATCTAGATGAGGATCATTGCGTGGAATGTCTTGACTATTATAGTAACACCAAATCCAAAGTAGATTGGATCCGTTGTGTTATGTGCCACAAGTGGCTCCACGAAACATGCACATTATATCGCAATTATTGCAACAAATGTGGGCGAATGCAGATTATTGCCACCAAAATGGTTAAATAGTTTTGCAGTTTTTAAGACGATTATATTTTTGTACCTAAGATGATTGATCTCTATACCTAGTGTTTTTAATTAATATGTTTATTTTTGTCCATGTTTAGTAAACTAGTAACATCATCTTAAATAATTGAAAAAAATAGCTAAAAAGAATATATATATATATTTATATATATATATATATATATATATATATATATATATATATATATATATATATATATATATATATATATATATATGTATATATTTAATAAATAATAATGTTGATTCAAACATATATTCAAAATGTTTGTTTTCTTGCAAAGGACATCTATCCCCTCCACAAAATTAGGTCTGGGGCATATATACCGCATACGAGGCATCAATCCCGTTATGCAGTTTTATTTTAAACTCAAAATATACGGTTTATTTATTGACTAGTCTACAAAAAGTAGTACGAGATGATTAAATGAAGTACCAAAGTTAGTGCACATATGAAAATCATGTGCGTATTATTTGTATGTTAAGAGGTATGAGTAAAATAAAAAAAGTTGGGCCATATCCCGGATTTACCCTAATACAAGGGAAAAAAATCCAAACACCCCTGTAATAGTTAATAGTGAATTATACCAAATATTAAAATATTATTGCATATTATCTATACCTATTTTATCTGTCTATCTCTCTATTAAGAATCACTAAGTAGAAATTAATTAAAATGACCATCACATGTGTTAAAAAATTGTTCATTAAAAATTTAAAAATAAACACAAAATCAATAAGAAATAAAAAAATTAATGGGTTGGTTCAGACTGGTGGAGTTTTAACAATTTATTAACGTCAGGTTTCAATCGCGTTAACATCAGTCGCAAATTGCCATGTTCAGTGAGGTGCAGTCTTCTTCTTTTCTTAGACAGTAAATTAGCTACTGTACTGAACCCATGCTCAGCCAAATAAGATGAAGGAAAAGCTACTAAAAATTTCTGTACTCTTGCCTACAATCCAGGGTAGAGAGCTGGTATTGATTTTTGAAGCCAGAACTCTTAGTATCCATTTCTAAATTTGACTTTTAGTTCTTCGTTAGTTGTGAATTCTACGAGTTTCTCTTCTAAATTTGTTGACTCTGCTGTATCTGCATTCTTGAAAGGATCTAAAACCCAATTCGGTATATTCATGTCTAAAATATTCTGGAATTGCTCCGTAAAATCAGCATGAAGAACGTCCAAGTGTTGGCAGTTAGTAAATCTTCTTGTTTTGCAGAGACTGCTGATAATGTGGGAAAGTGGCTGTATTTATCTCTAACTGGACTCCGTTTGAACAGAAAAAGTTTTCCCACAAAAGCAGCTATGATATTTCAACGTCTTTAGCCATTTCATCTATTCACCGAATTATTACTCAGAGGAATTTTTCTGATGATGATGTTTTATGATGAAGAACAATTTTTATTACCTCTTTCACTACCGGCAAGGTTAATTCCTTGCCAATTGTGTGTGGTTTTCCTGCTTTTGCGATTAAGAATAAAATATTATATGAGACTCGTAGCCTATCATCTTCTTGTTTAGAAAACGATGCAAAAATGTTTGATATAGTTGGCTGTTTTAAATATTTTTTTTCCAGTTCTTGAAAATAGGATAAATCTTTGTTCTCTTTATCGGCATGCATTTTATTTAACTGCTCTAGTAGCCTAGAAAGCTTCATGGCTTCATTTGAAATAACTTTTTGGCAAATTAAACACATAGGTAATGATTGGTTTGTAGAAGAGTACGTAAATCCATATTTCTAATACTCAATACTTTACTGCAGGAATTTCTTCTTAGATTCCGACATTTTGAAATACAAAATTTGCCACGGTTTACATAAATTAACTTTTCTACAGATTTATAGTTAGTTATAAAAATAGTGGCTATAATGACTTATATCACTTTCGCTTACGAATATGGATTATTGGTGAAGCACACAAAAATAATACGACATTCCTAGAACTATCCTTGCCTTTTATAGGTTTGATTTAGGGCACGCATCAACTTGCATGCTTTTGTTTGTTTGCGATGCCGGTGCACTTGCCCTGTAAACAAGTTATTACAAGCTCTCATATTTTTGTCGAAATATGCTTGATTACGTAAATGGCGTCTTTATTTACCAATTTGTCAGCGACAATACTAAACTGAGTTAGATATACGTATACCTAATAATAATTTAAATTTTTTAATATTTATTTACGCCATAACAATAAGATAAAAATTTTATATAGCTAGATAAAATATTTATTCATGAAAACGGTAGGGAACAAGCACTACAGGAAAGATATACATATGTAGTGGAAAGAAGAATGCGAGGAGCATAATAGATTTCACAGTATATACGAATGAATTAAGAACACTATTCACGCCAGAACCACTTATCCAATTTACGTGGTTCTTTTTTAATTCATACATATATTCTTTGGCCAGGTTATATAATAATAATAATAATATATACTAAATAAAAAATAAAACTACACACCTCTTTATTTATCCCGGGTAGACCATAATGCAGACACACACAGTCACACTCAATTACAATAGGAAAAGATGAAAACGTAGTCAGAAAAAACACTCCACGGAAAACACAGGTGCCACATAGAAAAACAGCATACACCTGGATGGGCTGCTATTCCCTGAAACAGAACGCTTCTTACTTGCCATCGAGGATAAAGTCATATTAACCGAAAACTACCAAAAGCGTATCATCAAAGATCCAATTATTACAGAAGACAGATGCAGGAAAAGCCACCAGCAGAAAGAAACGATCGAGCACATAACAAGCGGATGTAAAATATTAGCCGGAACGGAATTCACAGCGAGACATGACTTAGCGGCAAAAGCAGTTCACTAAGCACTAGCCACAACAGACAAACTCATAGAAAACACAGATCCCTACTACAAATACACACCAACATCCATACTTGAAAATAAAGATTACAAGCTCTACTGGGACATCAGTATCCATAGAGATAAAACAGTCTCCACCAATAGACCCGATTTTACCTTTCAGTGCAAGAAAGGAAAAGTCACCTATTTAATTGACATAGCTGTCCCCAACAACACAAACATCCAAACGAAATACACAGAAAAAATCTCCAAATACGCAGACCTTGCAACAGAAATAAAAAGGCTGTGGAAACAAGAAAAAGTCATCACTGCCCCCCTCGTCATATCAGCCACAGGCCTTACACCAACAACATTCACACTACACTTAGTACAATTAGGACTCAACACAAATATACACAGAAATATTCAAAGGTCAGTGATTTTGAAAACATGTAATATTGTCAGGTCATTCCTTAATACACAATGGTAATAGCGTTTGTGCTGACTTGGCTTAGGTCAATCAGCCAAACATAGAACCACATTTACCTAATGTTAGAAAGAAGAACCAAAACAATAATAACACAGCCCCACAAAAAAAAAGTGGGTTATACTTTTGATGCGATATATCAGATCCGTAGTATTTTTGCCCGCTGATCATGAATCTGACGTCAGAATATCGCCATCACATCTCAATTTTTTTCTAACCTCAAAAAATAGGTATAAATTAGTAAAAATTAAGAAAAATATACTCCTAAAAAAATTGATTCAAGCTTTTTCGTGAATCCAAAGATGTATTAATATGTATTCGGACACGCTAAGCTAATATTCATCGGTTGGATTAAGCCATACAGTTCTGTTTTCTTTCTAACCTCAATAAATTAGACAGATATAGTGCTTCTCAAATGCAAAAACGAATTCAAATTAAAATTCAACCGATTCTTACCAAATTTGGTACACGGGGGTTTTTTGGGTTGCTGATTATGAATCTGAGGTCGGATTTGCAAAATTCAAAATGGCGGATCCAAGATGGCGGACAAAATTTTTGAGAACCAACCGATTCCTACCAAATTTGGTATACAGTTGGGGAGTCCTCAAACCTGATACTCTTAAACCCTAAACCCTGAAACCTCAGACTCCCACACCCTGTAACCTCAAAAAATAGACCTCAATAATCCTGTAACTTTAAAAATGAGACCCAATAAACTCAAAACCAGGACTTTTAAACCATATACTCTCAAATAGTAGACCCTTAAGCCCTAGAATTGCGAAGGTTAGACCCGCGCCTAACTTTCCTTTTTTTGGCTGTATCTTGTTCTTTTTTCCGCGAATGACCTATTCAAAGGCTTTCTGCCCAAACGCTTTTGAGGACTTGTTTCTCTTTTTAGCGACCAGCAATAGTCCGCTAGCATATGGTCATCCCATCGTCCTTGATACCGATTTTCTATGATTTTCAGATCTTGGTGAAAACGTTCCCCTTGTTCCTCACTGTAGTCACCAAGATTATCGGGGAAATCATCGATGTGGCAGTCCAGGAAATGTAATTTTAGATTCATTAAGCAACCTAATGTTTGAAAATTTTTTACCATTTTCTCGACTATTTCTTTGTACTTAGGACTTTTATTATTTTCCGAAAAGTTTGTTGCGACTTCTTTAAAACTAAGCCAAGCAGCTTTTTCAACTTTATTCATTTTAGTAACAAATAATGAATCTTGAAACAATTTTCTTATTTGTGGCCCGTCTTAATTTAGCTTCAGAAAATTTCGGAAATTTTTTATGCAAATATTTGAAACATGGGCCGTTTGTATCTAATGCTCTCGTGAATTGCTTCATAAGTCCAAGCTTAATGTGAAGCGGGGGAATAAGAACTTTTCCTGGATCTACCAATGGTGGAAACAATACATTATTTTCACCAGGAGTGAACGATTCTCTTGTTGGCCAAATTTTTTTCTTATAATGACGTTCCCTGTCTCTGCTATTCCACAGACATTTATAACAGGGATAAAGTGTAAACCCTGACTGTTGGCCAAGCAATATTGTTACAATTTTCAGATCTCCACAAATTTTCCAGTTATGATCAGCATATTTTATTTTTATCAAAAGCTGCTTCATTTTTTCATATTGCTCTTCCATAACTGTGGAATGAGCAATCGGAATGGGAGCGTAAACGTTGGTATTATGCGGCAAAACTGCCTTAATGCTCCGTTTAGAAGAATCAATGAACAGTCTCCATTCTTCAGGATCGTATGAGTTATTTTGAAATTCATCCATTAGACCTTTTACATCGGTACAATATGAAAGTGACAATTCCTCGTCCATTGTGAAATATTTTCGAAATTCTTCATCTCTGTTTCTATAATAAGAAATCGTAGCTTCTGGCTTAAGTAAATGTCTTTTCTTTAAAAAGGAAGCAAGATGCTCTGAACCATCTTTGGATAAGCCTAAATCTCTGACTAGATCACTAAGTTCTGACTGTGATACGAGTATTGGTTCTGGTTTACGATTGTATGGTAGAAATTCTTTATATGTGTCACTAGTATATGATAGGTTGTCACTAGAACATTCATTAGTAACAGTGTTTGAATCTTTTTCGACAATCTCAATGTTTTCGGCATGAACTGATAAGGTGAAATCATTTGTTTCCATAACATCAGCATCAAGTGGTTCAGGAGGCGGAATTAGTTTAGTTGGTCTTGTTACTGTCGATACATCGTTATAAGTAATAATGCTTTTATTTTTTCGGTTATGCCTAGATACAACATTCATACAAAAGTAGCAATCATTTTCACTGTATGGTCTATTCCATATTGCTGGTCTGGAATATTTAATCGCCTTCTTATTGATGTACAACATTATTTTGCAAGAACTGCAAATGATGTGGGGAACCCAATCTGTATCCTGGTGCTGTATTTCAATGTTAAAACAGACCTTATATAAGGTTTTAATCTTATCCGTTATCGGTGACCTCATTTTACTCAATACGTGTTGACAGCAAATATAACAAAATGAATCACTGTTTTTATCGCACTTATGAAAAGTCCTTGTACCGTGAGACCGTTTTCTTGTAGCATTATACTCTACATGAGCCAAGTCATCCACACATGAAGAGCTACGATCGCTGGATGACGACGGCTGCGGGCCCGCTTTCCCACCCTGACCAACCGCCGATACTGGGTTTCCGAGTCCCTGCATCGTAATTCTCTTTCTTCTACCTGCCATGACGGCATCTAAGCCGTTATCCAGGGATTCTGCCGGCTAGTGGAGTAACACCGTTGCCCACCGTCACCACGTGGAGGTGCCCTGGATGCAGGTAGAAGAATAAAAATCGACCGATGAATTTTCTCGGCGTTCAAAATGGCGCGAAAACATCTGCCATCTTGAATTTTGCAAATCCAACCTCAGATTCGTGATCAGCGACCCAAAAAATCCCCGTGTACCAAATTTGGTAAGGATCGGTTGAATTTTAATTTGAATTCGTTTTTGCATTCGAGAAGCACTATATCTGTCTGATTTATTGAGGTTAGAAAGAAAACAGAACTGTATGGCTCAATCCAAACGATGAATATTAGCTTAGCGTGTCCCAATACATATTAATACATCTTTGGATTCATGAAAAAGCTTGAATCAATTTTTTAGGAGTATATTTTTCTTAATTTTTACTAATTTTTACCTATTTTTTGAGGTTAGAAAAAAATTGAGATGTGATGGCGATATTCTGACGTCAGATTCGTGATCAGCGGGCAAAAATACTACGGATCTGATATATCGCATCAAAAGTATACCCCACTTTTTTTTTTGTGGGGCTGTGTAATCTATATCTATAATATATATTAAATGCAACATCTCTCTCTCTGTCCGTTAGTGCGCTTATCCCTCGAAAACGACTTATCCGATTTACGTGATTTTTTTTTAAATTCATAAATATGTTCTCTCACTCAGTTATATATATATATATATATATATATATATATATATATATATATAATATTATATTACATTACATACAATGTCTCTCTGTCTGTCTAGGTGTTCGTTAGTGCGCTTATAACTAGAGAACCACTTATCCGATTTACATGTTTTTTTTTTTTAATTCATGCATTTGTTCTCTGACCAGGTTATATATAATCTTCTATAATATATATAAAATGCAACGTCTCTCTGTCTATCCGTTAGTGCGCTTATCACTCGAGAACCACTTATCTGATTTACGTGTTTTTTTTTTTCTAATTTATATATTTGTTCTCTGGCTAGGTTATCTATAATCTTTTAAAATATATGGTATATAAAAAGCAACGTCCCTTTGTCTGTCAGTCTATCCGTTAGTGCGCTTATAACTCGAGAACCACTTATCCGATTTACGTGCTTTTTTTTAAAACATACATATGTTCCCTGGCCAGGTTAGGATATATTTTATTACGTTAGGTAATATAAGAAATAAGCAGTGACGAAAATAGTGAATCGAGTCGGAAAAAAGCCTACTGCTAGCGCGCTCTCTTACAATGCGCTGCCTAAACCGTTAAATACAGTATATATAAAATGCAACGTCTCTTTGTCTGACAGTGTACGTCCGTTAGTGCACTTATCACTCGAGAAAGACTTATCTGATTTTCGTGTTTTTTTTTTTAAATTCATAAATATGTTCTCTGGCCAAGTTATATAATAATAATAATGTATGTAATATATATAAAACGTAACGTCTGTCTGTCTGTCCGTTAGTGTGCTTAGCACTTAAGAAACACTTATCCAATTTACGTGTTTTTTTTATAAAATACATATCAAGTTATAGGATATATTTTATTACGTTAGGTAATTAGGTAAGCATAAGAAAAAAGCAGTGACGATAATAGTGAATCAAGCCCACGCGAGCGAAGCCGCGGGCACGGCTAGCAATATTATAAGGGTGGTTTTAAAATTCATTCAAATATTTTGATACGATTGGGATTAGATAAATTGAGTGACAGTTATTGGGAGAATTATCACCGTCCTTGTGGGGTAGGGTGATGATTTGGCGTAGGCGACATACCTTGGAATTGCGACAGTTATAGACAAATATATCATAGAATGGGAGCTTTTACGGCTTAGTCAGTTGAGAAATCAAGATACCTATAGCTAGAATACCCGTTGTAAAATAAAGTTCAGTTTACCCAATTTACCTTCACAATAACCTATAATATCCTTCCCATAAACTTTTTTGGACAACTAATCCTTATGGTACACCCTTTACAGGAATATTAAACGAGAAACGTTTCCTAAATGGACTTTTGTCTATAAAGTAATCTGATTAAGTAGTAGCTTTTCGTAGCACTTACTTCTCGTCCCATAAATTCTGATGCCTTTGATAGATGGACCGTATTTAAAGTGCATACAAAATGAACTGCTAATATGAAACCTCTTTAAATTTTCAACAATTTCAAGTTGCTACATATATTTAGCTTAATGGCCCAAAGTTATTCTGTTTGTTCAGACTAATTGGATTTTGCTAAATTGACTTGTGAGAAAATTCGAATAGAAACTGTGCAACTTAAAACTAAAAATTAGTTTCAGTTTCTGAGAAAATCGACGAAGAAGTTGAGGACATTTTAGGATCATAATAAAATTGATTGAATATAATTGAACGGATTGAACATCGCTAAACTGATTCAACACTTAACAACAAGTGTTCAGACAAGCGTCAAAAAAGTATGTTCCACGAGGAAAGCCTCAAGCAACAACAAATTGATTCCGAGTACGCTGAAACTTGTAGAACAAAGGAGAGACACCAAAAGATATACAAAGGAATATATATATATATATATATATATATATATATATATATATATATATATATATATATATATATATATATATATATCTATAATATATATAAAATGCAAGGTCTCTCTGTCTGTCTGTCTGTCTGTCTGTCTGTCTGTCTGTCTGTCTGTCTGTCCGTTAGTAACCTTATCACTGGAGAACCACTTATCCAATTTACGTACTTTTTTTTTTAAAAACATACATATGTTCTCTGGCTAGGTTATAAGCTATATTTTATTACGATAGGTAGCATAAGGAATAAGCAGTGACGATAATAGTGAATGAAGTCGGAAAAAAGTTTATCGCTAGCGCGTTCCCTTGCAATACACAGTCTAAACCATTAAATATGGAACAATATTATGTAGTAGAGAATATCTAGAATCTATAATATATATAAAATGCAATGTCTCTCTGTCTGTCTGTCTGTCCACTGGTGCGTTTATCACGCGAGAACCACTTATCCGATTTACGTCTTTTTTTAAATTCATACATATATTCTTTGGCCAGGTTATATAATAATAATAATAATAATAATCTATACCTATAATATAAACAAATTGCAACCTCTCTCTGTCTGTCTGTCTGTCCGTTAGTGTGTTTATCCCTCGAGAACCACTTATCCGATTTACGTGATTGTTTAAATTCGTACATATGTTCTCTGACCAGGTTTTAGATATATATTTTATTACATCTATAATATATATAAAATGCAACGTCTCTCTGTCTGTCTGTCTGTCTGTCTGTCCGTTAGTGCGCCTATCACTGAAAAACCACTTATCCGATTTACGTACTTTTTTTTTTAAAACATACGTATGTTCTCTGGCCAGGTTTTAGGCTATATTTTATTACGATAGGTAGCATAAAGAATGAGCAGTGACGTAAAATAGTGAATGATGTCGCAAATAAGTTTGCCGTTAGCGCGTGCCTTTGCAATACACAGCCTAAACCATTAAATATGGAACAGTATTATGTATCTGTATATGTATAATCTATAATATATATAAAATGCAATGTCTCTCTGTCTGTCTGTCTGTCCATTAATGCGTTTATCACGCAGGAGCCACTTATCAGATTTACCTGTCTTTTTTTAAATTCATGCATATATTCTTTGGCCAGGTTATATAATAATAAAAATAATCTATATCTATAACATATATAAAATGCAATGTTTGTCTGTCTGTCTGTCCGTTAATGCACTTATCCATCGAGAACCACTTATCCGATTTACGTGATTTTTTAAATTCATACATATGTTCTCTGACCAGGTTATAGGTATATATTTTATTACATCTATAATATATATAAAATGCAACGTATTCTGTCTGTCTGTTTGTCCGTTAGTGCGCTTATCACTGGAGAATCACTTATCCGATTTTCGTACTTTTTTTTTTTTAAACATACATATCTTCTCCGGCCAGGTTATAGGCTATATTTTATTACGATAGGTAGCATAAGGAATGAGCAGTGACAATAATAGTAAATGAAGTCGGACAAAGTTTACCGCTAGCGCGTTCTCTTGCAATACACAGTCAAAACCATTAAATATGGAACAATATTATGTAGCAGAGAATATCTATAATATATATAAAAGGCAATGTCTCTCTGTCCGTCTGTCTGTCTGTCTGTCCGTCCGTTAGTGTGCTTATCACTGCAGAACTACTTATCCGATTTACGTGCTTTTTTTTAACCATACGTATGTTTTCTGGCCAGGTTATAGGCTACATTTTATTAGGTGACATAAGGAATAAGCAGTGACGATAATAGTGAATTAAGTCGGAGAAAAGTTTGCCGCTAGCGCGTTCTCTTGCAATACACTCCCTAAAGCATTAAATATGGAACAATATCATGTAGCAAAGAATACAATATATATAAAATGCAGCGTCTCTCTGTCTGTCTGTCTGTCCGTGTTTTTATAAATTTATACATATATTCTATATAATTCGATATAAGCCTAGATAATGGGAGATAAGGTGAGATAATTGGAGATAAGGAGAAATAATGGGAGATAAGTCGAGATAAGCCTCGATAATGGGAGATAAGGTGAGATAATGGGAGATAAGTATAAATAATGGGAGATAAGGAGAGATAATGGGAGATAAGTAGAGATAAGTCTAAATAATGGGAGTTATGGTGAGATAATAGGAGATAAGGAGAAATAATGGGAGATAAGGAGAAATAATGGGAGATAAGGAGAAATAATGGGAGATAAGTCGAGATAAGCCTAGATAATGGAAAATAAGGTGAGATAATGGGAGATAAGGAGAAATAATGGGAGAAAAGGAGAAATAATGGGAGATGAGCAGAGATAAGCCTAGATAATGGAAATTATGTAGAGATAATGGGAAACAAGGAGAAATATTGGGAGATAAGGAGAAATAATGGGAGATATTTTATTACGTTGGGTAACATAAGGAATAAGCAGTGACGATATTAGTGAATCAAGTCCACGCGAGCGGAGCCGCGGGCCCGGCTAGTATATATATATATATATATATATATATATATATATATATATATATATATATATATATATATATTTATAGATATATGGGACGTTCTTTGTCAAACGGAACAAGGCTCTGCCCAAAATTCATGTTGATGGATTTTAGTGATTTTGGGCTTAAAATGTTCATTATTGATCCCTCTTTATGGGCTAGTGTGGCCTTTTGGAAAATTTCAAAATGGCGGCTCAACATGGCGGACCGAAATCAGAGAAAAATCAGGATTTTGGAGTAAAAAATTAGCCAAAAAAAAAATTATGGCCGATTCGATTAGTTTTGTGTGCAAATTGTTTGTAATTGATAGCCCTAAAAAGTTGGATACGTAGGTTGGCGAAATCCAACATGGCAAATCCAAGATGGCTGCTGAAACCTCAAAATCGTCGAAAAATGAAAAAAATCAAGACTCTGACTAGAGTTTTTGGCACTTAACCTAATTATATTGGGCTCAAATGTTGAGTTTCAATCACTCATTACATATGCAGATTATTATGAATCTAAAATCCAAAATGGCTGCCCCGATTAACCTCAAAATGTAATAAAATCGGTAAAAAACGGTGAAATTTAGGTGGAAACAGTCCCGAACGAGTATATTAATGGCCACCTAGCGGTGAAATAGAAAACTTTTCATTTTCGCGACTACTTCTATAGACCGCTTGAATAAATATAAATACAAAATTTATTGTAATAAAATTTTTGATGACGATGTTTTCCCTTCTGACTCTTAAAGATATAGAATTCTGAATATTCTCCAAAAACAGTGAAAATCATGTAACGGCTCTTTAAAAATAAAATATTCTCCAATTGTTTGGTCTGAAAATACCTTTTCTGTACACATTATAGCATTTTTTCCTAATTAAAAATGAATTATTGAGATCAATATTTTAAGCAGAATTTAAATAGAGTTTTAGAGACCAAAATTCGGTTCAATAGACTTTTAGAGTAAACTTAATAGAGAGCACCATTAAATACTCGTTTTTTATTATTTGCGTCAAAAAAAACAGTCATTCCTTGATATATTTCATAATAGTCATAAAATATAGTAGGATAATTATATATTTTATAATATTTCCATTTATTATAACTATTTTAAATCTAACCTTGTATGTTCAATATTTATGTAACAGTCATGTCACATTCTTCTGAAAAAGTTAGTCAAGATAGATGTCGTAATCCGTTTGGTAAAGGAAAAGATCTGCGCCGGGTTTCAAATTAATTTTTATCCAAGCATCCTGATATTTCTGAAAAAGTTGTGATTTGTACAGATTGTAGAAAGGAGAACTATAACTCCTCCACCACCACGAGATAACACGTTTTGCTTAAGAATTTCAAATAAATGGGTTGTTTGAGTTCATTTGAGAGTGGGTTTTTGCCTTATATAAGGCATTGCTTGACGCCATTTTGACTCCACGATATTTGATTTATGAAGTTTGACTTCATGATACAGAAAAGCAATAATTTGACGATCTATGAACCATCGATATATTCGTTCGGGCCTGTTTCCACCTAAATTTCACCTTTTTTTGCCGATTTTATCACATTTTGAGGTTAATCGGGGCCGCCATTTTGGATTTTGGATTCATAATAACCTGTATATGTATTGAGTGATTGAAACTCAACATTTGAGGCCATTATAATCAGGTTAAGTGTCAAAAACTCTAGTCAGAGTCTTGATTTTTTCTTTTTTTAATGATTTTGAGGTTTCAGCCGCCATCTTGGATTCGCCATGTTGGATTTCGCCAACCTACGTATCCAACTTTTTGGGGCCATTAATTACAAACAAATGATCTTGATTTTTCTCTGACTTTGGTCCGCTATATTGCGCCACAATTTTAAAATTTTCCAAAAGGCCTCACTAGCTCATAAAGAGGGATCAATAACGAACATTTTAAGCCCAAGATCACTAAAATCCATCAACATGAATTTTGGGCAGAGCCTTGTTCCGTTTGACAAAGAACGTCTCATATATATATATATATATATATATATATATATATATATATATATATATATATATATATATATATATATTTGGGTTTAACTGTATACATCCACAAGTAATATATAACAATTATACAACTAAGTGCCTTCTCCAAACCTCTCTATCGTCCGCCATTTCTTCGTCCATTCCTCGTGACCTCATGGCTTGTCTCATATCTTCATTCCAGGATCTACGTGGTCGTCCTTTTTTATTTCTTCCCGGTGGTTTCCATGTCCAGAGTCTTTTGGGCCA
Source organism: Pachyrhynchus sulphureomaculatus (assembly GCA_019049505.1). Lineage (NCBI taxonomy): Eukaryota > Metazoa > Arthropoda > Insecta > Coleoptera > Curculionidae > Pachyrhynchus > Pachyrhynchus sulphureomaculatus. The sequence goes on from CM032449.1 coordinate 4,202,914, forward strand.
TCTTGTATCGTTCACTCTGAGTAGGTGTCCAAACAATTTTAATCCTCTATTTTCTATTCTTTGTATAATTGTTTCTGTTGCGTATTTCATGGTTTGTTATGTGTTGGAACTTGGACACTCCGGCGCTTCTTCTCAGGTAATCCATCTCTATCGTTGTTATTTTTCTTTTATCGTCTTCTTTCATTACCCACAGTTCACTACCATTACTTAAAACCGATTCTACCATTCCATTTCTTTAGAACGTTGTCTACAAATATATTAAATAAGAGTGGTAAAAGGCAACGCCCTTGTCTTAGACCTTTTGTAATGTGGATAGCTTCCGAGAGATAGCGTCCTTGTTTCACATATCCTATATTTTCATTATATAACTCTTTTATTGTTGTTATCATCCTTTCTTTTATCCTTACTGTTCTCAAGACATGCCAGTATCGTATGCCTTCTTAAGATCTATAAAGGTCATATGTATTTCGTCATCTTTTTGGATCTTCTTTTCTATCAATTGTTGTAAAGTAAACAAGTTGTCTATACACGACCGGCCCGGAGTAAATCCGCTTGGTTTTCGGATATCTTTCCTTTAATTGTTTCTCTTATTCTATTCTGCAATATTTTACCATACAGTCTGTTCATAGTGCTTGTAACGCATATACTACTATAATTATTAGGGTCTTTTCTATTTCCTTTCTTATAGATTGATGAAATGTAACTTTTTTCCATTCGGTAGGTGTTCTCCTTGTGATATACAATTATTAATTAAGCTAGTTATTGTTCTCCACATGGTTATACCTCCATTTTTAATCATTTCTGCAGAGATATCACCTGGTCCGGCCGCTCTTCCATTCTTCATCGTTTTTAGATTTGCTTGTACTTCCTCCATGGTTATTTCGTCCCAGTCCTTTCCCTCCGTGTCTTCTGATTCATTGTCCTCTATACTAAGGAATTCTTGTCTGTTTTCAGTTAGTAATATTTCGTAATAATTTTTCCATTCTTCCAGGGGTATTAAATTTACGGCCCTCTCTTTGTTGTTTGTTTTCATATTTTTGATGGTTTGCCACACTTCTGTCGATTGTGCTGCTCCAATATACGTGTTAATCTGTGCATATTTTCGTTCCCAGTATTAATTTTTTTCTTTTTTATTTTCTTACGTACCTCTCTATTTTTTTTCTTTGTATTCTCCCCTATTATAATAGATAATTAAATATTTATATAGGGTGGAATGTGACAAGTTGCAATCTTCAGTTACGCTTTGCTTAGGAGAGCCCTATTGGTGATTATTAATAGCATTAAATACTTCCAGGTGCTCTAAAAGAAAGATATTACTGAAAGAAATGCAACTTGTCGACAGTTATTTGGCAATGCCTATTTAAATTTTCTAGAGATCAGTTAAACTTTAGCGCAATTCCATCATGGAGGCAACATTCTATTTTTTGGAGAATAAATTTAGTAATACAATAAGTACGGTCAGAGGTATGTCACTATGTTCTGAGGCTTAAACAATCACCATCATCACCTAGCCTCTCTCATCCACTGCTGATCATTGACCTCCTCTAAGTTTTTCCAGTCCCTTCGGTGTTGTGCTTTTGCTATCTGGTTCCGAGTTATTTTTTAGGTCGTCCGTCTATCGGTTAGGTGGCCTGCCTCTGCTTCTTTTGACTTCCTCCGGTCTCCATTCAACCTTTATCCACATATGGTCCTTCAAGCGCGTTAGGTGACCAGCCCACCTCCATTTGAGCGCCGTCCGTAAATGCGTTTTACAATATCTACTATCCTTGTACGATTTTCAATGATTCTGTCTGAGATTCTATTTCTTCTTGCGCACCTAAAAACTTGTTAACCAAAGAAGATTTTAATATTTTACTTTTGGCAATTAGAATATTAAAATACTGTCTGCGCCTCTGTTGTTGTAACTTTGTAAATTAAACTTTCAAAATCCTTTTGTTTACAATAATTTTTCGAATAACATATGAGTGAAACCCTTAGAAGTCACAAAAGGGAACAAATGAGCTTAACTGTTTGACGTTTTGTAAAATTCCGATTTTACATTTTTAATTTAATACAACTTAACACAAAAGGAGCATTGAGAATATATCATTTTTCTTTTGTTTCATTTCTGACATGTGAAAGCTCGGAGGCGAAAAATTTATTTGCTTCCAAAAGGAATTTGTTCGGAATGGTCAATTCAGAAACGAATATATAGAAATAAAATATTGCGTGTAGCAAAATTCTAGTAATTTAGTAATTTTCGCCACATGACTTTTTGAAAATTTAAATGTATACTTGTTCATACTATCAATATTTGCCTCTGAGTGTAAAGGATATATTTGTTCTTTCTTTCTAGTTTCTTGAACTAAAGCTCGTTTGTTTGGAGTTGATAGCACACAATATCTATATCTATAATATATATAAAATGCAACGTCTCTCTGTCTGTCTGTTTGTCCATTAGTGCGCTTATCCCTCGAGATCCACTTATCCGATTTACGTGCTTTTTAAATTCATACATATGTTCTCTGACCAGGTTATAGATATATATATATATTATTACATTTATAATATATATAAAATGAAACGTATATCTGTCTGTTTGTCCGTTTGTGCGCTTATCACTGGAGAAACACTTATCCGATTTACGTACTTTTTTTTTTTAAACATACATATGTTCTCTGGTCAGGTTATAGGCTATATTTTATTACGATAGGTAGCATAAGGAATGAGTAGTGACGTAAAATAGTGAATGATGTCGGAAAAAAGTTTGCCGCTAGCGCGTTGCCTTGCAATTCACCGCCTAAACCATTAAATATGGAACAATATTATGTAGCAGAGAATATCTATAATCTATAATATATATAAAATGCAATGTCTCTCTCTCTCTCTGTCTGTCTGTCCATTAGTGCGTTTACCACGCGAAAACCACTTATCCGATTTATGTGTCTTTTTTTTAAATTCATATATATATATATCCTTTGGCCAGGTTTCATAATAATAATAATAATCTATATCTATAATATATAAAATGCAACGTCTCTCTGTCTGTCTGTCTGTCCATTAGTGCGCTTATCCCTCGAGATCCACTTATCCGATTTACGTGATTTTTTAAATTCATACATATGTTCTCTGACCAGGTTATAGATATATATTTTATTACATCTATAATATATATAAAATGTAACGTATAGCTGTCTGTTTGTCCGTTTGTGCGCTTATCACTGGAGAACCACTTATCCGATTTACGTGCTTTTTCTTTAAACATGCTAAACCATTAAATATGGAACAATGTCATGTAGCAAAAAATATCTATAATATATATAAAATGCAACGTCTCTCTGTCTGTCTGTCTGTCCGTTAGTGCGCTTATCACTGGAGAACCACTTATCCGATTTACGTGCTTTTTTGTTAAACATACGTATGTTCTCTGGCCAGGTTATAGGATATATTTTATTACGTTAAGTGACATAAGGAATAAGCAGTGACGATAATAGTGAATCAAGTCGGAGAAAAATTTGCCGCTAGCGCGTTCTCTTGCAATACACTGCCTAAAGCATTAAATATGGAACAATATCATGTAGCAAAAAATATAATATATGTAAAATGCAACGTCTCTCTGTCTGTGTGTCTGTCCGTTAGTGCGCTTATTACTCGAGAACCCCTTATCCGATTTACGTGTTTTTTTTTAATTCATACATTTGTTCTCTGGCCAGGTTATCTATAATCTTCTATCTAGAATATATATAACGTCTTTCTGTCTGTCTGTCCGTTAGTGCGCTTATCACTTGAGAACCACTTATCCGATTTACGTGTTTTTATAAATTTAAACATATCAAATCAAATCAAATCAAAATCAGTTTATTTGCCAATATCTACAAATTCATAATGTGATAGAAATTAAATTTGCTCGAAATACGACAAAAAGGATGGCACAGCGACTATAAATAGCCGATACCACAAGCCCTTCACTATTTGGGCATGTGTAGTGCCAGTGGCGAACTTATACCTTAAAAATAAATAAAAAACTAATTGAAAAAATTCTAAAAATAAAAATTCTAAAAAATAGCAGAGCGTAAAGAGGGAACGGCGAGCACACAGCGAAACGGGTGGCGGAGACGCGGGGAGATGTATATACATAAACAGAGTAAATTTTACATAATATGATATGGTGGGCAAGTGGTACCACCACTAAAAGGATCCCAAAAAATTATATACAAAATAGGTAAATATTACGTTAAATTAGAATTCTTTTGCTGGTTAATAAGTTGGTGTTTTACATAGGAAGAAAACTTGCCTGGTGATAATTGTTTAACCTCTTGTGACAAAGAATTCCACAAATGCACAGCAACAAAAATAAAGGACTTTTGAAAGGCTGCCTTCCTGTGTTGAGGAACTCTAAAAGAATTAATGTTTCTCGTATCGTGCGGATGCAGAAAAACACTAAATTGTTCTCTGAGGTATTGGGGTGGTCCAAATTTAAAAATCCGATAGACGAAATTATACAAATGACACTTTCTACGACATATGTTCTATAAAATTCGATATGAGCCTAGATAATGGGAGATAAGGAGAAATAATAGGAGATAAGTCGAGATAAGGCTTGATAATGGGAGATAAGGTGAGATAATGGGAGATAAATATAAATAATGGGAGATAAGGAGAAATAATGGGAGATAAGCAAAGATAAGTCTAGATAATAAAAATAATGGGAGATAAGGAGAAATATTGAGAGATAAGTCGAGATAAGCCTAGATAATGGGAAATAAGGTGAGATAATGGGAGATAAGGAGAAATAATGGGAGATAAGGAGAAATAATGGGAGATGAGCAGAGTTAAGCCTAGATAATCGAAATTATGTAGAGATAATGGGAGATAAGGAGAAATATTGAGAGATAAGGGGAAATAATGGGAGATATTTTATTACGTTGGGTAAATTAAGGAATAAGCAGTGACGATAGTGGTGAATCAAGTCCACGCGAGCGGAGCCGCGGGCCCGGCTAGTGGGTTATAAATACTAAAATGTCATAAATCATAAGCGTCTGAAATTTCTTTACCAATTATTCGCATTTTTAGTTTTAATCACCTTTATTTTCTGTCTCTATACAACAGTGCGATCTTTTTTTAAAAAATACTTAATTACGTCCTTCTAAACTTTACAATAAGCTACATAAATCAACGCATTTAAAAATTTATTTTAATGAGTAAATGATGAAACTAAAAATCTTATTTACTTTCTGTCGGTATTACTCAAGCCAGTTAAGTCATAGAACATATGATATCTTACACCATTGCCAGAGTGATTTTTGAACGTTGTCAAATAACTATACAATGTGAAGCAATGTGTAAAGGAACGCATTTGCGAATTTGACAATGGAATTAAAAAATGCAAACAAACATCCCACGATCTTAGAAACTGTTGCTCGGAGCAACATTTACCAAGAGAGCATTTTTAGACAAGAGAAGATGGAGAATACGCATATTTAATTAAAAATATCATACAGAGTGGCATAAAAAAGTTATGACAATTTAAGAGTATACACAGTGCAATACGTGGCGCCTCTACAATTTACAACAAAACTGTGAGCTGATTTCGATTTCTCATCTCAGAAAATCCCTTAGCACTGAATCTTGTACAAATAATACAATTATTAAGAAAGCTACTTAAAAGAAACTAAAATAAAAGTAGAACTTTGACACCTTGTATCTCAAAAATTACGACTTTTTGGGTCGAAGTCGTTTTAGGCAATAGACAATAGACAATTTATTCATCTTTTCAGCTACAAAAGTTGTAGATAAGGCATGTCATCAAAGGGATGTATGATCCCATCTTAGGTAATATCAAAAATAATATACAGAAAAAAAAAGAAATCTTACTATTAAACACATTAATACACAGTAAATACAAGATATAACAAAATACATAACATACATACAGTCCCTGGCCAAATTATTAGACGCACTGTATTTTTTTTAGTAATTTTATGTTTCTTAAGAGTTTTTATGCAATAATGGTATATTTAAACTACAATATTATTGATTTTTATTTAAAAGAATTGTTGTAGACTACATATTTGTATTTATTTTTAACATATGGCAACACTGTGTTGACAAAGTGATACATGAACGTAAACAAGTACAAACCTGTATCAGTCGCGATCGGAATCGAGTCAGGTACGGACGTGTTTCTGTGGCTTTATGGACTGTGATTGTTTGTTTAACAGTTTTATACTACTCAGTTATTGGTTTATTTTGTATGCAGTGTTTTAAAAAATAATTGGACTATTTTCATTATGGGTAGAAAAGGCGATCTTTCACCACGTAAAAAAGCTGAAGTGAAGGCCCTTGTGATTGCGAAAACATTTACAAACCGAGAAATATCACGAAGATTGGAGGTTTCTGAAGCTAGTGTACGACGCATAAAAAAGAAAATTGAGTCAGGGAAGGAATTAAGCCCGAAAAGAAAGAAAAGATGCGGTAGAAAACCAATTTTCACTCCACGGTCAGAGAGATGTCTGAAGAAAATTTGTGTAGAAAACAGATTTGCTACCACAAAGGTAATAAAATCACAACTCCAGGATGCTAGCGTAAATGCTTCTGAGCGCACTGTTCGAAGAAAATTGAAAGAATTAGATTTTAAGGCTTGTCGCCCCGCCAGGAAGCCCAAGTTAACAGCTGCAATGAAAGCAAAGCGCCTGAAGTGGGCCAAACAATGGCAAGACAAAGATGTGGACTTCTGGAGATCGGTAATATACAGCAATTTAATCAATAATTGATACATTATTATCATTTTCAGTTAAATAAAGCAAATAAACATGGAAGTTTATATATTTTTCCTATTTTTGACAGGTCTGCTTCAGTGACGAAAGCACATTCGAAATTTTGCAGAATAAAGCTCAGTATGTGCGTCGTCGTCATGGAGAAAAGTTTCATCCTGATTGTGTCGTCCCGACGGTTAAACATCCCACCAAAGTGATGATTTGGTCAGTCATCAGCGGCAAGGGCACTGGACGTCTGTACGTCGTCAAAGGAATAATGAGGCAAGATCAGTACAAACAAGTATTACAAAATCGGTTGATTCCGCAGCTCAGAGACTGGTTTTCAAATGGGGAACCATTCACTTTCATGCAAGATGGAGCTTCCTGCCACACTGCTTGGTCTGTTAAAGCTTTTTTGGCAGAAAAAAATATCCCTCTGTTGGATTGGCCCTGATATGAACCCCATTGAAAATGTGTGGGAGCTGATGAAAAGAGAAGTGGCTAAAGATGTGATTACCAACAAAACCCAGCTCCTAGAAAAGATTATTCATGTGTGGAATCATCATCCTCAAATGCAGGAGACAGTACAATCTTGCATTGATATCATGCCGCGCAGAATTAAAGCTTTGATAGCGGCTAAAGGTGGCTCAACTAAATATTGACTTTTACTAACATTAATTTCACTTTTCTTTAAAACTTAATAAACTTATGCTTTTCTAAATTAATGCTGTTTTATTTATGTCAAATAAATAGGTAATTGATTGGATAATATAAAAATAAAAAACAAATCAATTTAAAATAATAAAACGGTACAATATCACTCGGTAATTAATATTTTACATGAAATCTTGCAGTGCGTCTAATAATTTGGCCAGGGACTGTATTTATAACAAACAAATTTATAACAAACAAAATACATACTGAAAATACATTAATTAAGTCAAGATGTTATAAAGAATAACATTCACACTCTGCCCAGCAGATAACTTTCAAATTCAGTTACAGAATAAAAAGTTTTACTTAATACTATAGTTTATATTTGTTTTTTTAAAACGTGCCATAGATTCAATCCTTTTTACATTTTCCGGCAGTAAGTTAAACAGTCTGCAACCTAAGTAATGACTAGTTTTTTTAACATATTCATGATTGTGTTTTTCAATATAAAAATTTTCTCCGTTTCGAGACGGATAACGATGAAAAGATCTATGCGACATGAAGCCATCTTGATTTTGATAGATATACATTAAGAGTTTACATATATAAATACTTGTAACTGTTAATACTTTTCTATTCTTAAAGACTGCGTTATATGGCATACTAAAAATTAGTCTCATGATTCGTCTTTGCATTACCAGCACTCTGTCCAGTTCCTGCGCACTTCTCCAAACCGCCAGACCATAGGACATGGCTGGGTACGCATTAGCGTAATAGACAGTTATGAGATTGGGAACACTTAATGAGTTTTTTAAAGATTTTATCATGAAAAAATATTTATTTAGTCTTGAGCAAACGTCATCTATGTGCAAACTCCATTCGAGGTTAGAATCTATTATGATTCTTAAAAACTTTGAACTATGGATAACAGGCAAATTCATATTATTAAATACAATACTTAGGTTTATTGGTTTGCGCATTTTTGTCTTAAATTCCATAGACACGGTCTTTGATAGATCTATTATAAGGTTGTTCTTTTTACACCAGTTTGAGAACTCAGTCAATATTATTTTAATTTTTTTTCTCCAAAAGTTTCTCATCTTTGGCTGAGATGACTATGGTCGTGTCGCAGCGAACATAAAAACGATTCCACATGAAATGTATTCAGGTAAGTCGTTTATGAACAACAAGAAAATTAGAGGACCCAGGACACTGCCTTGAGGGGTCCCTAAGTCACAGTTTGTTATTTGCGAAAAAATATTACCAATTTTTATTTTAAAGTTTCTACCCTTCAAAAATGAATTAAACCATTTATTAGTGGTCCTCTAATACCTAGCCTTTCAAATTTTTTAACAACAAAGCCTGGGTCTATTGTGTCAAATGCTCTTGTTAGAACAAATAGTAGAGATACTACTTTCTCATTTATATCAAGTTTTTTATATACTCGTATATTCTTTATAAAGTCGATCGCTGCGGTCTCTGTAGAGTGCTCTTCTCTAAACCCGTGCTGGTGTGAGGTTAGAACTTTGTTATTATCAAAAAATGGAGTTATCTTATTGTAAATAACTTTTTCAAAAACCTTTGAGAAAGAGTTAAGTAAAGATATAGACCTATAATTTTCAATTAAAAGAGGATCGCCCTTTTTAAATACAGGTAAAATGTTAGCCTCTTTCAGTCGTGAAGAGAAAATACCTTCATAAGCAGACATATTTATTAAATAAACCAAGCAAGCAATTACTTTAGGCGAACACCTCTTTAACAAAGTAATAGGTACCTCATTTGGTCCCGTTGATTTTTTATTGGGTAACTTTTTTATGGCAGATCTAACATCCTGTGAAGTTACGTTAGTATATTAAAAGGCATCAAAACATTTTTTTGATACAGTGCATTCCTGTGATAAACCGTTACTGAAGTGAGAATTTAATTTATTTTTTACAACAGTAAATAAATAATTACTAAAGCTACTTGCTATGTCTTCTGCATTAGTAAGAGTGACATTATCTGTGCATATTTGGTTAATGTATCTTTTGGAAATATTTTGGTTTTTGCCATTTAAAAAATTAATTATATTCCAGGTGGTCTTTGTTTTGTTTTTTGAGTTATTTATTTTCCTGTTATAGTAGCTTTCTTTTTCTTTCTTAATTTTACTATTTATGTCTTTTTAGGTGTTTATATTTATTTTTTAGTTGTAGTCCTCAGTACGTTTCTGTAACCAATGTAAATTTTTTAAGTTTTTAAGATCCTCTAGGAGTTCATTAAAAAAATAAATTTTTTTATTGTGTAGTTTATTTTCCTTAACCTCTTTATTTAGACAGCTTATTTGAAAGCACCAATTAAACGCATCAAAGAAGTGTTCAAAGTTTTTTTCCATATTGCTCTGAGTAAAGTCTATTTTAAATGAATCAAAAAGAAAATTAAATTCGTTAATTGAACCATTGTCAACCACCCTAAGGCACCGGACCGTTTCCCGTTGAACTGCCTCTGGTAATATTGCTTGCTCGTCGTGACAATATATAAGTTGACAAAAATGATCGGAAATTCCAGCATCAAAATTTTTGCAAGAAAAAAGTTCTGGTTTGGACGTGATGACATAATCAAGACCAGAGGTACTGGTAATATTTTTCCTATTAGTAACAATTCTAGTTGCTCCATTAAGCAAAGATGTTAGTCTATTTGAGTCAAATATATCCTTAGCATTTTATAGTATTTACAGTTTCTGCTACTAGGCAGATGGTCAATGTTAAGATCAGAACAGATTAAAATATTTTTAAAATTATCCAAAATTGTTGTCAATAGTTCAGAAAAAATGTCAAGCAAACCCTTAATGTCAGTCGACGTTCCTGGTCTATACACTAATGATATGCAATATTCTTTGTATTCTATGGCAGAGCACTCAAACGGCATTTCAGTAGAGAAATTATTATAGCCATGTAATATTTTACAACTTTCAGAAACACTATTTTTTGCATAAATCACAGCCTCTATAATTTGGGAGAAGGCCAGATTATGAGAGATAAGGCGAAATAATTGGAGATAAGGCGGAATAATGATAGATAAGGCGATATAAGCCTCTATCATGGCGGAGAATTTGAGATTAGGGGAGATAAGGCAAAATAATGGAAGATAAGGCGGAATAATGATAGATGAGGCGATACAAGCCTCTATAATGGGGGAGAATTCGAGATTATGGGAGATAAGGCGAAATAATGGGAGATAAGGTGAAATAATGATAGATAAGGCGATATAAGCTTCCATAATGAGGGAGAATTCGAGATTATGGGAGATAAGGCGAAATAATGGGCGATAAGGCGAAATAATGATAGATAATGCGATATAAGCCTCTGTAATGGGGGAGAATTCGAGATTATGGAAAATAACGCGAAATAATGGGAGAAAAGGCGGAATAATGATAGATAAGTCGATATAAGCCTCTTTAATATGGCAGAATTCGTGATTACGGGACTTTTTGGACTAAAATAAGTTGGGTTAAAAGGTTCTATTTTCATCCCAGAAATCCACAGTAACTCTATGTTCACGGAATACTGGGACACCCTGTATATTTAGTATACTGTTTGGTAATAGTGGCAACCATCAATAAAATATACATAAATGTAAAGAATATTTTACCTATATATATATATATATATATATATATATATATATATATATATATATATATATATATATATAACAAGGATTTTCTACAGCTGACGCTGTCTTCCTTCTCTCAGCCTTTGATTCCATCCGTTTCTATCTTCCCAGTCTCCATCTGTTAGACCCCTGTCCTCCATAGCCTCGTCCACATCGTCTCTCCACGATCGTCTGGGTCTTCCTCTTTTTCTTCTCCCTATAGGGCTCCACTCCGTTATTTTCTTTATCCATCTATTATCTTCGCTTCGTCTTATGCGTCCACACCATTTTAATCGTTTTTCTTCAATGGTATTTATTGCGTTCTCTTTGATATTCATTCTGCTTCTTATTTCTTCATTGGTTATTCTCTCCATACGTGTCACTCTACAACATCTTCTCCAATACTCCATCTCTACCACGTTAATTTTAGATTTGTTTCTTTTGTTGATCGTCCATGTTTCTGACCCATATGTCATTATGCTTTGTATTATTGATTTGAATATGCGTGTTTTGTTTCTCTTTGTAATGTGCTTGTCCCACAGGATCGAATTTAATTGTCTTATGCATGTTCGCGTTTGTCCTAATCTAGCTTTAATCAGAAGATGTTGCGTTTTTTGAAATGATGGTTCCTAGATATTTAAATCTATCGGTTCCTTTGATTATTGTTTCGTTATCTACTTCTGGATTCTCCACGTTTCCCTCCTTTGTTGTTAGATATTCCGTTTTATCAAAGTTTATTGCTAATCCTGCATTAGTGTATTCTTCTTTCAGTTTTCTTACTATATAACTGAGGTCTTCCTCATCTTGCGCTATGATTACTTGGTCGTCTGCGAGTATAGAGTATATAAGTAATCTTCTGGTATTGGGACTCCCATTCCACTACATTTTTGCTTCCATTTTTTTAATGTTTGTTCGAGGTATATTTTGAATAGTGTTGGGGATGTAGAGCATCCTTGTAATAGGCATTTTGATGTTTGGAGTCTCTTCCCTATTTTTTTGTACTATTTTTATGTTCACTGTGTTGTTTTCGTAGAGAGCTTTTACTGCGTATATTAGTTCTTTGTCAATGCCTATTTCTTTCATTGCGTTCCATAATCTTTGTCTTGGTACTGAGTCATAGGCCTTTCTTATGTCTATGAAGGCTAGATGAACTTCTCTATTCTTTGCCAGTTTTTTTCCCATTGTTTGTTTTATAGTGTATATGTGGTCTATACATGATTTTCCGACCGTAAAGCCTGCTTGGTCTTCTACAATTTTTCCTTTTATATTTTCCTCCATGATATTTTTAATAATTTTTCCATACAAACGTCCCATACTCGATATTATGCTTAGGCCTCTATAGTTTGTGCATTTTCTGCGATCTCCCTTTTTAAATATGGATACTATATAAGCTTTTGACCATTCCTCTGGTATTTTTTCTCCATTTATCGCTCTGTGGAACATGTTTCTCAGCATTCGATGTAATTTATTAGACCCGTACTTAATCATTTCATTTATCACACCCCCAGGCCCTGCAGATTTATTATTTTTGAGTGTTTTTATTGTCTTCTTTACTTCTTCATAGCTTAGTTCTATCTCTTTTATTTCCTTATTCTGTTCTTCTTCAGGATTATCTTCTTGGAATTCTTGTCTATCTTCTGTTAGCATCTTCTTATAATATTCTTCCCACTCGCTTTCTGGGATGTACTCTATATACGTCTTCTCTCTATTGTTAGTCTTTCAAGCTTTAATTATTCTCCATGACTCTGTACTTCTAGTTCCTCCTATATACTGTTCTACATGTTCGCACGATTTTTCCCATCTCTCGTTCTTTTCTTTGTTTATCATCCTCCTCGTTTCTGCATTTTTCTCTTTATATTTCTGTAGATCTTCTTCTGATTTTGTATTCAGCCATTTTTCGTATAGTCTTTTTTTCTCCTTTATAGATTCTTTGGTTTTTTCACAGATTCTAATTTTATGTTTCTCATTCTCGTTGTCTTCTTTACCTAATGCTTCTAGGGACGCCTGTTTGATGCATTCTTTTATGTGGTCATACATCTGTTGGAGGTTGTCGTAGTTAAATTCATTTAATTTTTGATCTAATCGTCGTCTATATTGGTCTCTTATCGTTTTGTCTTGCATTAAGTGTATTTTGTATTTTATTTCTTTGCCTGCTTTTTCTGTTATCTCATTAGTATTTCTGTTTTCTTTACCTATTGTTTCTTTTTGCTTTATTGTCTTGTACCACGGTACTTTTATATTTGCTATTAATAGTCTAAGGTCTGTTCAACATTCTGCCCCTCTCTTTACTCTTTGATAGTGGTATCGTTTTTAATTATAATGTAGTCTATTATTGATTTTAAGTTTCGTGTTTCTTGCATCCAAGTATATTTGTGGATGTCTTTGTGTTTGTAGAATCCGTTTGTTATTTTGAGGCCGTTTAGTTCACACAGATCTATTAGTCTCTCTCCGTTGTCGTTAGTAATGTCTTCTCCGAATGGTCCTACGGTATTGTCCTTTGTTTTCCTTCCTGTTCTCCCATTCAGATCTCTCATTATTATTAATTCTTGGTTTTTCTTTACTTTTTGTGTTTCTATTTCTAGAATTTCCATGAGATTATCTTTTCCTCTTATAGTGCTGTCTTCTGTTGGGCCGTATACTCCTAATATTACCATGTCTTTTTCTAGCATTGTTATATTTAGTTTTATGATTCTTTCATTGATGGGTTCCCAAGATGTTATTTTCTTTTTCCACTTCTTTTTTACCAATATTCCAACTCCAGCCTTTGTTCTTTTTTCCTTCTTTACTCCACTCCAACAATGCATCACTTCATCTATTTCTTCTATTCCACTTCCCTTTTTCTTCGTCTCGCTTGTTGCTAAAATGTTTATGTTCATCTTGTTAAACACTTGTATGACCTCGATGTTCTTTGTCCTCCATCTCTGTATATTCCAGGTGCCGAGAGCAGCTATTCTGTTTCGGGATTTCTTCGTTTGGCTGAGTTTTAAGCTTGGGTTAACTATTCGCTTTGAAGTAGAATTTCTCCCCCCCCCCCGTATCCGATGGGGCTCCCTTCTTCGAAGGTGTGGATTGCCACCCGGGGATTTTTGCTTATCTTGTGATTTTTCATCCTACTTTTCAAAAACAACTAGCATTTCCCAGTTTAGGTTTTACGTGTGTTAGGGTGCTAACACCTAACGCCACAACCATCCTCCTTTATCCGGGTTTGGGACCGGCAACAGTGTTGATGAACTACTGAATCCATCCATCAACACTGCAGGCGGAGTTTATTTTACCTTCATTTAGAATTTTAGAAAAAAATTAGAAACTTCAGAATATACGCATAATGGAATACAATCCTGATTTTTTACGAAAAAGAAAGTTGAGAGTAACATTTTGAATCTATTTATAGTTCTTGAGAATTTAGAAATAATCCAGAAATGCATACTGAACTTGCATATAAAGTCATATCTTACCATAAAAATGGCATTATAAAAATATTATTGCAGCATAATAAATTCTCTAAAACGTCATATACTACATAACTTTTCACTTATATCGTTAAGGAGTTTACGATATCTCTTATACTACCATTTTCTCTAATTTCATTCCTATCCCGTCACGGGCTCGTTTAATAAAATATATGTGAGGCCCACATCTGCATCCGTTACACTCTGTTACCTAAAAAAACAGGGTCACGTGGCTTAGCGTTGTCGCAAAAGATATTTATGTGTCTGTTAAGGGAATTTATAAGGCTAACAACTTAAGGGATAAATAAAACATGTACGAGGGTTGTTGGAAAGATGTAAATAAATGGAAAATATTTTGTAAATATTTAGGGATTGTAATGTTCGAGTTGCTCAGAATGTTCAGCTTCCTATAAATTTCAGTTATTCATCTGTCTGTTCTTATATCACAGTCAATCCTACTTTGAACTAAATGAGCTATTAGTTTGAAAATTTTGCGATATACAGTTTTCTATACAATAGATTTAACAGATAATCCGAAAAATTTAGAAATTTTTCACTTCTATAATGGGTGAAAAAATGACCATCCAAGAATCTTATATTTTGTCCCGTTTCAAGGTTCCTAGATCATGGAAAATATAAATTCAAGTTTCTATTGCTGTCTGTCTGTTTGTTTCTCGGTCTATCCAGGGCTTAAAGAAAACTATGTTAACCAAGAATATGACATAAGTGAATTAAGACAATAATACTAATACAGATTTACGAAAATTGTTTTATTGAAAAACAAAGTTTACATTACAACGAGCTAACGACAACGAACTTACAAACTAAAACTAGAACCTACTATTTTCAGAGAAAATTTAAATATACTTTTAAAACATTAAACAAAGCTAGTATAATAATATATATATATATATATATATATATATATATATATATATATATATATATATATATATATATATATATATATATATATATATATTTTCCACTTGATTATCAAATTCAGGTATGAGTATTTTTTCATGAAGTATTCACTATAAACAATTAATCACCAAAACAGTTTTTAAAAATTTTCATTTTAACAACAATTTTTTTTTTTTTTTATGAAAATTTTTATGACTTTTAGTTAAAAAATCGATAATTAAAAAGCTCTTAGAGATATTCTAATGAAACTTTCAGGAATTAGTACTTGTACTTTAATACTTTACTTTAATAAAATATATAGAAGTTTAAATTATTTATTTATTTTCATATTGTTAATTAAGTTTTAAGTTAACAAATGAAAACTTCAATGACTTCTCCCTCAAAAAACGAAATTTTTTTTTCTCGGTATTATGCATTAAACATCAAAGTAACAGAATCCGCAAAAAAATTTGACTGCTCGTGATTAGATTAAACAAAAAAAAAATTATTTATGACGGGCGGTGAGCGCTGTCGGTAGGGCGCGCTGCCGCGCGTCATTGACTTACCTTTTGATCTACTCAGTAATTATAAATAAGGAACAATACTTTATTTTTTAAATAAAAATAATGTTATTTAATGAATAATTTTATTTAAACACATTACATAAAATCAATTAATAAAATATTTTTTTATTGTTAAAAAAACGAAGAAATTGAATAAGTTATAATTTAATTATAAATCTATCCGTATTGCGTTATTTTTTTTTTTTTTAAATTTATTTTAATAACTTTAATGTCCTTGGAAAAAAGCTTGCACTCGAGTGATGTATTATTTAAAGGTTTGTAATAATGATACTGGCGTGTATTTTTAATTGTCACAGATTGCTCATACCGTGATTTATATTTTTTTTTCATGAGAGTCATGGTCTTGTTGAGAGCAAAAACCAAAATTAACTTTTTTAAATGAATTTTCAGCCCATTCAAACAATGAAAGCCCATTTGTAATGTGCTTATCATTATCCCGTTGAAGACTTGCGCGATAAGCTTGTCTTTTCACACTTCCTGCCAAACCATCACATGCTCCTTTCCCTTGAGATGTAGCATAGAAGTTCCATTCCGCGTCAACATTAAAATCGTTTTTTGTGGTTAGTTAAATTTGCAAAATTATACTTATTTTTGTACTGAGAAGCAGCTCCGTCCGAAAAATAGGAAATTTTTTTAATCTTATCTGCCCCGAACTTATTTTTTAAGAATTCAGTCAATTTAGAATTAAAAAGGTGAACTGAACTCGTGTCGTGACTAACTTTTTCTGAAATTATAACATAATTTTCATGTTTCATTTCTTCATTCTCTCTATAATACACTACGTAAGGGCGAATTGTAGCCTGGGTGTTAGTCCAATGATGAGATTGGATTGCGTCTTGTACAAAAAAAAGTATAATTTTCAGAAAAATCAAGACAGACGATAAATTCTCCATCCTCAACAGATTCCTTCTTTTCAGTAAAATATGATGCTTGAGATCTTGCAAGGAAATCATGTCTTAATAATTCAGGCCATTTTTGTTTTAAATCATTAAAAAAATCTTCTTTGTTTTTATTTTCTTCAACTATTTCAGTCCTGTAAATTTCAAACAGAGTAATTAAATTATAATATTTATAAAAAAACGAATAACAAAAAACTGAACTTTTCCCTACCTGTCGGTACTCTTCCATTGGCTGTATGTAATTTCATTAACTTCATTATTATCAAGCAATAGTTTTAATTTGTTTATAACATTATCAGTTTCCTGGGCATTTAGTACAGTTTGAAAAATAGCACAATGATGTTGATTCTTGGCAAACAGAGCTTTTGATTAAATCATTCGAACTTTCCGATAAAATTATTCCCTTTTTTTTAGTTCATTTTTTAATCCGTTCAACTATAACTTGACATTTTGATGAATTTTACACACAAACACATTATGAGTCCCACTCTTGCCAGCAGATATAAACTCACGTGGACGGAGATTTTGAAATTTTGTTAGTCCAATCTTCTTGTCGGGAAAAGCTTCAGTGAATTTTTTATATAACTCATGAATATTATATAAAAATAATCGTTCTTGTTTATGAACTTTATTTCCATTTTCCATCACCGATACATAATCTTTAATCCCAGGCATTACGCGACTGACATCATCAGATAAATAAAAAGCTTTAATGCGCTCGATTGTTTCATTTTTTAGAGTTTTTCCCTTTTTAATTATGGGCTGTGATGCGAATCCCCTTTCTTCCCTGATTTTTTTTGCCGTTTTAACCATTCGTTTGGAAACTTTAAATTCTCTCCTTATCATTTTTATCGACCAATCTGGAGGAAGCGTGGTCAAAACTTGAATTTTGTCAGCTCTACAATTTTTACTATTAAAAGCAGATCTAAAATTATTAAGCAAGAGATCATTAGGATTAATTTCATTATTTATATTGTTATTATTATTCTTCACTTTATTCATAACACTCTTTAAAGCTTTTTGACATTCCGTTGCATTTGATAGTCGCTTCACTTTGATTGGAGGTTCACCAATCTCCAATAACACTTTATTAACTTTATCAATTTCTAATTTGTTGTCGACAGGGTCACAATGGAAAGAAGGGTCTTTTTTTCATTATCATCAATAACATAATTTGATGATTCAGGCTCATTGACATCAGAACATTTATTAACAGATAACTCACCAGGAATTTCAGGTTTTCAACCCAAATAAATAGCCCGTTTACACGAATTACATATAATTCCCAATAAAATCTTTAAAATCATGAGCACGGTTTTTTGTAATTAAAACTAGATTCTTAATAATTTTTTTATGATTTTTTTATTGAACGGATTACAGCATTTATTCACGCGACCCATGATAAATCAAAAACAAAATTATGAACACCAATACAATTTAATACAAATTTGAAACAAACTAATTAAATTTAGATCCATAAAAACCGTTAAACACAAATTTATTAAACGAAAATTCTTGACTTTAAAATTTATTCACTGATGTGTTTATAAATGGATTTAACAAATGAACTAAAATGGCTTGTGATATTCGTTTGTTATTCACGTATATGTATAAAAATAACAAATGAAGAAAATAACCGAACGCAATTTTCTTTTTAATCTAAAAATGGAGTAAGGCTGGGTAACTAGTAAAGTTTACATTTATTAATTGAAAATTGACAATATTGTTTAAGACCTAAAATAAATATAATTAGTACAGTTCGTTTTCAACGAACGAAAGAAGAAAAATAAAATAATAGAATATTGCTAAATTTTGGATATCTTCGTTTTTTTAACAATTAAAAAATATTTTATTAATTGATTTTATGTAATGTGTTTTAAATAAAATTATTCATTAGATAACATTATTTTTATTTAAAAAATAAAGTATTGTTCCTTATTTATAATTACTGAGTAGATCGAAAGGTAAGTCAATGACGCGCGGCAGCGCGCCGTACCGACAGCGCTCACCGCCCGTCATAAATAATTTTCTTTTTGTTTAATCGAATCACGAGCAGTCAAATTTTTTTGCGGATTCTGTTACTTTGATTTTTAATGCATAATACCGAGAAAAAAAAATTCGTTTTTTAAGGGAGAAGTCATTGAAGTTTTCATTTGTTAACTTAAAACTTAATTAACAATATGAAAATAAATAAATAATTTGAACTTCTATATATTTTATTAAAGTTCAAGTATTGAATTATGAATCCTGAAAGTTTCATTAGAATATCTCTAATAGCTTTTTAATTATCGATTTTTTAACTAAAAGTCATAAAAATTTTCATTAAAAAAAAAACTTGTTAAGATGAAAATTTTTAAAATCTGTTTTGGGGATTAATTGTTTATAGTGAATATTTCATGGAAAAATACTCAAACCTGAATTTGATAATCAAGTGGAAAAACGTGATCTTACTCATGTCTAAACCTGAATTAAAACAATTTTTTTCGAAGTTTCATTTCTGCAAAATCGCAAATAATTTCTTTCAGATCTAATTTACTACTCAATTCGTATTCAAGGGCCAACATTGCTAACCCATTAAGATGATTTTGAGTAGTCATATTTCTAACTAAAAGTATTCGATTTGAGTCGCTTATACGATCGAGTCATAATCCTGGGTCTGATGACAGAGTTAGGTTGAGGCTTTCTTCATTTCCCGTGGTAATATCCATTATGTCGTCTTGATAATCTAAATCCAAATCAGAAAGAACGCTCCTGCCTGTTTTTGAAGCTGTGTTTGCTTCTCTAATCTCTTTTTCATATTGACTACCAGATAGCCTTTTTATTCCGTCAGATATTCTAAAACAAAACAATATATTTAAGCATCTGATACCGTAATACGACAAAGGTATGATTCAAAGCTTCGTCCCAACAGAGGGCGGAACCTAACCATAAAAATTACACTTTGATTTGTTGTGGCTGTTACTTGATGGAAATTCATAACGAATGTAATGAAAGACTAATATTGTCAAATTTCCACTTTATTTAGTTTCACTGAAACTGTATGACGCGTTTCGCTATACTATAGCTACATAATTACATACAAAATTTTGTATCGGAAGATATACAGTATAGCGAAACCCGTCATACAGTTTCAGTGAAACTAAATAAAGTGGAAATTTGACAATATTAGTCTTTCATTACATAAAAATTACATTTAACAATAACGAATTTATTACTACATGTACAAGGTATTATTAGCGTAGAAAAATCTCAAGTACAAAGATTATAATACGAATCTATAGCCTCTTTTACCTTTTCTCTCTCTCTCTCTCTCCTCAGCCTATAGTCATCCACTCCTGAATGAAGGCCTCTTCCAATCTTTTCCACGTCGTTCTGTTTAGGGCTTTGGATCCAATTTCTCCCCGCAATTTTCTGGATGTCGTCGCGCCACCTTTTTGGAGGTCTTCCAACACTCCTTTTGGTTTGTCTTGGACGCCAGTTTATCATTTTGCTGGTCCATCTTTCTGAGCTTTGACGAGCTATATGGCCAGCCCATTGCCATTTGAGTTGAGCTACTCTTCTGAGGACATTTGTCACACACTCGTTCTGTATCCTGTCTCTCAGGCTAATTCCGAGCATAGATCTCTCCATTGCTCGTTGTGTCACTTGAAGCTTGTCAGCGGTTTTTTCGGGTGAGTGCCATCATCTCGAGACCATACGTAAGGACCGGCAGAAATACATGAGTCGTATGTTTTACGTTTAAGATTTATTGGGATTTCTCTAGATTTAAGTACATACCCCAACTTGCCGAACGCAGCCCAACCTTGTCCTATTCTTCTAGTTATTTCAGAGCTTTGATTTTCTTTACCAAGTTGTATTTTGTGTCCCAAGTAAATATATTCTGACGTTTTCCAGTGTTTGGTTTCCGATGTTTACCTGAATATTTTCCACACTCATTATTTTTGTTTTATGTAGATTCATTTCGAGATGAATCTTTTAACTTTTAGTAAAATGAAATCGCTACTTTCCATATCCACTACACTTGTAACTAAGTAACTCAAACTGTATCAGTACCACAACCGGACCTTGATGCATAAATAAAGCATTGTTTTAAATCTGACTCTCTCTTATGCGTGAGTGGAAAAAGCTTATTGAATCCTGTCTGCAGTGCCGGCGCGAGCGCATCTCACAATTTACGTATAGTGTATAGGCTTCTGCCAGAAGCAAGTAATCGAAATATTTATTTTGCTGTTATGTTTATTTTTTTTGCGCTCTAGTAGTTCAGGCGGTTTTGGCGGCCCTAAATTTTGCCGCCGTAAGCAGTTGCCTACCTTGCCTACCGCCTAGAGCAGGTCCTGGGTCTACCTATCTGTTGACATGATAAATACGTACCTTTCGTTTAAAATATAAATTTCTAACACTTAGATTAAGGTATTTTTTATGTGAGAACGTCCAATTTACTATTTATTTCAGAACTGTGTGTTTTCAGGTATAAAATATGTAAAAGCTTTTAGTTAAGGTGCAACATGCAAAATGATTTTATTACTTACCTTGTAAACATGTATTTTCTTTCCACAAATTTAAGCCACCATATATATATATATATATATATATATATATAATATATATATATATATATATATATATATATATATATATATATATATATATATATATATATATATATATATATATATATATATATTCATAATATATATATATATATATATATATATATATATATATATATATATATATATATATATATATAATTCAAGATCATCAGTTTTCGGTAAAGAACGGAAAAAAACTTTGTTGAAAACGCATTTGGGGTGTGTTTTGTGAAGTCATTAATCATTTTCTACCTCCGTAATAACAACTTTTATTTTAAAAGCCATTAAAGTACGGAACACTAATTGCGCAAGTCCAACTTGACCGGTTTTTTTAAAACTGGAACGACATAGAGGAAATTAAATTTAAAATTGTTCAACGATATTGTTTGAAAATCCCAAATTTAATTTTTTGTTTGTTCTTTCGATCCCTCATTATAACGAAAAAACGTTTGATTATAGATTTTTGTTTAAAATAAAAACAAGTTATAATATGATGCGCAAAACTAAATTTATTATTATTTTCACAATTACTACTTTCTAATTTATGTTCGCCTTATGTTGAAACTTGAAGCAATGATAAGCAGGTATATGCCAATTTAGCACGCTAAAATTAAAAAAATATATATTTTTATTATTTTTTTTTTGTAAATAAGCAACAGAAAGCTTATCTCAGTATTTTACATGTATGCTCTTTGCGATATCTTACTTACCGAAACAGCTGCATTGAGATCCATAACACCCAATGGTCCAATTGACAATACTAAAGGTTTTCTCGTCCTCATCATCATAAAATATATTAAAGTACTAATCTCTTTGTTCTGATTATACCATGGACTACTGTATAACGCCTTTGATAAACCAATAGAGCTCTATAATCACAAAACCTTTATTATATTTGCAAATTTTGCTAAACATTTATAGACAACTTCAAAGTATTTTTGAAGTTGCTGAATTTGATCTACATGCCTATTATTTTTGTGTAATAATGAAAAAAAAGCAGTGTATTAACATTACCTCAAGTAAAATTTCATTGGCATTCCAGGCAAATCCGAATAATTGCAAGAAACAATGTATACAAAAAGTTCCATTAAATGGGACTTTTATACCCTGAAAAATAAAAATACAGTGAACTTCGTTTATAACGAATTCCAAAAAATCACTAAAAATGGTTCGCTATGTCCGAAGTTCGTTACAAACAGTAAACAAAATCTAATATCATTTTTCACTACTCTTTTATTTAGATTAGGCGCTAATGCTTAGATAAATGAATAAAAATAATTATTAAATTAAAAGAAAACGTTCAAAGGAAAATCAAACAAGTCACACTAAAGTTATTATTATGTATGTTGGTACATATACGAGTATAAACGAATACATTAAAATACGTAGTTTATACAATAAAATCTTTAATTGAAAAAGAAATGGTGTTTATATAATTGTCAAGGTCACAAAATCTACTCCATATATGTTTAGGAACTTCACGAGATTCCAAAAAATTGCGAGTTTCAGCCATTTTCTTAGTCATTTCTGAAATGGATGGAACATAAATATTATCTCCTTCTGCAAGCTCGTTTTCGTCGTCATTATCGCTTAAAAACTTTCCAGAAGTAACTGATGTCACAATTTGATCATCAGTTAATATTTCTCTCGTCATTAATTCATTATCAGCACATACATATTCTTTAAAATTAAAGTGATTAACATCTTTTTAATCTCGATTTCCACTGTACTTTATTGAATGTCATCATCGTAAACAAATTCTAGACAATCAGTAGGATCTTCTTCAATCCACTCGATCAACGATAGCTCATCATCTGAGTCATATCTATGTACATTTTTCCTTTAAAATCCGCCATGCTTAAAATAGTTTGCAATGGTTTCTCTAGTGGCTCTTTGCCAAGCCATATGGATAAAGTTTATAGCGTCCAAGAGAGTTACAGAAAAAATGTTACCTTTATTGATCATCTCTAACGTTTTCATAAGTCAAATCTTTCCATAATGACATATTAATGAATGTATTACACTTTGATCCATAGGCTGGAGCTTTGCACTTATGTTCTGAAGTTCTAAAAAACAATTTTATTTACTGTAGATCAACTTCAGAGTGCGGTGGACAATTGCGAATCAAAAGTAATATTTTTCTCTTTGTTAATTTTAATTCTTTGTTCCATTCTATTGGTTAGTTTTTAAAAATTTTTGATGTTATCTAGGCTTTACTGTTTGATTTGTACTTTACTGGTAAATGTTTGTTTTTAAAATACCTGGGATTGGCGGACTTTCCTATCACCAACAATTTTCTTGTCTCTGTTTCAGATATATTTGCAGTAATCCTTATTTTTGATAATTTTCCACCAGCACATTTCTCTTCGACAAACTTTAATGTCTTATCAGGCGTCATCTTATAAAACAAACCCGTTTCATCCGCATTAAAAATGTATATATATATATATATATATATATATATATATATATATATATATATATATATATATATATATATATATATATATATATATATAATATATATATATATATATATATATATATATGTATATAAACTCCTGGACAAAATTAACGCAACAATCTGAAAATTAATTTATCTTTTTCTTATGTCAGCTTTAAAGTTTATCGAATATTTGAATAGTAGGCTATGCATATTTTGTTTCGTTGTTCATGACAGAAATCAAAACAATTCGTTTAGATTTACAGTTTTAAAGAATTTTTTAGAAGATAAACAATTTTCTGTAATAATGCGATAGATTTTCTTTAAAAGTAAGCTTATAAATTGTTCCCTCTTTCAAGGTAATACGTTTTTGTGGTAGACTGTTTTATTTTTGACCCCGAAGAAATAGAAAAATGAATCGAACAAGGAATTTAACTGAACATGAGGTAGTGCGAGACTCAGTTTTATTGGACGAGGGATATTGTCAGAGTTATGTTGCTAATTTGTTAGGCAAACATCGTTCCACAATAAGTCGTATGGTAAGACGCTTGAATGAAGTAGGAACTTATTCTAGAAGGCTAGGGCAAGGGCGAAAACGATGCACTAGCGACCTAGATGAACGTTTTATAAGACAATATGTTTTAAGAAACAGGACTGTCACTAGTTCTATAATAAGAAACGAACTCGAAGCTTTTCGCAATGTCACAATTTCTTCTAAAACAGTTAGAAGACGGTTAAATGAAGCTGGATTAAACAGTAGGAGACCAGTCACTGCGCCCTTGCTTACTAGAGAGAACAGAGTTGCCAGGTTACGTTTTGCTCGAAATCACGAAAACTGGTCTGTAGATGATTGGAAACAAGTTTTTTTCACAGATGAAACTAGGATTAGTCTAAAACATCCAGATGGTCGTGAGCGAGTATGGCGAAGACCAGGAGAAAGGTTTGCTCCTTGCAATATCTCTGCAAGGATTCCATTCGGCGGTGGCTCTGTTATGTTCTGGGGTGGCATCTGCTTTGATGCTCGCACAGAGTTAGTTCCTGTCCGTACGAGATCCATGAATGCTGACTACTATCTTGAGAATATTGTAATAGAACATGTGATGCCTTTCGGTCATTTTGTGGGGCCCAATTTCCTGTTTATGCAAGACAACGCTCGACCTCACGTGGCTAGGGAGGTACTCGATTATCTTAATCAAGTTGATATACCGATTATAAAATGGCCACCCAAAAAGCCCGGATCTGAATCCGATAGAACATGTATGCGATCACCTTAAGAAAAATGTGAAACGTCATACACCTGCACCTAGAAACCTGAGGGAACTTGAAAATGCAGTTATCACAAAATGGGAGCAAATTCCTGAAGATTTTATCCAAAATTTAATTAGAAGCATGCCTAGGCGCATAAACGCTGTCATCCGAAGTAGAGGACGCAACACACGCTACTAGTGTCCCAGTTACACCATTAATTTTGCTACTAGTATCCCAGTTTATTTTTTTCATTATTACATAATTTCAACGATTTTGTTATTAGGTCTTAAGAATAATTTTAATTCGAATCTTATAGAGAAATTTGGAGCTAATTCACTTTTAAAGTATCCGAATAAGTTTTTTCTAACTTGTAGTGTAACCAATGTTCATAAAAAATTATTAAAATTAATTCATTATAGAGATTTATATTATTTAATATATATTGCGTTAATTTTGTTCAGGAGTATATATATATATATATATATATATATATATATATATATATATATATATATATATATATATATATATATATATAATGAATTTCCAACAAGTAGAAGCTCCAACCATCCGAAATTCGTATTAAAAATGTCCACATCTTTATAACTTTCTCGAATTTCCGGCCAGACATTGGCCAACCACTGATCAACAAGAGTCATATCCTTTCCTGCAGTTTCTCCTACTATCTTACTCCCAGTAATATTATGTCGCATTTTAAATCGTTTAATCCAACTTCTAGAACAGTTAAACTCGGTGTTCACTATTTTCCTTCTCAATTCACTAGCTTTCTCTTGTAAAGTGCTCGTATAGCTGGTAATAGGAACATGTTTATGTCGTTTTTGACATTTAAGAAGCCCTTTATCGACTTGGTCATATGTAGTTTTCTTACTTTGTTACAACTAATGTTTCTTTTATCGTAGATCGATAAGATTTCTTGCCTCTTCTTCCATATGGTAGAAACTGTAGATTTGTTAAATTCATCTGTTTGCAAACATTGTTTAACTCCATTTTCTATTTTCCTTATAACATCGTATTTGTCGTTTAAAGTAAACGCTTTACGTTTTTGTATACTCATTTTAAAATAAAAACTTAAACATTTACTTTGTTACTTTGATCAAATATGCATTAGAACCGCATAACACAACAAATGAATTGGAAATAATACTGGTCGAATTAGCGACGCGGCGGAAACAAGTAGAATAGGGGTTCTCAGCGAGTTTCGGTGAATTCTCTAGATCAAGTTGCGCGACATCGAGCACATGGAGTGGCAAGTTCGTTATAAATGGACACAAAACATCCAAATTTGTTTTGCTTTATCCGGAAGTTCGTTATAACCGGGTTCGTTATAACGAAATTTACATTGGTTTTATAGAAGTTTTTTCGTGCATTATAAATAGTTCGTTTTAACCGGAAATTTGCTATAAACGGGTTCGTTATAAACAGACTTCAATGTATTTTGAAAAATTAGAAATAACATATTTATGAGTATTTTATTGCGATACTATCTACTTAAATCGGCAAATCAGGAAAAATAAAATGATACATTTTCTTGAATGGTTCATGATATACAAGAATAGCGTAGAGTGCAGTCCATGATACATCGTGTCGCAAGAGCAAGCGGAACTGCTAACCAATATGATGAAGCAGTTTCGGCATAGCACACCAGTATAACCAAACGTAGACAGGGAAGATAGGAACTACCACAATCACTAATTAGGTCCTCAGCCAATTTCTAGGTTTTAAGCATTGAAGGCGGCCATCAAAAATAAACTAACTGGAAAAGCTTCACGATACGACAGTATTAGGATAAAACCAAATCCTGAGTGAGAATAACACATAATAAGAATATCCAAACAAATATTGACCTTTTTAAACTTTAAATTGTTGTGGCTGTTACTTGAAGGAAATTCATAACGAATGTAATGAAAGACTAATATTGTCAAATTTCCACTTTATTTAGTTTCACTGAATCTGTATGACGCGTTTCGCTATACTATAGGTTCGTCTGATACAAAATGATATTTGAGTATTAGTGTTGTTACATTTATATAAATACCCTAAGGTAGATAGGTAATAAAATTAATACTATATGCTAATGAATATAGCTGGGAAATCCATTCTGAATATTAATTGTATAAATTGAGTAAAGGGGAGTTACCATGGGCCAGACAGTTATCTTTTTGTTTGTTTAAGATGATGTCTGAATTTTTAATTCTATTTATTTCTAAATTTTCTAATAGGTTTAATTTTACGCCTTTGTTTTGTATGTGTAGAATTTTAAATTTATCGTCAAAAAGATGATTTGATTCGGTTAAATGATTACTGTACGCTGAGTCAGTCTTGTTTTTTAAATAGCTTCTTTTATGTTCTAAAATCCGAGTTTCGAATTATAGACCTGTCTGACCTATGTAACTTTTATGACAAGAACCACAATTTAACTGATACACACTTTGATCTATTTTGTTTTCCCTTTGCGTTTTTAATGAATTTTCCTAACGAGTTATTTGTTCTAAAAGCTATGTTGATATTATATTTGTTTAAGTGGTTTTTAATTTTCTCTGACGTGTTACCAAAATATGTTAAAACATTAAATTTTTTCCCTGTGTTTTCTTTCTTGGGGTATACTAAAGAAATAGCTTTATTTTTTAATTTCTTGTTTAGAATTGAATCTATGGTGTCAGGAGAATATCTGTTGTTAACAACAATTTGTTTTATTAGATTGAATTCTTTATTAAAATCATCTACAGATAAGGGGACACTTACAAGTCTATGCAACATACTGTGGTAAGCTGCCAATTTGTGTTGTAGGGGGTGAGCTGATTTTATGTTTATTGTAGTATCTGTATGTGAGGGTTTGTGAAAAATAGAGAATTTGTGTTTGTTGTAATGTCTGGTTATCGTTAAGTCAAGAAAATTAATTTTATTATCGACTTCTAGTTCCATAGTGAATTTAATATTTTTATGTATTGAGTTTATATAGTTAAAAACATTGTCAAATTGAAGCTCTGTACCATTAAAACAAGCAAAGATGTCGTCTACATATCGGTACCAATATAAAAATGATTTGCTAAATTCTTGACGATGTATTTGTTTTTCTAGGTTATCCATAAATATTTCTGCTAAAAGCGGGCTAAGTGGACTACCCATTATGAGACCCTCAAAACTATTATAAAATGTATTATTAAAGTAAAAATAATTTTGATTGAGGCCCGTGTTTAATAAATTTAGTATGTCTTGTTGTATAACGATATTAACTTTATTTTTGATTAGAAATGTTTTTATGATTTTTACTGTTTCATCCGGGGGTATGCTAGGGAAAAGGTTTTGGACGTCAAATGATACTAGTTTTGAATTATCTGGTAGAAATATATGGTTATACAACAAGACCTTGACCTTTTTCATTAAAATGGTTTATACAAGGTAATTGATAGAGGTTGATCTAAAAATTTGGCTACGTTGGGATTTTGGGCTCTTAGACACAATGATACTACACAATAGTTATGACAACTATACCAAATACTTATTTTTGTTCACGACGTGCGTTTCGACAACCACCTTAGAGGCATTAGAGGCGATGGTTTACAGTCAGTTATCGCTCTTGATAGTGCTAACTTTGTTAGTCAGCGCGTCGAGCACAAAAATAATGTATTTGTAATGAAAAATTGGCGAGTAAATTTTTATTTGGGTTTCCTCCAGACATCACAAAAATGGTCCAGGAATTTGTCTCGAAAGGGTGATTTAGAGTCATAATTGATGGAGTGAACTCACAGGTATGACAGGGGAAAGCAAGGCTCTTTCTTGTCGTCACTGCGATTTAATTTCTACAACGCTGATACCTTAAAGAAATAACACTAACACTTGGTCTTATATACCGAGGACATTACCATAACTGCATCCTCCTCCAAACAGTTGCAGAATAATAACTGGTAGGCTCTAAACACATCTCAATAAAATGTTGAATTGGTTCCATCATTGGAGGATCAAAACCAATTTAATAAATTCTTTCATCCAAACTCAGTAAAGTTTCGCCTTAGGCCCCTATCATACTTAGAGGAAACCAGTTGCAATTGGGTAACTTTTCAGGTCTAGGTTTCTATATAGATACGGATTTTCTGATAGTGAGAGGGAAGAAAACTTCGAGACTGATTAACAACGCCCCTTGGTTCGATAGAATTGTATACATAGGAATTTAGGTAACTAGATTATTCAATAATACAGTAGTGGTTTATAATAACAGTTCTTGGCGAAGGTAGTTCAACATGAGAATCCAATCGTACGCTAAAGCTTCAGGCTGGATCCAATCTTTCAACTCCTATTCAGTAACATAGATTGTAAGATTGCTTTACCTGAAAAGCATACAATCATTATATTTTTACTACTTTGAGACTTTGGAATCATTGGGTCAATGATCCGACACTTCACTATCGAAACACTTTTACACTCGACGCGTGTCTTACTAATCAGAAAATCAGCGCTTCTGGTAATGCTAACATGGTTAACGAAACGTGAGTCAGGTACAAAAATAAAATGTCTTATGTTGTGGCGATAATTGTCGTTTGTTATTATGTATTTAGTATATTCTTTTAAAAACCAACATACCTGCAGTATTTGAATTAGAATAGTTGCTAACTGCATTGATGTAACACAGTATTCCAACAGCAATATATTTTTGAAGCAGTCGTTAAAATCATCCACCCATCTAAAATTTATATTATTATTTTATTTTTGAGTCCTACTAAAAATTTTAGATATCTAACATACCAGATTTCTAAATTGAACTGTTTTGGAATTATTGATATTCACTGCTTAAAAAAAACATGTAAATCGGATAAGTGGTTCTCGAATGATAAGCACACTAATGGACAGTCAGACAGTGAGACGTTATGTTATATATATATATATATATATATATATATATATATATATATATATATATATATATATTATATAGATTATTATTATTATTATTATGTAGCATGTCCAAAAAAACATATGTATGAATTAAAAAAAAGCACGTAAATCGAGTGATAAACGCACTAACGGACAGACAGAGAGACGTTGCATTTTATATATACTGTATTCTTCTATTGTATTGTTCCATATTTAACGGTTTCGGCAGCGTATTGCAAGATAGTGCGCTAGCGGCAAACTTTTTTTCGACTTGATCTCCTCAGCCTATATTCATCCACTCCTGAATGAAGGCCTCTTCCAATCTTTTCCACGTCGTTCTGTTTATGGACTGTTTGGATCCAATTTCCCCCCGCAATTTTCTGGATGTCATCGCGCCACCTTTTTGGAGGTCTTCCAACACTCCTCTTGGTTTGTCTTGGACGCCAGTTTATCATTTTGCTGGTCCATCTTTCTGAGCTTTAACGAGCTATATGGCCAGCCCATTGCCATTTGAGTTGAGCTACTCTTCTGAGGACATCTGTCACACACGTTCTTCTTCTAATGTCCTCGTTCTGTATCCTGTCTCTCAGGCTAATTCCGAGCATAGATCTCTCCATTGCTCGTTGTGTCACTTGAAGCTTGTCAGCGATTTTTCAGGTGAGTGCCATCGTCTCGAGACCATACGTAAGGACCGGCAGAATACATGAGTCGTATGTTTTACGTTTAAGATTTATTGGGATTTCTCTAGATTTAAGTACATGCCCCAACTTGCCGAACGCAGCCCAACCTTGTCCTATTCTTCTAGTTATTTCAGAGCTTTGATTTTCTTTTCCAAGTTGTATTTTGTGTCCCAAGTAAATATATTCTGATAAGTTTTCCAGTGTTTGATTTCCGATGTTTACCTGAATATTTTCCACACTCATTATTTTTGTTTTATGTAGATTCATCTCGAGTCCGATGCTTAAGGATGCCTGATGCAATTCTTCCAGCATGCTTGAATTTCCTCCGTTTTATCGCTTATAATCACTATATCGTCTGCGAATCGTAAATGGTTCAGACGCACACCATCTATATTTATGCCCTGGATTGCCAATTTAAACTCTTAAAAAATGTCCTCTAAGGCTAGTGTGAAGAGTTTAGGGGAGGTAGTATCGCCCTGACGTATGCCTCTATTAACCAATATCTTATCTGTCTTTGTATCTTCGTCAGTGTTATTTGGATGGTCGCGTTTTCGTATATGTGTTTGATGAGATTTGAATACCTGGTGTCTACTCTTGCGTTGTCTAGAGCTCTCAATATTGCCCAAGTTTCGACCGAGTCGAAGGCCTTTTTGTAATCTACAAATGCCAGGTGCAATGGTATGTTATATTCTGTGGTCTTCTCTATGAGAGTGCGTACTGTCTGCAAGTGGTCAATCGTACTAAAACCTTTTCGGAAACCTGCTTGTTCTACTGGTTGATACGAATCCATTTTTTGAGTTAATCTATTTGTTACTATTTTTGTTAGCAACTTGTATAAGTGTGATAGTAGACTGATAGGACGGTTGTTTTTTACTATGTCATTTCTATCTCCTTTTTTGTGTAGCAAAATAACCTCGGCGTTGTTCCATTTTATTGGAATTCTTTCTTCGGTTATGCATTTGTTGAGTAGGACACTCTCTACTAGATATTCTCCTCCCATTTTTAACATTTCAGTGGTGATTTGATCTTCTCCTGGACATTTCTGAGATATCATTTGGTTGAGCGTTGTTCTTAATTCATTGGTATCTATTTCAGGAATTTCCTCGGATCCAATATTTTGAATTTTCCGTCTGTTGTACTGATGACCTTGGGACTTGGAACTGTAGAGATGCTTATAGAAGTCCTGAACTATGGCAACAATTTCCGTTCTACTATTAACTACGGTACCACTGTTGTTCTTCAATTTACTTAATTTCATTCTTCCATTTGATAAGTGGGATTTTAAAACTTTCATATTTTTGTTATTTTCAATAATATTCTTTACCAACTTTGTGTTGTATTCTCTTAGATCTTTTCGAATGTTCTTGTCTATTTCTCTATTTATTGTCTTATAACTCTCAGCTTCCCTATCTGTTTCTCTTCTCATTTTGATCAAATTTTTAGTAGTTTGGCTAAACTTGCCGATGTTCTTTTGTTTAGCACATATTTGTTTGTTGCTACTTGTATGCTACTTCTTATGGTTTTACTTAGATCTTCCATTTCCATGTCCTTCAATCTGTTTGTCTCTCTTAGTTTTACGATTAATGTATCCTGAAATTTTTCTTTATTTTTTGATAGAGTTTCCACTGTAGGATATTTTTGTTTCTTTAGTATTAGTTTGTTTCTTTCAAATTTGATGTTTAGGTATGTGGTTGCTCTAACCATTCGACGGTCGCTATTTGTATCGAACCGATTTAAAACGGTAACATCCTGACAGATTTCTTTTTTGTTAGTGATTATGTAGTCAATTTCATTTCTGATACTGTCATCGGGGCTACTCCAAGTCCATCTTCTCCTTTCAGGTTTTTTTTAAAAAATGAATTCATACAGTAAAGTTGTTCATTTCTGCAATAGTCGACAAGCTTTTCACCTCTGGCATTTCTATCATCCACTCCGAATTTGCCGATATTTATGGTATCTTGGTTTGTATTTTTGTTAATTTTGGCATTGAAATCTTCCATAATAATCACATATTTCGCATTTTCATTTGTTTTTGCTGTTGATATATCTTCATATAGCTGTTCTACTGCTTCGTCGTCACATGTGCTGGTTGGAGCATATACCTGTATCACTTGCATGTTATACCTCTTGTTGATTTGTATCGTAACGTAGATGACTCTATCTGATACGGCTGTCATTTTTATGATTTGATGTTTCAATCGTTTATTCACCAATAGGGCGACTCCACCTATGGGGTCATTTGTTTCCGAATTATTCCGGTATAACAGATGACCTGACTTCAGATATGTAGCTGATTTCCCCTTTAAGTCTTGTTTCGCTCAATCCCTAAAATGTCCCATTTTATGTGTCGGAGTTTCCTCTTCTAATCTCTCCATGTGTTGTTGCGATCTTAATGTTCTTATGTTGTAAGTAGCAATCCAGAGTTTGTTATTTTTCTTTGATAGTTTTGGTTTAGGTTTATTTCGCCGAATTTTTGCCTCTCCCAGAATCCGCGAGGCTGACTGAAGTTTCAGTACAAGGTTCTGAGCCATTGGCTCTACTTGCCTGGGGTATTTCTGTTTTAGAATTCGACATTTCTATGTTTTGGAAGGTTTTAGCACTTAAAACGCCACGCTTGCTAGGCGGGTTGGCGAGTTGGATAGGATAAAATAGGAATGGGATAGTGAGGTGATTTGACAGGATTTAAGTTAGGTATGGACATGATTCCCCTCGGATAGGATGTTGGGGAGATCATGAGCTCACGTATGGCAGGTTTGCGAAACCTGTAGTAGATCTGTTTCTCATCGGTAATCATGAGAAAGTATCCATCCGCTACCATATATATATATATATATATATATATATATATATATATATATATATATATATATATATATTTATTGATGCTTAACTATTTTAATTCAAGGCGTTAATTAACTGAATTAAGTTAAAAATATATTCTAAATAAAACTTACAGATCTTACACGTCAAAAACAAGAATTTTCATAAACAAAATAGCTGAGCATTTTTCAGTTTACCTTATTATATTTTGATGTTTAATAGCCAGTTTTCTTAATTTTTCTTTGGCTGAAGTAAAATTCTTCTTGTGTTCGTTATTATTAATGGAACAAGCGTGAAAATTTTCCAATTGATATTGTAAAATTTTAAGATTAGCTCTTAAAAATACCATAACAGAATTTATTAGAGCTATGACGGAACCATTGATAAGTAATGTTTGAATGATATGCATTATTTCATAAGTTAATGCTATATAGTAGTGTTTGTTTTCATTAAATGGGAACCAAAATGGCAATTAAGTGTGACCTTTCAGTGGTTGTATTTTCTATTCGTAATGACTTTTTTCCATTTGTATAATTGATGTAGTCTAAAATCAAAACAGTAGTTATTAATATTTAAAGAAGATTTTATTTCGGTGTTATATTGGGTAATTGCAAAAGTTCGTGCCCGATTAGAAACCAAATTAAATTCAACAGATTTTCATGAAAAATAGTATTTATTAATCAATAACACAGGGGAACAGCTGTTTTGGTGTCGAGGTTTTTTGAGCTGATTCTATATCAGTTTGATGTCCTGAATTCAAATAACGTATTCATTTGTACCTAGGAGCTCAAATTTTTAAAATATACAATTTTAGAGAAATATGAGTTACATTATTGTAACTCAAATCCGTAAGTGTAGTAAACAAAAGTAGATACGAAATTTTTATTTTAGTTATACAAAATACAATATTATGTCGTACTTACAAACAAAAAAAAAAAACATTGAAGAAATGAAATAGTCACTCAACACTTGGAAAGCTTCTTTTCCGCGACATTCTTGAATGTTTTTTTAAACAGTCCCTTTTTAAACTCCAGCAGTAATCTACCATCATGTGCATGTCCCATCTTCCTTGGTAGCGGTCCTCCATAACTTTAATATCTTGGTGAAATCTTTCACCTTGTTCCTCACTCATGTCTCCTAAATTTTCTGGAAAACGGTCTAAGTGGCTGTGTAAATAGTGTATTTTAATACTCATATTGCACCCTAAGGATTTGAAACTATTAAGCATCTTGTTAACCATTTCAACATAGTTTTGAGCTTTATGTTTGCCTAGAAAATTTTCTACAACTGCAACAAATGATGTCCAAGCTTCTCGTTCAACTTGATTCATTGAATTTATGAAGGCAGGATCCTTAATTAATTGTCTTATTTGTGGGCCGTCAAATATCCCTGCTTTGAGTTTTCTGTGCTCAACTGATGCATTTTTACCCCTATATATGCAAAACAAGACCCATTCTTATCAAGAGCCTTTACAAATTGCTTCATTAAGCCCAACTTTATATGTAACGGAGGAACTATGATTTTTTCTCTTTCAACCAAAGCGTCGTTAATGACATTCTTTTCCCCAACGTCCATGTTTTCTCTCTGAGGCCAATCTTTTCTAACCCAGTGGTGTGTTTTGTCCCTACTATCCCAGAGGCACAAGAAACACGGATATTTCGTTTAACCACTTTGCTGCCCAAGAAGAAAGTTTACCATTTTTAAGTCTACACAAATCATCCATTGATGTTCGTAATACTTTATCTTCTGCAAGACCAAAGCTATGGTATTATATTCTTCTTTCAGTTTCGTTGAGTGAGCTAGTGGTATTGAACCATATTTATTCCCATTATGTAGAAGGACACATTTTAAACTTCGCTTTGAACTGTCAATAAATAGGCGCCAATCATCTGGAATATATTCAGAAAGTCCCATTTTTTTTCATGAGTCCCCTAATTTCGTGACAAAATACAAGATTGTCTTCTTGAGAAGAGAATGGTAGCAGATCTTTTTCTCTTGTACGGTAAAAGGTAATTTTGGTTCCTTGTTCCAGTAAATTTTTGTCGTTCAACCTAGAAGCCAGTACTTCAGAAGCTTTTTTCGAAAAATTGAGATCCCTGGTGAGATCATTTAATTCATTTTGATTGAAGCGTTGAGGAACTGATGACGTCCCCTCATAGTCACTGTTAGTTTCATTAGCATCAGAACTTTTATTAGCATCAGAAAGAGCGATCAGAGGGAAAATATTCGTCATCAGAGATATGTGGTAGCTGATGAAATGTTGGAATCGGTATTTCATCTGAGTGCGGGATAGGGCGTATTGCCGAGTCTAAATTGGGATAAGTCCACTTACTGCGGTTATTTCGATTGATTTCATTAGTATTTACTAAACAGAAATAACAATCATTGAAGTGGTTTTTTTGGTTCTCTCCAAACCATTGGTACGCCGAATTTTAGACATTTTCTTTTCCCGGTAGTCCACTGCCGTAAATGCTCTGTACAAGTTTTACATACGAGATGCGGGGCCCACGTTTTGTCCTGATCACCAAGCTTAAACTCCAAAGTATCCAAGATACGCTCGCTTTACGAAGTCAGTAATAGTTTGTCTGTTTTGTTGAAACATGTATTCTCCACATATATAGCTAAACACATCAGGTTGATTTACACAACTTCTTCTTGAACTGGAACCTGAACTCATTTTAATTCTGTTCAATAACACAAAAACACTCTTTTCTTAACATAAAATAACACGCCGAATTCGATCTACTCTCATTAGTAAGAACACACAAACTGACGAGACTTACCCGAGTTAGGTGATTAAAAGGGTCAGTTCAGGTACCTGATAGGCAATGGTTCCACTATTTATAGATTTACCTGGAATTTACTCAATTACAGACTGACAATAAAACCATTGTACCTACATTAATGAATATATAATAATTTTAGAACTCTCATAAATGAATATACTGAATAAAAACCACATTGGTAGATAAGTTGATGTATCTAAAAAAGTAGAGCTGATAGAGAAAAACGGATTGCATGTATAGATTTAGCGTCCCAAATATAGTTAAAGTCAGCTCTAAAATCCCAGGCACCAAAACAAAAATATTTTTTTGTTGCCCTGTGTAATGTATCGTTTTCTAAAACAGTATAATCTCGTTTTACAAGTTTTTGAATCCCTTTTTTTTTTGAAACTGCGTGCTTTCACTTCAAAGAAAGTCGTAAAGTAGTTTTTGACTTCTTTCATAGAAACAAATTTTCTGTCATTTAAATTATTGTGTAGAGAACGAAACAGAGGAAATTCTGAAGGGGCAAGGTCATGGGAATACGGCGGGTACTGGAGGATTTCCCATTTTAACTCCCTAAGCTTTTGCAGTGTCTGTTGAGCGACATGTGGTCTAGCGTTGTCATGGTGAAAGATGATGCCTTTTCGACTGATCGGATTTGGACGACCCATTGTTTCATCGATCGGATCACCCACATATTTAATATCCAAATGGTTATCAAAAGAACTTGAGAAGTTACCATTAAATACTTTCGCAGTAAAGAATTCCTTAGAAATCATTAATAAAACAAAAAAATCTAGTTCTTAATGAAGGTGAAGTCTTAATGTCTTTTGTTGTCAGTTCTTTGTTCCCAAGTGTGCCAATTCCACAAACTTTACAATATCTCGAAGAATTACTTAGAATGAATGACTTTGAAGACGAAATTATTCTTGAATACTGAACATTATCTAAACTTTGAATGGAACAAAATTATTTTCAATATAACAATCAATTTTATGTTCAGAAAGAAGGAACAGCTATGGGTAATTGCTTATCACCTTTCATAGCTAATTTATTCATGAGTAAGTTTGAAATCGAAGCTAGTCAAGAATTCGAATATTTCCCAAGGGTATGGTATAGGTATGTGGATGATATTTTCGCGATTTTTGATACAAAGAAAGCAAATATTGATGATTTTGTTTCTAAATTAAATAGCCGGTATTATACCATTAAATTCACTTACTAAGTTGAGAACAAAGGATAATTGCCTTTTTTAGATATTTTAATTATTAAAAATAATAATAGATTAGAATTTGATATCTATAGGAAGGACATAGTGACAGATAGACATATTCCTAATGATTCATTTCATTGCAAACAACATAAATTAGCCTCATTACATTTTTTAGTTCATCGTTTGGCCACTTTCCCTTTGAATAGAATAACCTTTAATAAAGAAAGGAATCGTATTAGAAATATAACTAGAGTTAATGGTTATGACGATGACTCAGTAAATAAGCTAATAAATAGACATAAGTTTAGGTTTAATATACAGAATTCCACCTATTTTACACGCGAAGAAAAATAACACCAAGTATGTCTCCATACCATATTATCCGAAATGTAGCAAGGGACTCAATAAGGTATTTAATAAGGTAGGCCTCACCTTAGTCTATAAGTCATCAGACAATCTGAGGAATACCTTAGGAAATCCCAAAGATAAGATTCCTAATTGTGAGAAAAGTGGAATTTATGAAATTAGTTGTAATGATTGTGATAAAAAGTATGTTGGGCAAACTAAAAGGTCAATTAAAACAAGATTTAAAGAACACTTAGTACACTTAAAATACAATAGAACAGAAAAGTCTAACATTGGATAATCTAAGGTTAATAAAAAAATGTATCTGATAGGAGATTGTTGAACGCATACGAAAGTATGGAATCATAAAATATAAAAGTAGTTTAAATAAAGACAGGGCCTATTCCTTATAGTCCCCTCTACTGGTTACATGACCGGAACTGAAGGCCTTGTCTATGTCATTAGTTCCGCTTGAGTAATTCAAGGCTTAGGCTAAGTATAAATAGGGTAGATTTGTAGTTCAGCTTTAGTCAATCATCGCTCCTGATGAAGCTAACATGATTAGCGAAACGCGCGTCGAGTGCAAAAATAAAGTGTTTGGTGTAGTGGTGATATATACTGAGTAGTAAATTTGTAGGAAACAAGATTTACAAATAAGCAAACCTAAATTCATATTGATAATTCCAGCTGCATACAAAAATATAACTATCCAAAATATCATTTGTTTGCAATATCTAACATGAAATCGATAAATATCTTTTATTGTTTTATCTTCATTCTCGTTTATCTTACGTTCTTCGTCGACTACTAAATTGATAATATTTCGCATTTTCTTCGACTGGAGTAAAATCATTTTATAAACAATTAACATAACAAAGACCATTCTGGAAAAGCATTCCATTACTAAAATTTTAAAAAATATCTGTAAATATAATTCAAAATTTCGTTTTCAACGCAATTCGTAAATATCGGTAATTAATCAATTTTTACCTTCATTGATCTTTCGACCAAAATTAAAATATATAGCGACACCAAAAAATATTAAGCACATCGAATATAATATTTGACTCCCGATCGAATAAATCCTATAGGAAATTTGATAAAATTTTGAAAAAAATTTCTTAGATCTTCAGGCCACAATCCACTTAATATTAACCATAACCTGCACATCTTGAACAGTTGGATTTGAAGTTTTCATACTCATCTTTCCTAATACATTTAAAATAAATTATCATAATGGAAAACTAAAGGAGATAATAACAGTGATATTAATTCTATTAACAGGTTGACTGCCGACCACTCCGATCGGAGTGCGTCGGGTCTCTTCGCCAACGCCGTCTACTCCGATCAGAGTTCGACATGCGTTCTTACGAAACGTTTTTTAGTATTCCATCGGCGTTGTATATGAAACGTGTTTCTAGTGGTGGCGTTGCTTAAAAACGCAAGTTCTAACAGGTGCTTAAGTGGTTCCGCGGATTTGCTTTTGGTTTGGTTGTAATCTGCCGTACAATATGGACAATCAACCTGGGCCTTCTGGTATTAAAAAAAGACATTGTAGTGATGAAAAAAAGGTATATGATAAGAAAAAAGAAGCTAACTGACACTGAATTATTGCAGCTATTGGAAGAAAGCGGAGGTAGTAGTGACGAACATTACGTACCAGACACAGACGATAGTGATGTAAATTCAAGCTCCGAGTCCGAAGAAGAGAATTTTATAGACCCTATTCGGCCACATCAAACACTTCCTAGCCTTGATGAGATAAAATGGAACGACAGAGGTGCGTTTTTTAAAACAAATTTTGTTCCAGAAAACCCAGGAATTATTGGTGCAAATTCCAGGACAGGGTGCACCTATCGATTTTTTCGAAATGATCATTGATGATGATTTTTTACAAACTATTTTAGAACGAACGAACTCTTACGCAGTCGAGGTTTTGCTGCGCCCAGAAACAAGTACAAAATCACGTATTACTAATTTTAAAGATCTTACTCTTGACGAACTAAAAATTTTTTTGGCCCTGTTACTTCACACTGGCACAATATCCTTGAGCCGTCTTAACGATTATTGGAAAACTGATCCGCTATTTAATCTACCTGTTTTTTAGAAAATGTATGTCAAGGAATAGATTTTTGCTTATCTTGAGGTGTTTGCATTTTACATCTCCAGATATGGATCCGGCAGATCGGCTAGGAAAGATTAGATTTGTGGCAGATTTTTTTTAACAACAAGATGGGAGAAATTTACTATCCTGGAAGAGAGTTGTCTTTGGATGAAGCTATGGTACTTTATCGGGGTCGTCTCCAGTTTTAAACAATATATCAAGAATAAGCGTCATAAGTATGGTATGAAGTTATACATGCTGACAGAGCCTAATGGACTTATTTTGAAATTTCGTGTCTACGAAGGTGCGACAGATGTTTATGGTGGAAGCGGACATACTGAAAAGATTGTTTTACATTTATTGGAGGAAAAATTGGGTGTGGGACATGCTGTTTATTTAGACAATTTTTACAATAGTGTTAATTTAGCCAGGAAATTACTTCAACAAAATACATACTGCACTGGTACGCTGAGAACTGAGAGGAAAGATAATCCGAAAGAGGTAATGAGTGCAAACTTAAAACGTGGTGAGAATAAATCTATGTTTTGCAATGGAGTGCATGTCGGAAAATGGCGCGATAAACGCAATGTTCAATACATTTCAACAGAATTTGGAAGCGAAATGGGCATTTTTAAAAAACAAAAGAAATCAAGAATCTGAAAAAACCTTCCGCAATCATTGGATGTAATGCTTTTATGTCCGGTATAGATAGACAGGATCAAATGATGGCATATTATCCTTGCAGCCGTTTAAAACCATTCGGTGGTACAAAAAGTTATTCATGCATGTGCTGCAAATGAGCATGATAAACGCCTATTTCTTGTACAATAAATATTCGCGGTCTGACCAGTTACGATTATATGACTTCCGATTGGATGTCATAAGAAATTTACTAGCCAGACGACCAATTACTAATTTGCCGCAAATTCCTCCAGGCCAAATAAATGTCCACAGCATTAGCAAAGTAGAAAAAATTGTTAGTGAAAAAAAAGGAACTAAAGAAACAAAACGGGTAAGCAGAAAGGAATGCAAAGAATGCAGGAAAAATAAAATAAGAAAGCAAACAGTGTATGAATGCAAAATGTGCCCTGGACAACCAGGTTTTTGCCTTAATTGCTTTGAGGATTACCATAAAAATGTACAAAAATGATTGGAAATAAATGTTTTGAGTTCATGAGTTCGATTTATTATTTCTTTACTTATTTAATTGGACACTCCGATCGGAGTGTTCGGCATCTAGTAAAAATTTTTCACTTGCAATGCCGATTACTCCGATCGGAATGAAATTTTTTTTTTCTAATATTTTGAATATGGCACATAAAAAAACACATCCAAGACTCATTTTAATTCATATTTACCACAATAAAATAAAAATATTTGGAAAAATCTTACCGGCGTCAACCACAAACTCAAAAATATAGATCGGCAGTCAACCTGTTAAGGAAGAGATTCTTGAGTTTAAAAAGGATACTCTTACATAGTCAATTCTTTCTTTCACTTTTTTATGACAGGCTCGTCTTCTGATAAGAAAACAAGTTAGCATTGATCAAAGATCTTTGGGGTTGTTCGCTTAGCAGATTTTGATTTCGTCTGCGAAACAAAAAATTAATTATTCGAATGACATTGATTTTGACACTTAATTTATCAATACACAAAAATATTAAATTCACTACGGAACTAGAAGTCGACAATAAAATTAATTTTCTTGACTGAACGATAACCAGACATTACAACAAACACAAATTTCTCTATTTTTCACAAACCCTCACATACAGATACTACAATAAACATAAAATCAGCTCACCCCCTACAACATAAATTGGCAGCTTACCACAGTATGTTGCATAGACTTGTAAGTGTCCCCTTATCTGTAGATGATTTTAATAAAGAATTAAATCTAATAAAACTAATTGCTGTTAACACACCGCATATTCCCCTGACTCCATAGACTCAATTCTAAACAAAAAATTAAAAAACAAAGCTATTTCTTTAGTATACCCCAAGAAAGAAAATACAGGGAAAAAATATAATGTTTTAACCTATTTTGGTAACACGTCAGAGAAAATTAAAAACCACTTAAACAAATATAATATCAACATAGCTTTTAGAACAAACAACTCGTTAGGAAAATTCATTAAAAACGCAAAGGGAAAACAAAATAGATAAAAAAAATCTGGAG
This sequence comes from Pachyrhynchus sulphureomaculatus, assembly GCA_019049505.1. Classification (NCBI taxonomy): domain Eukaryota; kingdom Metazoa; phylum Arthropoda; class Insecta; order Coleoptera; family Curculionidae; genus Pachyrhynchus; species Pachyrhynchus sulphureomaculatus. Next base: position 4,245,046 of record CM032449.1, read on the forward strand.
TGTATCAGCTGAATTGTGGTTCTTGTCATAAAAGTTACATAGGTCATGACAGGTCGCTCATTCGAAACTTGGATTTCAGAACATAAAAGAAGCTATTTTAAAAAACAAAACTGACTCAGCGTACAGTAATCATTTAACAGAATCAAATCATCTTTTTGACGATAAATTTAAAATTCTACACATACAAAACAAGGCGTAAAATTAAACCTATTAGAAAATTTAGAAATAAATAGAATTAAAAATTCAGACATCATATTAAGCGAACAAAAAGATACCTGTCTGGCCCATGGTAACTCACCTTTACTCAATTTATACAATTAATATTCAGAATTGATTTCCCAACAAGATTCATTAGCATATAGTATTAATTTTATTACCTATCTACCTTAGGGTATTTTGTATAAAATGTAACAACACTAATATTCAACATCATTTGGTATCAGACGAAGCTATAGTATAGCGAAACGCGTCATACAGTTTCAGTGAAACTAAATAAAGTGGAAATTTGACAAAATCAGTCTTTCATTATATTATATATATATATATATATTATATATATATATATATATATATATATATATATATATATACATATATATATATATATATATATATATATATATATATATATATATATATATATATATATATATATACAGTCCCTGGCCAAATTATTAGACGCACTGCAAGATTTCATGTAAAAATATTAATTACCGAGTGATATTGTACCGTTTTATTATTTTAAATTGATTTGTTTTTTATTTTTATATTATCCAATCAATTACCTATTTATTTGACATAAATAAAACAGCATTAATTTAGAAAAGCATAAGTTTATTAAGTTTTAAAGAAAAGTGAAATTAATGTTAGTAAAAGTCAATATTTAGTTGAGCCACCTTTAGCCGCTATCAAAGCTTTAATTCTGCGCGGCATGCTATCAATGCAAGATTGTACTGTCTCCTGCATTTGAGGATGATGATTCCACACATGAATAATCTTTTCTAGGAGCTGGGTTTTGTTTGGTAATCACATCTTTAGCCACTTCTCTTTTCATCAGCTCCCACACATTTTCAATGGGGTTCATATCAGGGCTAGCCCTAGCCAATCCAACAGGGATATTTTTTTCTGCCAAAAAAGCTTTAACAGACCGAGCAGTGTGGCAGGAGCTCCATCTTGCATGAAAGTGAATGGTTCCCCATTTGGAAACCATTCTCTGAGCTGCGGAATCAACCGATTTTGTAATACTTCTTTGTACTGATCTTGCCTCATTATTCCTTTGACGACGTACAGACGTCCAGTGCTCTTGCCGCTGATGACTGACCAAATCATCACTTTGGTGGGATGTTTTTAACCGTCGGGACGACACAATCAGGATGAAACTTTTCTCCATGACGACGACGCACATACTGAGCTTTATTCTGCAAAATTTCGAATGTGCTTTCGTCACTGAAGCAGACCTGTCAAAAATAGGAAAAATATATAAACTTCCATGTTTATTTGCTTTATTTAACTGAAAATGATAATAATGTATCAATTATTGATTAAATTGCTGTATCTTACCGATCTCCAGAAGTCCACATCTTTGGCTTGCCATTGTTTGGCCCACTTCAGGCGCTTTGCTTTCATTGCAGCTGTTAACTTGGGCTTCCTGGCGGGGCGACAGGCCTTAAAATCTAATTCTTTCAATTTTCTTCGAACAGTGCGCAGTTCTGAGTTGTGATTTTATTACCTTTGTGGTAGCAAATCTGTTTTCTACACAAATTTTCTTCAAAGATCTCTCTGACCGTGGAGTGAAAATTGGTTTTCTACCGCATCTTTTTCTTTCTTTCGGGCTTAATTCCTTCCCTGACTCAATTTTCTTTTTTATGCGTCGTACACTAGCTTCAGAAACCTCCAATCTTCGTGATATTTCTCGGTTTGTAAATGTTTTCGCAATCACAAGGGCCTTCACTTCAGCTTTTTTACGTGGTGAAAGATCGCCTTTTCTACCCATAATGAAAATAGTCCAATTACTTTTTTAAAACATTGCATACAAAATAAACTATAACTGAGTAGCATAAAACTGTTAAACAAACAATCACAGTCCATAAAGCCACAGAAACACGTCCTACCTGACTCGATTCCGATCGCGACTGATACAGGTTTGTACTTATTTACGTTCATGTATCACTTTGTCAACACAGTGTTGCCATAATGTTAAAAATAAATACAAATATGTAGTCTACAACAATTCTTTTAAATAAAAATATTGTAGTTTAAATATACCAATTATTGCATAAAAACTCTTAAGAAACATAAAATTAATAAAAAAAATAGTGCGTCTAATAATTTGGCCAGGGACTGTAATATATATATATATATATATATATATATATATATATATATATATATATATATACACATATATGTTTATGTTACGTGTTCTTGGATTTGATGTTTCGACCTTCAGATGAGATGTTCTTCAAAATTCACTGTAAAAAATGAAATTAGAACAATTAAATTTAGATAAGTAATTAATATGTTTGTCGTGCCTTTCAGGGTTAAAACATTTGTAGCTTTTCGCAGTTTTTAATTTTAAAATACTTAACTGTATAAAATAACGAAGGTCTTACCTTAGAAAGTAGTTCATTGTATTGGAGTATTAATTTTGAAATACTGTCAAAAACACGTTTTTTACATTCTACCAACAACCACTTAACGTGAAGGACTTTATATGACTGGTAGGTTGATACGCGTTTCGGTTGTTTACACTTGTTTTTTTTTTCGTTGATTCGAGTGGGTGTCATCTGGATGTGTATGGATTCCACACAAATGACATCTACCGTAATCAAACGAAAAGACAGATGTAAACAACCTAAACCGTATCTACCTACTAGTCATATAAAGTCCTTCATGTTAAGTGTTTTGTTTGTAGAATGTAAAAATGTCTTTTTGACAGTAATTTAAAATTAATATTCCAATACAATGAACTACTTTCTAAGGTAAGACCTTCATTATTTTATACAGTTAAGTGTTTTAAATTAAAAACTGCGAAAAACTATAAATGTTTTAACTTTGAAATGCAGGACGAACAGTTTTAATTACTTATCTAAATTTAATTCTTCTAATTTCATCTTTTAGAGCAAATTTTGAAGAAAACCTCTTCTGAAGGTCGAAATGTCAATAAATATATAACAAATCCAAAAATAGTTTTAATGATCTAAAATCCAAGAATACGTAAAATATATAGTGTAGCAGAAATAGGCTACCCTTGCCCAATTGGCATTGGAATATTTGGAGGAAAGTATTATTGATAGCTTAAGCAACAAACCTATTTTCTTCAAAAGATACGTAGATGATTGCATTCTAGCACTACAAGAAGACCAAATAGAAAACACACAGTTAAAGCTTTCAACCAATTCAAGAAAAAATTACAATTCACCATCGAAACAGAACAAAACAACGCCATAAACTTCCTAGATCTAACTCTAATAAGAGAAAAAAAAAACTAAATAAAATAGCAAATGGTACATAAAACCAACAAGTTCTGAAAATGTCTAAAAAACTACCATTCACACCATCCTTTAAATTTTAAGAAAAAATACCATTATAAATTTAATTGACAGAAGCTTAAAACTAACAAGTTCCTACATATAGAGCAGAATAATAAGAAAAAATAAAAACTATCTTAACCAATAACAATTATCCGGTTAATCTAATTAAAAAAGTTTTAAAAACCAGAATTCACAAATTATATAATACTCTAGATAAACAACCAAAACAAAGAACAGCTACAACATACATATCATTTATTCAAAGACTTTCAGAAAAAATTAAGGCAGTCCTCAAAAAACATAATTTAACTGTTTGCCACAAAACGCATAACTCATTAAAACACCTTTTTACCCCCCTAAAATCCAAAACACCCCTACTGAAACAATCAAACCTGATATATTCCATTCCTTGTCAAAACTGCAAACAGCTGTTATATCGGCATGACTAAACAACATCTAGAAACTAGACTGAATGACCATAAGTATGATAAGAATAACCCAACAGCTCTATCAAAACACGTTCAATAAACCAAACCCTTTTTTAATTTTAAAATACAAGAATCTTAAAAAAAGAATCAAATTATTTTAAAAGATCAATCCATGAAATGATTTGTATTAATAAAGAGAAAAACAATATAAACGACAAAAGCGACGTTAGAGGTCTGAGTCATATTTATTTCGGACTCTTCTCTTAATAACTCAATAACAGTTAATAAATAAAAACCCATAAACAAACCAAAGAATGACTTTCGTTCCCTATACACGTCTAAAGTTAGTTTAAAAAAACCGGTCAAGTGCAAGTTGAACTTGCACAATTAGTGTTCCGTACGTTGACTGTTTTTAAAATAAAAATTTTTGTTAGGGTGGTATAAAAGTGATCAGTGACTTCACAAAACACACCCCAAATGAATTTTCAACAAAGTTTGTTTCCAATCTTTACTGGAAACTGGTGACCTTGAAATTTTGTTTTTTTTTACATACACCAAATAAATTATAAAGGTAATGCACTCGTGATAATTTTCGTTCAATCTATACCCCGTGGAGAATATTCCAGAATTTTTTCAAATTTTTTGATCAGTATTTTTCGAGATAAGGTAGGGGACAGCGATTTTTTTAAAAGTAATACGAAGAAAAGTGTGCGCAAGTATTACATTATATATATATATATATATATATATATAATATATATATATATATAATATAAATATATATTTTACTCGTGTTTTCACAAGCTTTTCATTTGACACCACACTCGATGACCTAGTAAAAAAAATTTTTTTTCACTTCCG
>CM032449.1:4249967-4317416 GCA_019049505.1 Pachyrhynchus sulphureomaculatus
CTCGAGTTTCAAACGGTCCAATAACGATGAATAATATTCACCTGTAATAGTTTTTACCCTTTTTCAGATAGTCAATGAGGATTATCCCTTGCGAATCCCAAAAGACAGTCGCCATAACCTTTCCGGCCGAAGGAACGGTCTTCGCCTTTTTTGGTGCAGATTCCCCCTTGGTAACCCATTGTTTAGATTGTTGTTTGGTCTCAGGAGTATAGTAATGTATCCATGTTTCATCTACAGTGATGAAACGATGCTTAAAGTCCTCCGGATTCTTCTGGAACAGCTGCAAACCATCCTTGCAACACTTCACACGATTCCGTTTTTGGTCAAGGGTGAGCAATCGCGGCACCCATCTTGCGGATAGCTTTCTCATGTCCAAATGTTTATGCAAAATATTATGTACCCGTTCAGTCGAGATGCCCACAGCACTAGCAATCTCACGCACCTTAACTCTTCTGTCATCCATCACCATATCATGGATTTGATCAATGATTTCTGGAGTCGTAACCTCCACAGGCCGTCCAGAACGTTCAGCGTCACTTGTGCCCATATGGCCAGTCCGAAAATTTTCAAACCACTTATAAACTGTTCTAATAGAAGGTGCAGAGTCACCATAATGTTTATCAAGCTTCTCTTTAGTCTCCTGAGGCGTTTTGCCTTTCATAAAGTAATGTTTAATCACCACACGACTTCCTTGATTCACACGAATGCCAAACACAAAGAAATAGACCAATATGGCTGAAACCTGGTGTGCGTTCATTCAAGAGATGCCACTAACTAAACATGACCTCGATACGCAGCGGTGGTGCCATCTCTGGGACTTTGCACGAACTTTTCAAACCAGCCTCGTATTTGTATTTTCCGCCTCCTCCTGTCTAAAAAATCTATTGCTCGAAGCAACAGTTTCTTCGATAATGGGATGTTTGTTTCCATTTTTTTAATTCGCAAATGCATTTCTTCACATGTTTCTTCACATGTTTCTTCACATTGTACGGTTACTTGGCAACGGTCAAACATCATTCTGGGGATGATATAAGATATCATAAGTTCTATGACTTAACTGGCTTGTAGTAATACTGACAGATATCCAACAAGTTTTACGAGTATTAACGAGAATTAATCCCTTCTCAAGCTCAACAGTGTTTTAAATCTAGATTATTATGGAGTACACTTTTGGTGAGCAAACTGAAATGATTTTAGTGTTTGGTTTTTGTAACGGCAACGGTCGTAAAAGTGCTCACGTATATCACGAAAGATTTCCACATCCTCGGACACCTAACCATCAGACTTTTCCCAGTATTGAGAGAGACGAGTTCGAGGAATTGGACAATTTAAACAGATCAGGAATAATACTGCGCGGCCTTCACAAGCTCGAGCATCCGATGTTGAAGAGGAAGTCCTTGAAATTGTACACGATAATCCTGGAATCAGCACTCGTTTAATTGCACGTCAAATGAGAAGATTAAAAGTTACAAGTAACTAGATTATTAGACAACAAATTATTCACCCCTTTCATATACAGTCCGTCCAGGAACCCTTACCTCCAGATCTTGGCTCCCATTTGCATTTTATATAGAATTTACATCATTGTTATAAAGATGTAAACAAAATTAATGTCAAAAAAGTATCCATAAACTCCAACTAATATTTATTGGGACCGCCGCACAGTGGGGAAAAAACGAAAAATCGTGTTTCAAAATTGTCTAGAGCCTTCAATTTTGGTTCGATTTGGACGACTTTTTTTTTTTTAAATTGAAGCTTATTAAATTCCGAACAAAGTTGTCGAAGCCGATTTTGCAATTAAACTTTTGTTTCAAAATGGCGGACGTAGGTTTCTGATTATATAGCGACTGAGACACAGAAAACGCTTACGGTTTCAAACCAAGTTGTGCTAAAATGCGTGTATGTATGTTTTTTTATGTCGCAGATAATATATCTAATATCACAGTTACAAGATTAATAATAATGAACCCAAAATGGCTGCCATGAACAATAAAAGTATTATAAATATGAATAAACGTACCATTATTATTTTATATCCATAACATTTGCATAAATAATTTTTTTAAGGTTGTTAATTATAAATATGTTTCAACAATTGACTTAAAATGATAAATCAAGTATGGCGGACTAGATTTCTGTGATGTGTGAAACTACAGGTATTTCCCGACTTACGACTACCTTGACTTACTAATTTTCAGACTTATGACCGATGTGCGTGACCGTAACGATAAATTAATCTATATATATATATATATATATATATATATATATATATATATATATATATATATATATATATATATATATATATATATATATATATATATATATATGTATACATATATATAATCAGTTCATTTCTTTTTATTTATTTATATTAATTTATTTTATTGTCACTTTTCCGCATAACTTTATATTTTAAACGATGGCATCTATTTACAACTTGTCCAGATTTGTTAAACTTATATTGTATATGTTTGAGACTTGTTCGATTACTTCGTTAATATTATGTTTATATTATGTTGTTCGTATTCTATTTATATTTTGTTGTTCCCAATCAGTTTGTATTACGTTAGAACGAACGCGAAACGTTGCCATTTCTTATGTAAACGTTACCATTTCTTATATATAGACAACATTTTATGTAAGAGTAAGTTAAGGTTAGACATATTTATTTTCTTATTTTTCTAGTCTATTCCTATAATTCAGTAGTTCTGTATATGTACTAAAGGGTTTTCTCGTTAATAAAGATTATTATTACTCTTACAAAATACACGCAGAGAAATGCTAAAATAGAGACAGTTAAATATTTTGCTGCATTAGCCACTGTTTAGCAACAGCAGCCACTTTTTTGCTACAACAGCAAACAATGTGGCTAGTGCAGCAAAATATTTAGCAGCAAATGTTTTAGCTGTTGTAGCCATTTTCTAGCTGTGTGAGCTGTCCTTTTCTGCGTGTATCGCTGTTTTTTGTATCTGCTAGAAAATTGCCTACGATGCTTAAAATTTACAGCAGCAATATTCTAGCAATAACTGCATGAAAATTTAAATCCCGCAACTAAACTTGAATAACTTGAATGATCTGACTGCCACAGTCTAAATGCCACAGAGAAACTTTCTTGCTCGATTCAATTTTGGCATCCGCCATATTTGATTTGTCATTTTAAGTCAATTGTTGAAACATATTTATAATTAACAACCTTAAAGAAATTATTTATGCAAATGTTATGGATATAAAATAATAATGGTACGTTTATTCATATTTATAATACTTTTATTGTTCATGGCAGTCATTTTGGGTTCATTATTATTAATCTTGTAACTGTGATATTAGATATATTATTTGCGAAATAAAAAAACATACATACACGCATTTTAGCACAACTTGGTTTGAAACTGTAAGCGTTTTCTGTGTCTCAGTCGCTATATAATCAGAAACCAAAGTCCGCCATTTTGAAACAAAAGTTTAATTGCGAAAACTTTGTTCGGAATTTTATAAGCTTCGATTTAAAAAAAAAATCGTCAAAATCGAACCAAAATTGAAGGCTCTAGACAATTTTGAAACAAGATTTTTCGTTTTTCCCCACTGTGCGCCGTTGGCCTTGATAATCTCCTGTAACCTTTTTGCCATGCATGCAACAAGCTTTCTAGTAACTTCTGCTGGCATGTTCTCCCATTCGTTCAATATTCTGTTTTTTTTAATTCTTCCCCCTTTGATACATTATGTTTGCGAACGCGCCGTTTAAGTTCATCCCATAAATGCTCGATGGGGTTAATATCGGGTGATTGCGGAGGTGTATGAAGCTGCTGTCGCACAAGCACCAAGTTTGCGGCATGTTTCGGATCATTGTCCTGCTGGAAAATACATCTTTTTTTCTAATGCTAATTTTTGGACACATTCTCTTAAATTTTCTCTCAAAATGTTGATAAACATGCTGATCCATGGTACCAGTAATAAAATGTAAATTCCAACCCCTCTAGCGGACATGCTTCCCCAAAGCAGAGGACTGTCACCTCCTTGTCTTACCGTAGAGCAAATGTTTTTAATATCGAATGCTGTATTCTTCTTTCTCCAAACTTTAGTTCTGCCATCAGACCCAAAAAGGTTAATTTTAATTCATCATTAAAGATTACGGATTCCTAATATTCAGGAGGTTTAGTAACGTATTCCCTAACGAAAGCCCGCTTTTTGCGATTAGTTTCCGAAGTTAACGGCTTCTGCCTGGCTGCACACCCCTGATAGCCTGCCCTGTGTAAACAATTTCTCACTGTTTCTGAACAAATGGCATTGGTATAACAACTTAAGACGAATCGAAAGACTCGCATTTTTAGAAGTCACCAAAAGTGTTCTTCGTATTTGCTGAACCTTCCCAAGACGCGTTCAGCAAATACGAGAACACCATTTTTAGTCCTTATCCAAGTACTAACGGAAAACTATGACAAATAGATGCTTATACTGCAGTCTGTCGGTGACTTACAAAGTCTTTTCAAGCAGAGCGACACAGCACGGCTGGCACTTATTGCAGAAACGGCATAGATGGCATAGATTGGTATAATAACTAAAGACGAATCGAAAGACTCGCATTTTTAGAAGTCACCACCAGTTTGTGAACAAACATTTTTCGAAAATAGTTCCTGTACTTTTTATAATTTTGGTGCACTTTTCTTGGGATTCAACAATATTCTTCACGTGGAGTCAATTTCTTGGGACAACCGAAGCGTGGACGAATTTTATAGAAACCCGTTAATTTATACTGGTTTACAATGTACTGAACAGTAGCATGCGACTTTTCAACAATTTTTCCTATATTTCTGCACGATTTTCCATCATTCCACAAATCAATTATGATCTTTCGAACTTGAAATGGAATTTCACAATATCTCTTGCTCATTTTTAATACTACTTTGAAAACCCACTCCAAAATTACTAGCAACAAGGGACACATTATAAAGTATGCCCGAAAATTATTCATTTGTTTTCAGTTTAGCAAGCATTAGATAGCTTGATAAAATGCAACTGATTATAACGTGTTTTTTCAATGCAGTTCTTGAGTGTACTTTTTGACATTAATTTTGTTTACATTTTTATAATAACGATGTAACTTCTAAATAAAATATTCCGTAGTTGTTTTTAACACTAATCCTCGTTGGTTAAGTTTCAAATATTAATTTAAACATGATTTGTCAGAGTTCCAATTAATTAGTGAAACATAACTGAAAAATAGTATAGAAAGCAGGTAGTGTATGGAGACTTTTTGAACTTTATCATTAAGTGATGAACAGACTATTTCATCAGAAACAGGTATTCCGACCAGGGGTTTAAAAAATAATGGATATTGGACTGGTAGTAATAAGCATTCGCCAGATAGGATAAAGCAGTTTTACGTCATATTTGAAGTACTATAGACAAAATAGCAAAATTACTTAATATATCCATCATTGGCACAATTTTAAAACTTCACATTGCTTAAAATCAGCAAAAGACCCAATTCGTTTATAAACAGAAGGTGTCTATAAAATTCACTGATTCCGTAATACGGTGTTTAAGAGAAACTGGACGACCAATAACAACTAGAATTAGGGAACTAAAAAGAAGTATCGAAAAGTGACAAATTTGTACAATTATCCGTACCTGAACATCAACATCTTTCAGTGTAGAAAGACCAAAGTGCTTGCTTCTGTCTCTAATTCCTGAAGATACTTCGTGCAATCGTATTCAAAACGTTGAAGAGTTGCTCTAAATTGACACGGGCTAATCCCAAGAACCACGATTTCTTTTTAGAATAGTTAAACCGGTTAAATTTAAAAATTAGTTTTGGATGGTTGTAGCTTCTACTTGTTGAAAATTTATTATAAATATATAAAAAAAAAACTGTTTTTAGTCAATTCCCACTGGTTAATTTAAATCGCGAAGACGCGTTTCGCTGTCGATGCAGCTTCTTCATATATACATTTTACACTGTCAAGTTAGGTTTAATGTTCACAATTTTATGTAATTTCTTAATTATAATATTACACCTAATTAAATTACATTGATAGTATTGGAAAACCCACATAGATTTGGAATTAGGAGAATAAATTCAATAATGATGAATTATTTAAATCTACCTGGTCGTTGAGTAATGTCCTTAATCGACTTATTTACAATGTCTCTAAAAGGTTTAGTTTTAAACCTTTTTGTTGGTTGTGTAAAATTTTGAAATTTTGTTAAATGTGTCATTTTCTGTTAAAAAGATGATTAGCATATGTTGAATTAGACTTTCTATGGATGAAACTTTTTTCGTGTTCTGTAATTCTTTGTATAAATGTACGTCCAGTTCGTCCTATGTATGTTTTAGGACATGAACCACATGTTAATTGAGAAACCCCTGATTTATTGTCTTTATTGATTTGTGGTTTGTAGTTTTTGAGATATTTCCCTATAGTATTGTTTGTCTTCTAAGCTATGTTGGTATTTTTTTGATTTAAAATTTTTTCCAGTATTTCTGTTGGTTTGCCTAAATGGGTTAAGCATTTAAATGTGGTTTTTCTGTCCTTAAAACGTGGATATATTTCTGAGATTGCCTTGTTTCTAAGTTTTTTCCTAACGATGTTATCTATTAAAGTAACCGAATAACCGTTGTTAACGGCTATTTGTTTTATGTAGTTTAATTCTTTAATAAAATTGTCCTCTGATAAGGGAATATTAGTTAGTCTATGTTTAAAGCTATGATAAGCCGTGAGTTTATGATGATTAGGGTGGTAAGAACTATTGTGATTGCCGAAATTTTCATGGAGAGTATTGAAACAATGATATTTAACAACCATAATAATAATAGTAATAATTGTCTATACTGGTATCGATACGTAGACGATATAATTGTATGCTTTACAGGTACCGATAGACAATTAACTCATTTTTTACAGTACATTAATTCTTTACATAGAAATATCAGTTTTACAATGGAAGAAGAAGTCGAAAGGAAAATCAATTTCCTAGACTTAACAATCAGTAAAACCATGAAAAAAACATGAATTTGCAATATATCACAAACTTTGTTATACAGATACCACAATTCACAAGAGTTCTCACCATCCTAACCATCATAAACTCGCGGCTTATCATAGCTTTATACATAGACTAACTAATATTCCCTTACCAGAGGACAATTTTACTAAAGAATTAAACTACGTTAAACAAGTAGCCGTTAACAACGGGTATTCGGTTACTTTAATCGATAACATAGTTAGGAAAAAACTTAGAAACAAGGCAATCTCAGAAATATACCCACGTTTTAAGGACAGAAAAACCACATTTAAATGCTTGAAATATCTCAAAAACTACAAACCACAAATCAATAAAGACAATAAATCAGGGGTTTATCAATTAACATGTGGGTCATGTCCTAAAACATACAAAGGACAAACTGGACATAGATTTATACAAAGAATTACAGAACACGAAAAAAGTTTCATCAATAGAAAGTCTAATTCAACATATGCTAATCTCCTCTTAACAGAAAATTACACATTTAACAAGAATTTCAAAATTTTACACACCCAACAAGAAGGTTTAAAACTAAGCCTTTTAGAGACAATGTAAATAAATCGATTAAGGACGTTACTCAACGACCAGGTAGATTTAAACAATTCACCATTATTGAATTTATTCTCCTAATTCCAGATCTATGTGGGTTTTCCAATATTATCAATGTAATTTAATTTGGTGTAATATTATAATTAGGAAATTATATAAAATTGTAAACATTAAACCTAACTTGACAATGTAAAATGTAGATCTGAAGAAGCTGCATCGACAGCGAAACACGTCATCGCAATTTAATTAAACTAGTGGAAGTTGACTAACAGTCTTTTATTATATATTTAAAAATTAGTATTACCTGATAGAGTTGCATCAGTGTAGTTGCTAACATAAGTGATGTAATGCAATATTCCAATAACAAAATGTATTGAAAAGAATCATTAAAATCTTTTACCCATCTGAAACAATAAATAGGTGACGATTACCAATCATATCATATTTGTGATATCAGCCAGTTACAACGTAAGGCTAATTTTAAGGGCATGCCCTCCCTCTGCTAGCTGACGTTGTAAACAGACCAATTAAGGAATGGTTTAGTATGCACATTATCACAGTAGCTAACAATTACCGCTAGGTAATGTAATTATTAATCGGGGTTTCGGTTAATAATATCGATTTTTTCGCAACATATAGGCGCGTATTTCCTTACAAAATGAATTACCTTAATAATCAAAGTGTTTGCCATCGTTAGCTATGACTTTTTCCCATCTTTATGTTAAAGAACGGATTCCGCATCAGCAGAACTTTTCATCTTTTGAGGCCAACCATTCATCAAGCCAAATTTTCACTTCTTCGTAAGAATATAAGTGTTGTTCTGAAAGTTCGTGCTGCATCGTTCGAAGTAAGTGGTAGTCCGAAGGGGCTAAGTCCAGTAAATACGGCGGGTGGGGTAGAACGTCCCATTTGATGTTTTCCAAACAGTTTTTTAACACATTTTGCAACATGGGGCCGAGCATTGTCATGTTGAAAAAATGACTTTTCGTGTCTTTGGGTGTATTCTGGTCATTTTTCCTTCAATGCTCGTTTCAACTTTATCATGTTGCACCGACTTAGCCGTTATTTGATGGAGATCCATAATAACTAGGAATAAAAATTTAAACAAATGTTTAAAATCACCACTTATGTTTATTATTGCTGACAATTGTTTCGACACACTGCGTCTTCTTCTGGAGCATGATGTAAATTAACTAACAAAGTATGTTACAGAATATATAGTTTACCTAATTACAAGTACTAAATTCATTAACAATATTTACCTTAATACCTGGAACAAGTTCAATAAAGGAGACCCTCCCCATCTAATTGATCGTTGAGTAACAGACCTGAGGATTTTTTCTGATTAATTTCTACCTGTTCTAAACAATTCAGTAATTTTCATTTCTTTTCGTTATGCAAAATTTTGAAATCTTCATTGAATATATGATTTTCCTCTGTTAAATGTTTAGCGTAATGAGATTTGTTACTTTTCATTCTAAAGCTTTGTTTATGTTCGTTTATTGTTTTATTGTGCTTAGACCAGAATTATTTCGAATTTAACGTTAAGATTTATATAAGTAAGAAAGGTTTAATAATGAGAAACCCACTTAGTCCAATTTTATCTGAAATTTCATGGACCATTTAGAAGAACAAATCAGTAATTCTCATCTTTTAAAAAATTTCTTTTATTGGTACCGGTATGTAGATGATATATTGACGTGCTTTACAGGCACAGATCGACAATTAAAACTATTTCTAGTTTATATTAACCAATTTCATAATAATATTACTTTTACAACAGAAATAGGAACAAATAAATCGATTAATTTCCTAGAGTTAAAAATATCAAACAAAATGAATAAACACGATTTTGAAATCTTCCATAAACCAACATACTCAGATATAACTATACACGCTCATTCTGACCACCCATTCACACATAAAATCTCTTCTTATAATAGTTTCATCCATAGACTAATAAATTCACCATTAACGGAAGAAAATTTTCAGAAAGAATTAAATATTATAAAAACAAATTAGTATAAACAATGGGTATAGGAGCGATTTCGTAGATAATATTTTGATTTAAAAAACAATTTAAAAAAGCAATAGGACTAGTGTACCCGTACAAACAATTAAACAAAGAAAAATTTTATACACTCACTTATACCGGAAAATTAACGAATAAAATTCAAAATTGTTTCCATAAAAATCATGTAAATATCACTTTCAGTACAAATAACACATTAGCTCGACATATTAAAAATAATAAAAGTAAAACAAAAAAAAAGAAAATAAATCGGGGGTTTACGAATTATGCTGTGGCACTTGCAATAAAACGTATATAGGACAAACAGGCAGATCATTTTATAAAAGAATAAAGGAACATAAGCAAAGCTATAGAATGAAAAATAACAAACATCATTACGCTAAACATTTAACAGAGGAAAATCATAAATTCAACTAGCCGTGCCCGCGGCTCTGCTCGCGTGGACTTGATTCACTACTATCGTCACTGCATATTCCTTATGTTACCTAACGTAATAAAATATCTGCCATTATTTCCCCTTATCTTCCATTATTTCTTCTTATCTCCCATTATCTCTACATAATTTCCATTATCTAGACTTATCTCTGCTCATCTCCGATTATTTCTCCTTATCTCCCATTATCTAGGTTTATCTCGACTTTTCTCGCAATATTTCTCCTTATCTCCCATTATTTCTCCTTATCTCCCATTATTTCTCCTTGTTTATATTTATCTCCCATTATCTCACCTTATCTCCCATTATCTAAGGTTATATCGATTTATATAAAACATATGTATAAATTTGTAAAAATACGTAAATCGGATAAGCGGTTCTCAAGTGATAAGCGCACTAACGGACAGACAGAAAGACGTTGCATTTTATATATATCATATTCTTTGCAAGAGAACGCGCTAACGGTAAACTTTTTTCCGACTTGATTCACTATTATCGTCACTCTTTATGTTACCTAACGCAATAAAATATACCCTATAACCTGGCCAGAGAATATATGTATATTTTAAAAAAAGCACGTAAATCGGATAAGTGGTTCTCCAGTGATAAGCGCACAACGGACAAACAGACAGAAAGACGTTGCATTTTATATATATTATAGATATCCTTTGCTACATGATATTATTCCATATTTAGTGGTTTAGTCAGTGTATTGCAAGAGAACGCGCTAGCGGTAAACTTTTTTCCGACTTGATTCACTATTATCGTCACTGCTTATTCCTCATGTTACCTAACGTAATAAAATATAGCCTATAACCTGGCCAGAGAACATATGTATGTTTAAACAAAAAACACGTAAATCGGATAAGTGGTTCTCCAGTGATAAGCGCACTAACGGACAGGCAGACAGATAGACAGAGAGACATTTTATATATATCATAGATATAGATTATTATTATATAATCTGGTCAAAGAATATATGTATAATTTTAAAAATAGACACGTAAATCGGATAAGTGGTTCTCGCGTGATAAACGCACTAATGGACAGACAGACAGAGAGACACATTTTATATATATATTATAGATTAATTATAGATATTCTCTGCCACATAATATTGTTCCATACTTAATGGTTTAGGCTGTATATTGCAAGGGAACGGGCTAGCGGCAAACTTGTTTCCGACTTCATTCACTAATATCGTCACTGCTCATTCCTTATGCTACCAATCGTAATCAAATATAGCCTATAACCTGGCCAGAGAACATAGGTATCTTTTAAAAAAAAAAGTAAATCGGATAAGTGTTTCTCCAGTGATAAGCGCACTAACCGACAGACAGACAGACAGACAGACAGAAAGACGTTGCATTTTATATATATTATAGATGAAGATTTCAAAATTTTGCATAACGGAAAGAAAGAAAATTACTGAATTATTTAGAACAGCCGTTTTCTTCAAATGAAAAAAGGTTATTAAACTTCCCCGCAAAACGTCTTTTTCTGGTACGAGACACGACATATTCAAAGCTATGAAAAACTATATTTTTCGCACAATGACAGTTAATAACGAACTAGCTTTTGATGGCGTATGTTTACCTTCCAAAACGACATAGATGTCACTAGTCTATATCAACAAGTGTATTAGTGACTCTATATCTTAGCAAAATCGACATTATTAACCGAAACACCTATTAGGATTATCCGTTAAACCTGTTTACATCAGAGAAAGATACAAATTTTTGAATTTTACTGATTTTTTGTGCTAGTACTATTATAATTCCTTTGTTCTGTTTTCTGTTGATTATAGCTCGACTGATTAATTGTGATACAAGAAAAAGCATGCCGAAATGGTTTAACAGATGAAAGAGAAGTAAATGAATGCTTTGATCAATTTTAGCAATTGATGTTAATATTTGTGAAGGTAATAAAAATACAGACTTTTAGGAAAATAACATATGTAGAGAGGTATATATGGTTAACCGTTAATTATAATGGCGTATTTTTCTTAGAATATTGTAGAAATTATTTTAGTTATTTTTAGAACATTTTAATATGCGGCTTTTTGTCGTAATCTACCTAATAAAATTTCATGCTGAGTTGTTACATGTTATTTCTAATACTGAACACTACCAGGTGTGCAAGTATGAAATAAGGATTTTTTTTCTAAAAAAAAAAACATGTTAAATTCGGAAGAATGTTAAAAAGTGCTTTATTCAAAGTAATCTCCATCGCTTGTTATACATTTTTCCCATCTCTCGGGCAATTTGTGACTACCACGCCAGTCAAAATCTTCCTCTTTTGCTGCGAACCATTCATCGAGCCATTTTTTACATCTTCGTACGAACCAAAGCGCTACTCAGAAAGTACGTGACCCATCGATGCAAACAAGTGGTAATCGGAAGGAGCCACGTCTAGTGAGTAAGCGGCATGGGGTAGAACTTCCCTGCTGAGTGCTTCCAACGTGTCGCGAACTGGTTTTGCCGTATGTGATGGAGCATTGTCATGAAGAAAAATGACTTTATGTTGCCTCTTTCGGTATTCTGGCCTTTTTTCAAGCAGCGAACGGTTCAAATAGGTCAATTGTTGTTGGTAGCGTTTAGTATTAACCGGGTCTACCCATGATTTTTTTGCGCTTGAGATTCTCAAAATAAATCCACTTTTCAACCCCTGTAACTATACGATTCAAGAACGACTTCCTTTTGTACCGAGCGAGCAAAATATCACACGTGTTTTTGCGCTTTTCCATTTGCCTGTCGTTCAACTCATGTGGTACCCATCTACCGGCTTCTGAATCTTTCCCATCTCCCGTAGCCGATTGGAAACAGCTTGTTGACTAACGCCCAATTGCTCGGCGAGTTGTTTTTGTGTTTGCGAATCATCTTCGTCCAACAATGCTTGTAATTCCATATCTTCGTATTTTTTTGGCTGTTTTCCACATTCCTTGTCTGCAACATCGAAGTCACTACTTTTGAAACGCCGAAACCATCGTTCACACGTATCTTGCGATGGAGCATGTTCACCATAAGCTTCTCGAAGTAATCGGTATGACTCAACAGCAGTTTTCTTCAAATAACAACAAAAAATTAATGCTGTCCGCGAATGTTCTTTGTTCGGTATAAATTTCGACACTATGCACACACCGACACTTGTTGATGACACAACAAAATGGCGCAGTGTCACATCTTTATAGCACAAACTGTATTGCTGCACCATCTGTTGTCTGAAAATCCGCATTTCATACTTTTATACACCTGGTATAAGTCTTATAATAGCCCGCACCATCATTGTTCGTTCGCCTTATGATTGTCAGATTATTTATTGATTTCACACCATTTTTCGTTTTATGATTTGCCAATTTCATTGGTAACGCAATTTTTGGCATATGAATATATTATTATTCCGAATGTTCCTGTTACCAGCAGTTTTTTGTGTAAATGCCGACTTGTATTTCTTCTTGCCTAATCTTAGTGCAAATCATGGGGAGGACTTCCACCAGCAAATTTTGGTCATGAAAAAGGGGTAGTTATTGTTGAACGCTAAAAATAGATGTTCCAGGCAACAAATAATCATTCATCTGTAAGTAGTATGGAATTGATAGTTGTAGATTTGCCAAATTTAGGTTTGTGTATTTTAGATTTTTCTAATCTAGAAAATAATTTTTTGTTAAGTTCAACTCATAATGGTGTAGATATTCAAAACTCTAATCCAAATATTGTTACTGAACAAACAGATTTTTGCAATGTATATGCACATATTAGAGAACGCTTAATACAAGATGAAATTATAACCCAAAAACCTTCTGTTTTGGAAAGACACAGGACAGTCAAAATTCTCAATTTAATTTGGAACATTTTATTTCTTTAAATAAAGATAATGTCTCGACCCAACTGCCTGTGTCAACATCTAATTTGGATCATTCAAATCTAAATTTCTCATCAGAGTCGCTCCAAGCTTATGATTGTCAGATTATTTATTAATATCACATCATTTTTCACTTTATGGTTGCCAATTTTATTGGTAACGCAATTTTTGGCATATGAATATATTATTGTTCCGAATGTTCCTGTTACCACCAGTTTTTTGTGTAAATACCGACTTGTATTTCTTCTTGGCTACTCTTAGTGCAAATCATGGAGAACACTTCCACCAGCAAATTTCGGTCATGAAAAAGGGGTAGTTATTGTTGAACGCTAAAAATAGATGTTCCAGGAAACAAATAATCAATCATCTGTAAGTAGTATGGAATTGACAGTTTTGCCAAATTTAGGTTTGTGTAATTTAGATTTTTCTAATCTAGAAAATAATTTTCTATTAAAGTCCACTCATAATGGTGTAGATATTTAAAATTCTAATCCAAATATTGTTACTGAACAAACAGATTTTTGCAATGTATATTCACTTATTAGAGAACCCTTAATATAAGATGAAATTATAACCCGAGAACCTTCTGTTTTGGAAAAGACACAGGACAGTCAAAATTCTGAATTTAATTTGGAACATTTTGTTTCTTTAAATAAAGACAATGTCTCGACCCAACTGCCTGTGTCAACATGTAATTTGGATCATTCAAATCTAAATTTCTCATCAGAGTCGCCCCAAGTTTGTAATATTAATGATATTTTCCAAATTTTATCACAAAATTTTAATTTTGGGGAAATTGATAATTTGTCACAATCTTTTTCTCTTTCGGAGAGATTTTCGACATCGAAAGTAATGAACAAATTTTTTCGAAGAAAAAACAAACAGAACAAAGCCCCCGATAATATGGCTCGTATCACAGAGTGAACTATAGGTTTTGCCTCAATATCGTTATACCAATATAAAATTAACGTCAGCAAAAAGTATCTTTCTGGTTTATTTTATATCTATAAACCTCTTCAGCTGCACTACTATAAGTATTAAGAAATAAACATTTAAATACAAAAAAATATATATTTAACAAATACCAACCAAAGAAATAACTTTTTATATATTTATCCCCGAGAAAGATTTTATTTAGTCCCAACAAAAAAATTTACCTTATTACTTCTTGATGTTTAATAGCAAATACTTTCAACGTTCTTCTAGTAACATCTTGAATTTCTAAAAACTGATCCATTACAGGATACGTATCGTAATTTTTTATGTAATGCTGTAAAATTTTTAATTCTGCTCTCAGAAAAACCATTACGGAATTAACTAATGCTTGAGCAGCTCCATTTAATAATAGACTTTGAACAATATGAATGCATTCGTATGTCATAGCTAATACGTAGTGTAAGTCCTTGTCAAAAGGAAACCTATAAAATTAAATGAATTCTTTTAATATTATAGTGTATAAAAAGTAATTTGAACATGGATAGAATATTTTTCAGATCAAACATAAGCAGGATACAGTTTTAAAATAATAACATTAGTAATTTTCAAAATAAGTGCACAAATTACTGCGTTTCACATGAAACTGCAGTTAGCTGAATGATTAGGAACGAATAAGCTTTACCGAGTCGCATCAAGATATATTCAAAATACCTACATTTTTTATTACTCTGGTAAATAAACTGATAAATTATAATTATCCAAACTATTCTTGAACATTAACAGAAAATAGATACCAATATGCTGTGATTACCTAAATTGGGAATGTGGAATCTTTGGCACAATGATACTACTCAGTATATATCACCACTACACCAAACACTTCATTTTTGCACTCGACGCGCGTTTCGCTAACCATGTTAGCTTCATCAGGAACGATGATTGACTAAAGCTAAACTACAAATCTACCCTATTTATACTTAGCCTAACCCTTGAATTACTCAAGCGGAACTAATGACATAGGCAAGGCCAACACTTCCGGTCAAGTAACCAGTAGAGGGGACTATAAGGAATAGGCCCTCTGTCTTTATTTAAACTACTTTTACATTTTATGATTTCCATACTTTCGTATGCGTTTAACAATCTCCTCCGAGGGCATGTTCGGCAATGCTAGACTTTTCTGTTCTATTGTATTTTAAGTGTGCTAAATGTTCTTTAAATCGTGTTTTAATTGACCTTTTAGTTTGCCCAACATACTTTTTGTCACAATCATTACAACTAATTTCATAAATTCCACTTTTCTCACAATTAGGAATCTTATCTTTGGGATTTCCGAAGATATTCCTCAGATTGTCTGATGACTTATAGACTAAGGTGAGGCCTACCTTATTAAATACCTTATTGAGTCCCTTGCTATATTTCGGATTATATGGTATGGAGACATACTTGGTGTCATTTTCTTCGCGTGTAAAAAAGGTGGAATTCTGAATATTAAACCTAAACTTATGTCTATTTATTAGCTTATTTACTAAGTCGTCGTCACAACCATTAACTCTAGTTATATTTCTAATACGATTCCTTTCTTTATTAAAGTTTACTCTATTCAGAGGGAAAGTGATTAAACGATGAACTAGAAAATGTAATGAGGCTAATTTATGTTGTTTGCAATGAAATGAATCATTAGGAATATATCTATCTGTTACTGTGTCCTTCCTATAGATATCAAATTCTAATCTATTATTATTTTTAATAATTAAAAT
This sequence comes from Pachyrhynchus sulphureomaculatus, assembly GCA_019049505.1. Lineage (NCBI taxonomy): Eukaryota > Metazoa > Arthropoda > Insecta > Coleoptera > Curculionidae > Pachyrhynchus > Pachyrhynchus sulphureomaculatus. The sequence continues at coordinate 4,266,562 of CM032449.1, forward strand.
ATCTAGAAAAGGCAATTGTCCTTTGTTCTCAACTTCGTAAGTGAATTTAATGGAATCATACCGGCTATTTAATTTAGAAACAAAATCATCAATATTTGCTTTATTTGTATCAAAAATCGCGAAAATATCATCCACATACCTATACCATACCCTTGGGAAATATTCGAATTCTCCCTATACCATTCCCAAGGGTATGGTATAGGTATGTGGATGATATTTTGGCGATTTTTGATACAAATAAAGCAAATATTGATGATTTTGTTTCTAAATTAAATAGCCGGTATGATTCCATTAAATTCACTTACGACGTTGAGAACAAAGGACAATTGCCTTTTCTAGATATTTTAATTATTAAAAATAATAATAGATTAGAATTTGATATCTATAGGAAGGACACAGTAACAGATAGATATATTCCTAATGATTCATTTCATTGCAAACAACATATGTTAAATTAGCCTCATTACATTTTTTAGTTCGTCGTTTAATCACTTTCCCTCTGAATAGAGTAAACTTTAATAAAGAAAGGAATCGTATTAGAAATATAACTAGAGTTAATGTTATGACGACGACTTAGTAAATAAGCTAATAAATGGACATAAGTTTAGGTTTAATATTCAGAATTCCACCTTTTTCACACGCGAAGAAAATGACACCAAGTATGTCTCCATACCATATAATCCGAAATATAGCAAGGGACTCAATAAGGTATTTAATAAGGTAGGCCTCACCTTAGTCTATAAGTCATCAGACAATCTGAGGAATATCTTAGGAAATCCCAAAGATAAGATTCCTAATTGTGAGAAAAGTGGAATTTATGAAATTAGTTGTAATGATTGTGATAAAAAGTATGTTGGGCAAACTAAAAGGTCAATTAAAACACGATTTAAAGAACATTTAGCACACTTAAAATACAATAGAACAGAAAAGTCTAGCATTGCCGAACATGCCCTTGAAGCTGATCATACTGTAACATTGGATAATCTAAGATTGATAAGGATGTATCTGATAGGAGATTGTTAAAACGCATACGAAAGTATGGAAATCATAAAATGTAAAAGTAGTTTAAATAAAGACAGAGGGCCTATTCCTTATAGTCCCCTCTACTGGTTACTTGACCGGAATTGATGGCATTGTCTATGTCATTAGTTCCGCTTGAGTAATTCATGGGTTAGGCTAAGTATAAATAGGGTAGATTTGTAGTTTAGCTTTAGTCAATCATCGCTCCTGATGAAGCTAACATGGTTAGCGAAAACGCGCGTCGAGTGCAAAAATAAAGTGTTTGGTGTAGTGGTCTTTACAAATATTCGTGTAACTTCCAGAATAATCGTCGGATTGACTTAAAATTTTCTGTGCGTGTACTTAAATATATATACATTAGGAAAATGAAATAAAAAAAATCGATTTTTTTGCAAAATCTAACTGTATATAACCCCATAAAACGCATTAGTTACAGTTTGAAAGAAGACTATTTCAATACATCAATTAGTTCTATTAGGTCTATATCTTGATGCAAGAATTATTGTATACGTAGCTAGTTTGTGTCTTTTAAAGGATATGGCGCCAAAATCCGAAGAAATTAAACATTTTTTTGAAACATAATTTTTATTGCAAAAATGGAGAAGTTTATAATTATTTTTTTTACTAAATTGTTTGTTAGGTCATAAAGAACACATTTACTCAATATAAACCCCCTTCTGCTTGAATGATCGCCTCCATTCTCGGTCTGAAGCGGTCGCAGGCCCGTTGTAATGAGTCACAGTCCATATCAGCGAATACCGCTTTAATAGCGGCTCTCAATGATACGACGTTTGTATGTCTGAACTTGTTAGTGACCCTTTCAACCACGCTCCGTACATAGAAGTCCAAAGTATTTAAATCTGGGCTATTGGGAGGCCAAAATTCTTTGGGTCAAAACATGTCGACCTTGTCCGACGACCAATTTTTTCCTTGCCGGTGTTGCAAAACCTTCGTTGGACTTCTTCGACTCGTTATACTTCGCGACAACATCATACACAGTCGATCTGGGGTACCCGAAGAATCGAATTATTTCTGTCGCTGAGCGCCCAGCCCGAACACTTTCGATAATCACGGCCCTTCGAGTATACTCCGCACTTGGTTTCAACATGGCGACGGTTTCGAGGTTGTGGATGTTTAGTACATTCGTCAAGCTATTTGGACGCCAGTCGCGACCTCTCGAAGTGTCGCACCCTGTATGTATTTTAGATGTGCCTTATGTTTTATTTATAGTAGTACTTTAAATGAATCACTGTCTTAATAACACAGGTCTGCAACAAAAAATGCTGTCTGGATGTTTTCAACTGATTTCTATGTATTTAGGTGTTCTGAAAACTAAAAAAATACTCACAAAAATTCCAGAACGTCAGGTTATTTTGCAAAACGCAAAATTTTATTATAAAAAAGGGTTTTTTGGGCTAACTTGAAGTCATAAATAAATAGGTACAATTTTATTTTGATTACTGTTTTTAAATGTATACAGGCCATAACTATCATTACTTTCTAAATAAAGAACGCCCTGTGTGAGCTAAATTAACAAACATAAACGTTGTAACCAGAACGTGCGCGCTCCGATAGTGTAGAAAGTGACGCGGTACAATGACGTGTTAACTCGTCATTGTTTTATAGATCTTGGTTCAATATAGTGCAATGTCATCTGTGCGGAAGTATGTGAATTCGTCTGACAGTTTGTGTTATATTTGTGGCGAATATATGGTATTAAAGCAACAACTTAATATTACGGACTTTGTAAAAAAAGTATACTTCACGTATTTTGGCTTAAAACTTGGAGATCAGGATAAAGTTTGGGCACCTCATAAAGTCTGCAAACGATGTGTTGAAGACCTTCGAAATTGGTTTAAGGGCAAGAAAAAAGCTTTCCGATATGCGATTCCTATGGTATGGCGCGAGCAAAAGAACCATAGTGATGATTGTTACTTTTGTTCGTGTAATGTGAAAGGGTATAATTCAAAATGGAAGCAGTCCATTTCATACCCCAATCTGCAATCAGCTATTCGTCCCATCCCTCATGGGACCGAAATACCAGTGCCCAAGGCCCCTGCTACCTTGGAAGAGATTCCAAGTTCTGACGAAGATGGTGCTGTACCTGAACCCGATGACAAGTCAAGTTTTCAATTTGAAGATGACAGCAGTCCAAAATTGTTTTCCCAGGGCGAGCTAAATGATTTGGTAAGAGACTTGAATCTTCCCAAAAACGCTGCTGAGTTGCTTGGATCAAGGCTCAAAAGCAGGAACTTACTTTTGCCGGGAGTGTCTTCCTCCTGGTTTAGAGGACGAGTTGGTTTATTGTACCAATATTGAAGGTTTGATGGATACATTTAAGATCTCATACGACCCAGCACAGTGGCGTATTTTCATAGATTCTTCAAAAAGAAGCCTTAAAACAGTTCTGCTTCACAATGGCGGTTTCTATGCTTCCATTCCTGTCGGTCATTCCGAACACCTCAAGTAAACCTACAAGAACTTGGAATTGGTTCTTTGCAAATTAAAATATAAAGACCACGGTAGGCAAGTGTGCGGTGATTTAAAAATCTTGGGCATGTTGCTCGGACAACAACCTGGGTTTACCAAATTCCCTTGCTTTTTGTGTCTATGGGATAGTAGAGACCGAGCAAATCACTGGACCAAAAAGTGTTGGCCTACGAGGGAGCTTAAAGTTGACGAAAAGAACGTCCTGCATGAAACTTTGGTGCCTCCTCATAAAGTTCTTCTACCACCGCTTCACATAAAGCTGGGATTGATGAAGCAATTTGTAAAGTCACTTCCAAGAGATGGAAATTGCTTCAAATACTTAATATCAAAGTTTCCAGGCCTCTCGGAGGCAAAGTTGAAGGAAGGTGTTTTCGTTGGACCAGATATTAGACGGCTTATGGCTGATCCACAATTCATCACAACCATGACGGATCCTCAAAGAGAAGGGTGGATTGCCTTTAAAGAGCTCATAGAGAATTTTTTGGGCAATAACAAAGACCCTAACTACAAAACAAATCGTCAAAAGAATGTTAAAAGCATTTCAAGCTTTAGGTTGCCTAATGAGTTTAAAAGGACATTTTCTTCATTCCCACCTCGACTACTTTCCAGAAAATTTAGGAGCTCTGAGTGAAGAGCAAGGTGAACGATTTCACCAAGATATTAAGGAGATGGAAAAAAGATACCAGGGAAGATGGAGCGTCTCAATGATGCAGACTACTGTTGGACGTTTTAGAGAGACCTTCCAGATGCTTCCTACAAGCGAAAATGTACCAAAAGGAGTTTCACTGGGAAAAAGAAATGTGTTTAGTGCTTACTAATGAATGTATTTTACATAAAAAAATAAGTTTTGTTACGCAGTTATAAATTTAAAAAAAAATTTTTAGTCTTTTATTCTTTATTTTAAGATGATAACTTGTTTAACATAGATACCTACATTGTCAGAAAACGTGACGTTCTATGACAAAATGAAAGTCATTTTGGGATTCAGTACACCTAAAAACATAAGAATTACGCAAAAAAAACCAAAACAGCTCTCAATTTTTTTTTTTTTGCAGACTTGTGTAATGCATTGTTCCAAAAACTGTCGTTTTGTTGCTACTTGTCGAAACATATAACTTTCTAGGATATATATAGTCAATCCAAAAAAGTCACCATACATCACCTGCTTTCTATACTATTTTTCTGTTATGTTTAACTAATTAATTGGAACTATGAGAAAACATGTTTAAATTAATATTTGAAACTTAACCAACGAGGATTAGTATTAAAAACAACTACGGAACATTTTATTTAGAAGTTACATGATTGTTATAAACATGTAAACAAAATTAATGTCAAAAAAGTCTCCATACACTCAAGAACTGCATTGAAAAAAACACGTTATAATCGGCCAAATTTTATCAAGCTATCTATTGCCCGCTAAACTGAAATCAAATGAATAAATTTCGGCCATACTTTATAATCTGTCATTTGCTGCTAGTAATTTTGCAGTGGATTTTCAAAGTATTAAAAATGAGCGAGAGAAATTGGGAAAGTCCATTTCAAGTTCGAAAGATCATAATTGATTTGTGGAAAGATGGAAAATCGTACAGAAATATAGGAAAAATTGGTAAAAAAGTCGCATGCTGCTGTTCAGTACATTGTAAACAAATATAAATCAACGGACTCCTATAAAATTCGACCACGCTCCGGTCGTCCCAAGAAACTGACTCCACGTGAAGAGGCCAGTATTATTAGAAAAATAATTAAGATCCCAAGAAAAGTGCACCAAAATTAAAAGAAGTGCGGCAACTATTTTCGAAAAATGTTTGTTCACAAACAGTGAGAAATTGATTACACAGGGCCGGTGTGCAGCCAAGAAGATGCAGTTAATTTCGGAAGCCAATCGTAAAAAAGCAGTTAGCTTTTGCTAGGGAATACGTTACTAAACCTCCTGAATTTTGGGAATCCGTAATCTTTAGTGATGAAATTAAAATTAACCTTTTTGAATCTGTTGGCAGAACTAACTACTGGAGAAAGAAGAATACCGCATTCGATATTAAAAACATTTGTTCCACGGTCAGACAAGGGGGTGGTAGTGTTCTGCTTTGGGGATGCATGTCCGCTGGAGGGGTTGGAAATTTGCATTTTAATAATGGTACCATGGATTAACATGTTTAGCTGAACATTTTGGGAGACAATTTACTAGAAAGTGGCCAAAATTTAGCACTCGAAAAAAGATACATTTTCCAACAGAACAATGGACCGAAACATACCGCAAACTTGGTGCGAGAATGGATGATCCATAATGTGCGATAGCAGCTTTATACATCTCCGCAATCACCCGATGTTAACCCCATTGAGCATTTATGGGAGGAACTTAAACGGCGCGTTCGCAAACATAATGTTTTTCAAATAGAGAAGAATTTAAAAAAACAGAATATTGAACGAAAGGGAGAACGTGCCAGCAGAAGTTACTAGAAAGCTGGTTGTAGGCATGACAAAAAGGTTACAGGAGATTATCAAGGCCAACGGCGGTCCCACTAGATATTAGTTTAAACGAAGTTGTTATTTTCTGTTAAACTCCGTCAAACTATTGTTGGTAATTGTTAAGTACATGGAGACTTTTTTGACATTAATTTTGTATACATTTTTATAACAACCCTCCTTGGTTAAGCTACAAATATTAATTTAAACATGTTTTCTCATAATTCCAATTAATTAATTAAATACAACAGAAAAATAGTATAGAAAGCAGGTGGTGTATGGAGACTTTTTGAACTGACTATGTATTTGAAAAGTAATTACTTTCCCCATATTTGTAAGCCTTGTAAAATACTATATTTGTAAGCCTTGTAAAAGACTAGATCTCTCTCTGATTGTAGTTTTAAAAAGCTTACTCTCCTCATCCGCTTTTAATTGGCTACCAATCGATGGAGCAACAATCATCGTCAAAGGGCACCCTTATCGTAACCTAACACTTACGTATAGGCGCTCATTAATAAGAAAAAGTTGCATTTTACAATACTGGAAGAGAAAAGACGCAAAGAATTTTGGATGGTCTTAGCTTCTACTTGATGGAAATTCGTTATAAATATATAATAAAAGACTGTTTTTAGTCAATTTCCACTGGTTTATTTAAATTGCGATGACGCGTTTCGCTGTCGATGCAGCTTCTTCAGATCTACATCTTACACTCTCAAGTTAGGTTTAATGTTCACAATTGACATGACCCACATGTTAATTGATAAACCCCTGATTTATTGTCTTTATTGATTTGTGGTTTGTAGTTTTTAAGATATTTCCCTATAGTATTGTTAGTCTTGTAAGCTATGTTGATAGGTTAAGCATTTAAATGTGGTATTTCTGTCCTTAAAACCTGGGTATATTTCTGAGATTGCCTTGTTTCTAAGTTTTTTCCTAACGATATTATTAGAAAGTTGATTTTCCCTTCGACTTCTTCCATTGTAAAACTGATATTTCTATGTAAAGAATTAAGATACTGTAAAAAGTGAGTTAATTGTCTGTCCGTACGTGTAAACCATAAAATTATATCGTCTACGTATCGATACCAGTATAGACAATTATTATTGTTATTACGGTTGTTAAATATCATTGTTTCAATACTGTCCATGAAAATTTCGGCAAGTAATGTACTCCCTATAATTAACCCTTCCTTACTATTGTAGAATGTATTGTTAAATGAAAAATAATTTTGTCTTAGGCAATTTCTTAATAAATTAATTATGTCCATTTTTATAACTTCATTTACTTTGTTTTTTTTAATAGGTTCTCTATTAAAATTATTGTTTCGTCTGGGGGAACACTTGGAAATAATTTTTTGACATCGAAAGAGACTAATTAGAATTATCTGGTATTGTTATATTCCTAACATTATTCACGAGTTCGTATGAGTTTTTTAATACTATATTTAAGTTCAAATTTGGTATAAATGGCTAAATATATGATCAAAAACTCATACGAACTCGCGAATAAAGTTAAGAATATAACAATACCAGATAATTCTAAATTAGTCTCTTTCGATCTCAAAAACTTATTTCCAAGAGTTCCCCCAGACGAAACAATAATTTTAATAGAGAACCTATTAACAAAAAACAAAGTAAATGAAGTTATAAAAACGGACATAATTAATTTATTAAGAACTTGCCTAAGACAAAATTATTTTTCATTTAACAATACATTCTACAATTGTAAGGAAGGGTTAATTATGGGGAGTCCATTAAGTCCATTACTTGCCGAAATTTTCATGGAGAGTATTGAAACAATGATATTTAACAACCATAATAAACAATAATAATTGTCTATACTGGTATCGATACGTAGACGACATAATTGTATGCTTTACAGGTACGGACAGACAATTAACTCACTTTTTACAGTATATTAATTCTTTACATAGAAGTATCAGTTTTACAATGGAAGAAGAAGTCGAAGGGAAAATCAACTTCCTAGGCTTAACAATCAGTAAAACCACGAAAAAAACATAAATTTGCAATATATCACAAACCTTGTCATACAGATACCACAATTCACAATAGCTCTCACCACCCTAACCATCATAAACTCGCAGCTTATCATAGTTTTATACATAGACTAACTAATATCCCCTTATCAGAGGAAAATTTTACTAAAGAATTAAATTACATAAAACAAGTAGCCGTTTACAACGGTTATTCGGTTACTTTAATCAATAATATCGTTAGGAAAAAACTTAGAAACAAGGCAATCTCAGAAATATACCCACGTTTTAAGGACAGAAATACCACATTTAAATGCTTAACCTATTTCGGCAAACCAACGGAAAAACTGGGGAAATTTTTAAATCAAAAAAATATCAATATAGTTTACAAGACTAACAATACTATAGGGAAATATCTTCAAAACTACAAACCACAAATCAATAAAGACAATAAATCAGGAGTTTATCAATTAACATGTGGGTCATGTCCTAACACATACATTGGACAAACTGGACGTACATTTATACAAAGAATTACAGAACACCAAAAAAGTTTCATCCATAGAAAATTTAATTCATCATATGCTAATTATCCTTTAACAGAAAATCACACATTTAACAAGAATTTCAAAATTTTACACACCCAACAAAAAGATTTAAAACTAAACCTTTTAGAGACAATGCAAATAAATCGATTAAGGACAACAGGTACTTTACTCAATGACCAGGTAGATTTAAGCAATTCCCAATTTTGAATTTATTCTCCTAATTACAGATCTGTGTGGGTTTTCCAATACTATCAATTAGGTGTAATATTATAATTAAGAAATTATATAAAATTGTGAACATTAAACCTAACTTGAGAGTGTAAAATGTAGATCTGAAGAAGCTGCATCGACAGCGAAACGCGTCATCGCAATTTAAATAAACCAGTGGAAATTGACTAAAAACAGTCTTTTATTATAAAGGGTGGGCCATTTAAAAGTTTAAATTTAAAAATGCAATAAAACAAAAACGGTTTGAAATTTTGCCAAATTTATTTTTTTGTTGTGAAGTACAATTGTTACGGTTAGAGATGGAATATTATTTCATTCATATGGCTGCCGCGGCTGGCCTCACAGTATCCCATTCGATCGGACCAATTTTCGAGCACTTTTTCGAGTGTAAGGGGTCGTATTTCGGCAATGGTATCACGAATGTTGGCCTTCAAATGCTCAATTGTCTCTGGTTTGTCGGCATAACACTTGTCTTTAACGGCGCCCCACAGGAAATAGTCCAACGGTGTCAAATCGCAGCTTCTTGGCGGCCAATTGACATCACCATTTCGGCTAATTAAACGGCCATCAAACGTTTGAACGCAATATATCGATTGTGGCATGAGATGTGTGGCAAGTTGCACCATCCTGTTGAAACCAAACATCGTCCAATACCATGAAGAGCGGGCACAAAAAAATCGGTTATCATGGTGCGATAGGTAGTATTGCCAGATTCGAAATAACCGGTGGTTCAAATTTAAACCGATAGATGGCCCACCCTATATATTTAAACGCAAAGAATACGAATAAAACGACTAGTATTTCTAACACTGTACTTTGTGTACCCGATTTAAAGGAATTAGACGCGTGTATTTGTTCAAAAGATCACGATGGAAAAATAACAAACCTTGTTTTCTTGCGTATAGGTGCTAATATTTACAGTTTTAAATTTGCTTACCAAACTGGTATCGGATGTGGTTTATGAATACGTTCAGCTACTGTCTCATTTATGTTAAGCCAATAATTATAATCTTGGTAATATTGAAAGGTTTCGTAGAATGCTGAAAATATATATAATAAAATTTAAATATTTCTACTAATTTATTCTTATTTCATGGTTATATTTAGGAGAACAACATTGATGTCTCATATTTTATTCCCTCTGACCATCGCAATATAAGCATGTAAAAAATTTTAATTAAGGATATACACAAAAATTTTAAAAACAATTATTTATAGACATTTTACAGACTCCGCCTGCAGTGTTGATGGATGGGTTGAGTAGTTCATCAACACTGTAGCCGGTCCCAAGCCCGGATAAAGGAGGAGGGTAGTGGCATTAGGAGTTAGCACCCTAACACACGTAAAACCTAAACTAGGAAATGCGAGTTGTTTTTGAAAAGTAGGATGAAAAATCACAGGATAAGCAAAAATCCCCGGGTGGCAATCCACACCTTCTTGGCATCTTTGTGATTGAGTTTATATTTTTTAAATAATAACTTTTGATAATTAGAAGTAGATAATTTAGTACCTATGTATTATTACTATTCTGCTAAAACGACAAGTTTTTATAGTCTTTTTTTTTCTCTTTCTTTTGTTGCTTCTTAGAGACGGATAATGAAGACAAGTTCGAAGAAGGAGAAGAAGACACTGAAGAGGACAGCATCTACCAGGAACTTGAGAGCTGAGAGGAAATGGACATCCCTGAAGAAGCTGCAGGAGATCCAGGACCATCTGAGAGCAAGAGGATGAAAGTTTCATTTGCAAGGGGCGTTAAAGAGATTTTAAACATGAAATTGTCCATTTTATTAGATCAATGTAAGGTATCCGACAGAAATGCCACGAGAATTTTGATAGCTACTCTAGAAGCACTAAACCTTGACCCTCTTGAGTACAAAGTCTCGAAAACTTTATTACATGATAGAAGGCAAATGTTCAGAGAACAATATAATAAAAAAATTTTTGATAAAGTAAACATTCCTGAAAAAGAGCCCGTGGTTGTCCATTGGGACGGTAAACTTTTACCGGGTGTTTTAAAAAATGAACAACGCTACAGCTATTTTATATGGCGAAAAGGAACAGCTGCTGGGAGTTCCTGCAACAGCAAACAGCTCTAGAGAGGAGCAAGCCGTAGCCGTATATGAATGCCTACATGAATGGGGTCTTCTCAACACCGTCAAGGCGATGTGCTTCGACACTACAGCATCCAACACGGGAAGACTCAAAGGAGCATGCGTCATATTGGAGCAAATGTTAGGAAGAGAATTGTTATACCTAGCTCGCCGTTACCATATCTTGGAAATTCTGATAAGAGGCGTATTCGACACAAAAATGGGATCAACCACTGGATCTCATCCAGACATTTTCAAGAGATTCCTCACTGCGTGGCCCAAGATAGACAAAGGAAAATACGACACAGGTATCAGTGACAATCTAATACAAAAGCAGCTAACTCCAGAAGTAATTGCAAATGTTACTGCTGAATTCGAGACCAAATTAACTGAGAGCCACCCCAGAGATGACTACAAGGAGCTATTGCAGTTGGTTCTCGTATTTGTTGGATCACTAGACGGCAATGTTATGGGTTTTAGAACTCCAGGAGCCATTCATCATGCTAGGTGGATGGCAAAGGCTATTTACTGCTTAAAAATGTTCATTTTTCGTCGTCAATTTAAGATGTCTAAAGAAGAAGAAAGTTCTGTGCGTGACATTTCTGTTTTCCTAGTTAAAATTTATTGTAAAGCTTGGTTCAATTCTCCAAAAGCTCATCTTGCACCAAAGCAAGATTTAGGTATTTTGCATAGTCTGCTAGACTATAAAGAATGCGACAACGACATTGCAGAAATAGCCCTGACCAAATTTTCGAACCATTTGTGGTATTTGAATGCAAAGTTGGGGGATTATCGTTTTTTGATCCCACCATTACATACGATAAAAAGTTGTTAATGGCTAATAAATTGCTCAGTAGCATAGATGAACCATCACAGCACGCTAGGGTTGTAAATCCAAGTTAGGAAAGAAAACTTAAAAGAGGTAGTTGATGGAGGATTGGTAAATTTACTTACCAAAGAAACGTTTACATACTTTGACCAATTTAATATAAAAACAGATTTCCTAAGACAACATCCAAACACCTGGCCTCAAAATAATGACTTCCAAGAAGGATTGAAAATTGTCAAAACATTAACAGTAGTTAATGATATGGTTGAGCGTGGTGTTAAATTAATAACCGACTTTAACGACCTTCTGACAAACGATGAAGACCAAAAGCAATATGTCCTGGAAGTTGTAAGTAAATGCCGAGCATTATATCCTGACGTTTCCAAAAACTGCTTAAACAAAAGCTCTAGAATAGATTAGATAACTATGTAAAATTATCAACTCATGTAGGTACTACGTCTGTATCTTTTCTGTGTCTGTTTTGTATGTATTATATACCTAATTTTTATGATTTAAAATAAAAAATGTCATTAGACTTATCAGTATTACTTTGTTTTTTATTATATTTCTACTTTAAACTCAAAAATATACCAAAAAAAACAAAATTTATCACTTAATAACAAAAATATACGAAGTATGCTCCTAGTGGTACCAGGTCACGTTTTTGGGGCTAAAGGCTGTTGTAACTCGGTTTGACTTAAAATAACGACAATTATGTATAGAATATAAATTTTGAAGAACAACATTAGCTTTCTTTTGAGATATTAAGCGTGTTTCTATAATTTACCGTTCTGGAGTTATGGCTCCATATGTCAGCTTTTTGGCCAAAAATTTGGATTTTTTCAAACTTTGAGCGACGAGCGGCACGGGTTAACGTCGTTTAATCGAGCTCAAATTTCGGCTATCTCAATATCTGGAAAGAGGAATCGTTTTGTGGGGTCCAGATGAACAAGATTCCGACATTTTTTTTTCCCCCCTCTATGAGATCCGGTCACTCTAATATATGTATATATATATATATATATATATATATATATATATATATATATATATATATATATATATATATATATATATATATATATATATATATATATACAATGAAGTCTACTTATAACGAACCCGTTTATAGCGAATTTCCGGTTTAAAAAAAAAACTATTTTATAATGCACGTAAAACTTCCATAAGACTAATGTCAATTTTTATCGATTATAATGAATCCGGTTATAAAGAACTTCCGGATAAAGTGAACCAAATTTGAATGTTTTGTGCCCGTTTATAACGAACTTGCCACTCCTTGAGCTCAATGTCGCGCGACTTGATCTATAGAATTCACCGAAACTCGCTGGGAACCCCCATTCTACTAGTTTTCGCCCCGTCGCTAGTTCGAGCACCATTATTTTCGATTCACTTGTGTTATGCGGTTCTAATGAATACTTGATCAAAGTAGCAAACTGAATGTTTAAGTTTTTATTTAAAAATAAGTACACAAAAACGTAAAATGTTTACTTTAAAATACAAACACGATATTATGAGGAAAGTAGAGAATGGAGTTAAACGAAGTGATGTTTGCAAACAGTTGAATTTAACTAAATCTACGGTTTTACCATATGGAAGAAGAGGCAAGACATCTTATCAATCTATGATAAGAAAATCTACACATGACCAAGTCTAGTAAGGACTCCCCAAATGGTTTAGTCAAAAACGACATGAACATGTTCCTATTACGGGCTATTCTTTACAAGAGGAAGCTAGTGAATTGGGAAGGAAAATAGAGAACACCGAGTTTAAGTGTTCTAGAAGTTAGATTGAACGATTTAAAAGCGACATAATATTAGTGGGGTTACGATAGTAGGAGAAACTGCAGAAGTGGATATGACTGTTGTTGATGACTAGTTGGCCAACGTATGGCCGGAAATTCGAGAAATTTATGAATATGTGGACATTTTTTACTGCGGATGAAACGGGTTTGTTTTACAATTTGACGCCTGATAAGACATTAAAGTTTGTCGGAGAGAATTGTGCTGGTGGAAAATTATCAAAAGTAAGGAGAAGGGAGCCCTATCGGATACGGGATTCTACTTCAAAGTGAATAGTTAACCCAAGCTTAAAACTTAACCAAACGAAAAAATCCCGAAACAGAATAGCTGCTCTCGGCACCTGGAATATACAGGGATGGAGGCCAAAGAACATAGAAGTCATACAAGTGTTTAAGAAGATGAACATAGACATATTTTAGTAATAAGCGAGACGAAGAAAAAGGGAAGTGGAATAGAAGAAATAGATGAAGTGATGCATTGTTGGAGTGGAGTAAAGAAGGAAGAAAGAGCAAAGGCCGGAGTTGGAATATTAGTAAAAAAGAAGTGGAAAAAGAAAATAACATCTTGGGAACTAATCAATGAAAGAATCATAAAACTAAATAAAACAATGCTAGGAAAAGACATGGTAATATTAGGAATATACGGGCCAACAGAAGACGGCACTATGAGAGAAAAAGATAACTTCATGGAAACAGAAATACAAAAAGTAAAAAAAAAATCAAGAATTAATAATAATGGGAGATATGAATGGGAGAAGAGGAAGGAAAACAAAGGACAATACCGTAAGAGAAGATGTTACTAACGACAATGGAGAGAGACTAATAGAGCTATGTGAACTAAACGGCCTCAAAATAACAAACAGGTTCTACAAACACAATGACATCCACAAATATACTTGGATGCAAGAAACACGAAACTTAACATCAATAATAGACTACATTATATTTAAAAACGATACCACTATCAAAATAAAAGACGTAAAAGTAAAGAGGGGCAGAATGTGAAACAGACCATAGAATATTAATAGCAAATATAAAAGTACCGTGGTACAAGACAATAAAGCAAAAAGGAACAAAAGATAACGAAAACAGAAATACTAATGAGATAACAGAAAAAGCAGACAAAGAAATAAAATACAAAATACACTTACTGCAAGACGAAACGATAAGAGACCTATACAGACGACGATTAGATCAAAAATTAAATGAATTTAACTACGACATCCTCCAACAGATGTATGACCATATAAAAGAATCCATCAAACAGGCTGCCCTAGAAGCATTAGGTAAAGAAGACAACGAGAATAAGAAACATAAAATTAGAATCTGTGAAAAAACCAAAGAATCTATAAAGGAGAAAAAATGACTATACGAAAAATGGCTGAATACAAAATCAGAAGAAGATCTACAAAAATATAAAGAGAAAAATGCAGAAACGAGGAGGATGATAAACAAAGAAAAGAACGAGAGATGGGAAAAATCGTGCGAACTTGTAGAACAGTATATAGGAGGAACTAGAAGCACAGAGTCATGGAGAATAATTAAAGCATTAAGGACTAATAATGTAGAGAAGATGTATATAGAGTATATCCCAGAAAGCGAGTGGGAAGAATATTATAAGAAGCTGCTAACAGAAGACAGACAAGAATTCCAGGAAGGGAACCCTGAAGAAGAACAAAATAAGGAAAAAAGAGAGATAGAACTAAGCTATGAAGAAGTAAAGAAGACAATAAAAACAAATGTAATGAAAGACTGATATTGTCAAATTTCCACTTTATTTAGTTTCACTGAAACTGTATGACGCGTTTCGCTATACTATAGCTTCTTCTGATACAAAATTTTTTTTTGTATCAGAAGAAGCTATAGTATAGCGAAACGCGTCATACAGTTTCAGTGAAACTAAATAAAGTGGAAAATTGACAATATTAGTCTTTCATTACATTCGTTATGAATTTCCATCAAGTAACAGTCACAAAAATTCAAACAATAAAAACACTCAAAAATAATAAATCTGCAGGGCCTGGGGGTGTGGTAAATGAAATGATTAAGTACAGGTCTAATAAATTACATCGAATGCTGAGAAACATGTTCCATAGAGCGATAAATGGAGAAAAAATATCAGAGGAATGGTCAAAAGCCTATATAGTATCTATATTTAAAAAGGGAGACCGCAGAAATTGCACAAACTATAGAGGCCTAAGCATAATATCGAGTATGGGACGTTTGTATAGAAAAATTATTAAACATATCATAGGGGAAAATATAAAAGGAAAAATTGGAGAAGACCAAGCAGGCTTTACGGCCAGAAAGTCATGTATAGACCACATATACACTATAAAACAGACAACGGAAAAAAAAACTGACAAAGAATAGATAAGTTCATTTAGCCTTCATAGACATAAGAAAGGCCTATGAGTCAGTACCACGACAAAGATTGTGGAACGCAATGAAAGAAATAGGCATTGACAAAGAACTAATATACGCAGTAAAAGCTCTCTACGAAAACAACACAGTGAACATAAAAATAGGACATAAAATAGGGAAGAGACTCCAAACATCAAAAGGCCTATTACAAGGATGCTCTACATCCCCAACACTATTCAAAATATACCTCGAACAAACATTAAAAAAATGGAAACAAAAATGTAGTGGAATGGGAGTCCCAATACGAGAAGATTACTTATATACTCTAAATTTCGCAGACGAGCAAGTAATCATAGCGCAAGATGAGGAAGACCTCAATTATATGGTAAGAAAACTGAAAGAAGAATACACTAAAGCAAAATTAGCAATAAACTTTGATCAAACGGAATATCTAACAACAAAGGAGGGAAACGTGGAGAATCTAGAAGTTGATAATAAAACAATAATCAAAGGAACTGATAGATTTAAATATTTAGGAACCATCATTTCAAGAAACGCACCATCAGAAGAAAAGACTAAAGCTAGATTAGGACAAACGCGGACATGTATAAGACAATTAAATTCGATCCTGTGGGACAAGCACATTACAAAGAGAAACAAAACATGCATATACAAATCAGTAATACAAAGCATAATGACATACGGGTCAGAAACATGGACGATCAACAAAAGAAATAAATCTAAAATTAACGCGGTAGAGATGGAGTATTGGAGAAAATGTTGTAGAGTGACACGTATGGAGAGAATAGCAAATGAAGAAATAAGAAGCAGAATGAACATCAAAGAGAACGCAATAAACACCATTGAAGAAAAACGATAAAAATGATATAGACAGATAAGACGGAGCGAAGATAATAGGTGGATAAAGAAAATAACGGAGTGGAGCCCTATAGGGAGAAGAAAAAGAGGAAGACCCAGACGATCGTGGAGAGACGATGTGGACGAGGCTATGGAGGACAAGAGTCTAACGGATGGAGACTGGGAGAATAGAAACGGATGGAATCAAAGGCTGAGAGAAGGAAGACAGCGTTAGCTGTAGAAAATCCTTGATATATATATATATATATATATATATATATATATATATATATATATATATATATATATATATATATATATATATATCTTTCCCTGTCTCAAGTGTCTTAAGATCCATCTGAACCGCGTTGGTTGTCTCTTCTTTTAGCTCCGTAATTTCCAGTGGTTCTCTCCTCCTTCCTCTCTCTATTTACGGTTCTCTTTGATTCTGAGCTTTACAGATTCCTTCCATTTTGTCTGGGCCATCTTTTGCACCTAGCGATTACTGTCTTCCTTCCATTGACAGTACCTTGCGTCACCTCTCTAACACTTCCTGGTGCCTCGAGTCTTCATTGGTTTTTTGCCAACAATCTCTTCCTCCAATCAGATTCCAACAAAAAAATTAACTAATAATTCAATCACTAGATAATTTTCTTCTTCGTTGCTCCCATTATTGTCACTCTCTCTCTCGCTCTCTCGCTCACCATTTACTTATAATTAGGGTGTGTTTTATCCTTCCACCATTACATACCGGGTGGTTTTGGTCGCTCAATTGACTACCTCTCTCCCACTTAGGGTCCAATCTTCCTTTTCTATCGGTTCCTTCCAGGTGTCGACCCCGCATTCTGGTTAATTAAGTTTTCTTGACTAAACGCCTTATCTCTGTCAGGTAGCGGTCTCCTGTCGTTCTTGTCATTTGTTCCTAAATGGCGGTGGCCATATGTGGTCGTCACAAGTGAAATAATTAATGATGTTTTCAGCATCCAAGGTTCCCAAGTACATCCATGTGTTAAATTTGTTTTTTGCAATTTTGTCTACAGTGTTTTAATGTGTATTTTGTATATTTTATGGATTAACCTACTTTTATATGTAACAACTTTTTATGTACAACCTACGGCCATTCAGGCTAACGAAATCTTTCCACTTCTCATGTGAATTTTTTTAACTTATTATGACTAATATTTTATTCTTGTTCCACACTAATTTATTTATTATAACAACCTAATTAACATCATTAATTTAAAGTTGTCCCAGTCACTATCAGTGAATTCGCTCTGTTCTTCTTTTCAGTTCTGCCCTGAAGAAGGTCCCAATCCAGGACCGAAATATTGGCGGCTTAATGAAAATTGTGTGATCTCCTATCATGCCCAAATTTGCCGAGCTCCCCAATTAAGATTGTATTATATATATATATATATATATATATATATATATATATATATATATATATATATATATATATATATTTATTTATTTATTTATAGACATGTTGTAAACTAAGCCGGATGGCGTAAAAAACTACTTCAGCTACCACCTTTATTGTTAGCACGAAGTCAAACAACTATCGGAGAGTAGAATTGCGTTCAGTAATATCGAAGGTTATGGAAAAGGCTATCAACTTTTGAAAATATTAGGAAAGATTTAATATTATTAGCGACTGCCAAAATGACATCGAGTATTATAGAGTCTCAAGAGGTTGTACAGGATATATTATAGAAATCCATGTCCAATTAGGGCATGATTATTAGGCTTTTGTTTATAGTTTTTGAATATCCTTAAAAATCGTTCTCTAACAATTAATAGCATTCTTCTCTACACAGTCACCTTCAACGTTAGTACAATCCAAAGTTACATGTAGTCTCTAACAGTCTTCTTTATATGAATGATTTTCGAAAATAACTTGATGTCACTCACTAATCTTTTAAAAGAGCCTCTAAAAGTATTTCTAATGCAGCACTGACAAAGAAATTGCACTCACAATTAAAGGGTGAAAGCTTTAATATCTTGACCACGTCATAAGACATAATAAATACCATCTCTTGCAGCTGGTAATGCAGGGAAAGATAGATAGTAAACGAAATCTAGGGAGAAAAACACATTCTTGGCTACATAACTTAAGACAATGGTTCGGACTTTCGCCTGTTCAGATGTTTCGAGGCGCCAACAATAAAGTCAGGATTGTCACGTTAATAGCCAACGTTTGAAATAGATAGGGCACTGGAAGAGGATGATGTAGCACTACAGAATAATGATGACTAAAGAAGGAGATCAAAGTCACTTGTTAAATTTGAGACAAAGGCATTGGAGGTAGTTCAAGAAATAGAGCTGATTGCAGACTGACAGAGAAAGTCCTATATTAAAGTATTCAAATAAAACAGTAAAAGACTGAGTCAATAGTCAGAATTAGAAATTACCCATTAGTTAAAATCATTATATCAAACACTACTTTTTTCAGTGCAAAATAATGTGTTTGGTGTGATAATGATAAATGTTGTGTGTAATGACATTGTACCAAAGATTTCCACTATCCGGCAGAATTTTTTAAAATCTTAAAAAAATCGAGTTTTTAGTCATTTTCAAAATTTTGTATCTTAGCTTCCACATAACTTAGAGATTCGAAAAATCCGGCATTCTTCTCTGTTGAACTTATATTTTCAAGGGAAAAATAGTTCTTTGTTTTAAACTTAAATCCGGCTTGACTGGGAGCTTGCTCAAATGCTCAATGCTCAAATTTTCTACTTAATATGACATTTTTGTGGTTTTATTGTTGATTTTATAAATTCAACGTAATAAATTAATATTTATCCATTTTTAGTGTTCCGTACGGAACACTTATAAGATCACTTCGGTGTCTGTCTGTCTGTCTGTCTGTCTGTCTGTCTGTCACACCCGATTTTCTCCGAAACTATTTGACATAGAAAGGTGAAATTCGGTAATAATATAGGAATTGATGGCCTCATCAGAGCCATGTAGTTTTGAGAATTAAATTTTGACTTAAGGGGTTAGTTTTGGGGGGTGAAGTCGGAAGTGAAAAAAATTTTTTTTACTAGGTCATCGAGTGTGGTGTCAAATGAAAGCTTGTGAAAACACGAGTAAAAAATATATATATAATAAAATACTTGCGTACCCTTTTCTTCGTATTACTTTTAAAAAATCGCTGTCCCCTACCTTATCTAGAAAAGTACTGATCAAAAAATTTTGAAAAAATCCTGGAATATTCTCCACGGGGTATAGATTGAACGAAAATTATCACGAGTGCATTACCTTTAATAATTTATTTGATATATAAAAAAAAAACAAAATTTCAAGGTCACCAGTTTTCAGTAAAGATTGGAAACAAACTTTGTTGAAAACTCATTTGGGGTGTGTTTTGTGAAGTCACTAATGATTTTATACCACCCTAACAACAATTTTTATTTTAAAAACAATCAACGTACGGAACACTAATTGTGCAAGTTCAACTTGCACTTGACCGGTTTTTTATATATGAAATATGATCGAAATATTGGATATTTACTGTTAATATATATATATATATATATATATATATATATATATATATATATATATATATACATATATCTTTACTAAGCATTTCGAATTGGATTGCATTTATTTTATGAGCAAGTAAATTA
The DNA here is from genome assembly GCA_019049505.1 of Pachyrhynchus sulphureomaculatus. NCBI lineage: Eukaryota > Metazoa > Arthropoda > Insecta > Coleoptera > Curculionidae > Pachyrhynchus > Pachyrhynchus sulphureomaculatus. The sequence goes on from CM032449.1 coordinate 4,286,902, forward strand.
GCGGTAACTCCAAAAAAAAACAACATCACTAAACAACCAACAGTGGTATTAGCACTCTCTATATTTACAGTTACTGCTATAATACGGTATAGATTAATACTCTATTTGCTAATAAAGATACTAAATCTTATTTTACTTGTTCGCTTTACTTCCGAATTAAAAGTTTAGGCAGTTTCACCCAAGATGGTGCTGAGGTGTATTAATCACTAGCACTTTTGTGTGCATGTTTCTTAAAGCGCTCCCACTGGTACTGTGTACGATTGCCTCTTACATACATGTCCCCGTAACTTATAAATGGCACGCCCGGGTAGTCCATATTTTTGGATGCCCATACTTTCGATGCGAGAGTAAAAAGCAATATATACCTTTTTTTTAATTTTATTGACGCTACATATCTTATATATATATATATATATATATATATATATATATATATATATATATATATATATATATATATATATATATATATATATATATATATATATATATATATATATATATATATATATATATACATATATATATATATATATATATATATATATATATATATATATATATATATATATATATATATAGCGTTTACCTTCTCCCAAACAGGTGATCGCAGCAACATACAAAGCAACAATAATAGGAATAACCATCATTCTACAATATCTCACATGCTCAGAGTAAATATGTTGCATTTTTTTGTCATTAGTAGCATTAATTATTTTTTCTTCATCTAATGCCGAATTAATCAATCTAACCATTTTAGATGTTTGACATAACACCATTTTGGCAATAATAGTTGTGACAAATGTGAAACTCTTAAGATTTTCAATCACTAAAAAAGATATTGTTCGTGCACAAAATACGATTTCACTAGATAGCATCATATCAGACGGTATATTAGTCAATAATTCATATCTCAAGTTTTGATAATTAAATCTTTACTTATTTATTATTTTTATAATTATTTTTATAACTCACCACTTAAGGTAGTTCACTCGTAAATCCACTTCTTAAGAATTTGATGAAATTGAAATATGATTCATTTAATTAAAAAAAAAAAAATAAAAATTTTGACCGAGTGCACATAATTAACATCCAATGTATCCATGAAGTATAAAAAAAGACATAGTTTTGTGTATATCTTAAGAACTTTTCTTACGAATTTTTTAAAAAACTAATATTTATTTAAAAATTAGAAAAATTTTGAAATAAAAATATTTTTTTTTAACTTATAAAAAATATATAAGTATTTAAAGTTGATATATGTTTAAAGAAATAACCGCGTGGTGAGGGACAAATATCACAATTTGACAACGCTGTATCTTGTCATATTTTATGCGCCAATCAATCAAAATCAAATCAAAAAATGTTTATTATCCAAATGGAAAGAAAAAAATATTACAATAATTTTTATTCATAAACATGGTTCAGGAGCACTGGACCTTTTGGAAGTCTGTTGTATGTGCACAAAAAATTTTATCTCTCAATGTAAATACCATTACTAATACAAATAACAATTCAATAACATATCGATAATTTAACTGTACAATACTAGTTCAATTATATAACCATAATAATATAATTCAATAACACATTTTTATATAAGCGGAAACATTAATTATACTTAATCAGCCTAAAATTACAGAAAAGTGTATTGCATCTTTATATGTTTTTTTTATCAGAAATACAAGAATGGCAAGCAATTTCTAATTTTAGAATGTCGTAAAGAGGGACAAAGTAGTCCAAGCTAAAAATTATATATTTATGTTAGAAAAAAATTTTTGTTGCAAATCTCCTGAAAGTTTGCCATAATCCAATCGTGGATGTTATGTTTCAATTTATCAAAGGCACAGTTCATTCTTAGTTTTGTCGGTAGCATATTATATATTTTTGGCAATGTGTAGGAAATGTGCCTCTGAGTTGAAGCAAATATAGTATTTGGAAGATTTAAATTATGATTTGTATTGAACCTTGTTCCCAATTCATGGTGTTCAATGATATTATTAAATTTCTTATTATTAAAACTGAATCTTATTATGTTTTTTATATAAAGTTTTCTTAAGTTTAGTAATCCAGCTTCTCTGTATAAAAGATAGGTATGAAACATTCTATCCTTGAAAAGCATAATTCTAATAATATAGTTTTGAGTCACACACAATGGCTTTATAACATTTTTACAGGAGGCACCCCAAGCCAACATTCAAACAGCATTTAAAATGGTTAACTTTTAAACAGAAATTCATTTGTAGGTTAAATAATTTTTTGAATTTAAATTTGAAACCTGATATTTATTATTTTTTCTTTAGTATTTAACAAAAAAATGTTCGTAGGTTCAATAATTTTTCAATATTTTAAGTTAATATTATATTTATTTATCAACACTGTTACATATCAACTGATAACAATATTAAATATATATTAAAAAAACGGTTTTGTAAATCTTCTCCGTAAAACTAAATAAATAGTTAATGATACTAGTAATAAATAAATAAAGTACTATAAACTATTTGTAAACTAATTAATTACTTTATTTACTACTTGCGTATCTTTAGTTACACGTGGTTTGCCATTGTCTTTTTGACTAGATATTCCTGTAAAACCCAATTTACCATAAGAACATTTTAGATCTTTCAAAGTTATGCATTCAGATGCAATTCTTTTAATCATAAGATCTGAGATAACACTTTTAAAGGCATTAACGATGACAATATTAGGTTTTCCATGACGCACTCTTTATACAATACAAAATTTATAATTTAATCTTCTCTCTTCAAAAACTCATTTGCTAAATTCTCAAGGTTTTTAACGTCATATATCGCCTCATGGGATTTTTCGTTTGGTACGGTTTGCAATGAATCATGCGCTGACTTTTTGAGCTTAAATATTTCTGAGCCTTTTCGGTCAGGAAAGCGTTTTTTTAAAAAGACTTACTGCGTCCGCAAAAAAAACCAGCAAAATTTTTAAAATCCTCGATCAGAGCAAAATTAATTATACTTTGAATTAAATTGGACGAATCAAAACATGCACTTTGGGCAACAACTATGTAAGGATTTAGAGAAAAATTTAAATACTGTTGAAATGAAATTAATGCATCCTTTAAAGTGATTGTTTTAATAGGTTTACCATATAAATACAGGTCGCCATTAATATGTTCTAAGCCCGTAACTTTGAAAGCGTGGTAATTAATCGGTTGCCTAGGCCTAATATAAACATTGTGTATAAACATGTTTCAAACAGAGAGGAATTAAAAAACAGAATATTGAACGAATGGAAAAACATGCCAGCAGAAGTTACTAGAAAGCTGGTTGCAAACATGACAAATAGGTTACAGAAGATTAACAAGGCCAACGGCGATCCCACTAAATATTAGTTTAAACGAAGTTGTTATTTTCCGTTAAACTCCGTCAAACTATTATTGGTAATTGTTAAGTGTATGGAGACTTTTTTGACATTAATTTTGTTTACATTTTTATAACAATGATGTAACTTCCAAATAAAATGTTCCGTAGTTGTTTTTAATACTAATCCTGGATAAGTTTCAAATATTAATTTAAACATGTTTTCTCATAGTTTCAATTAATTAGTTAAACATAACAGAAAAATAGTATAGAAAGCAGGTGGTATACGGAGACTTTTTGGACTAACTGTATATATATATATATATATATATATATATATATATATATATATATATATATATATATATATATTAATACCGAAGTAAAACAATAGATGTTTTTAGAATTCCACTATATTTATAAACCGTAACAATTGTTTCGACATACAATGTCTTCATCAGACGGATGATAACTTTAAACTAATTTTAAATTAGAACATATTAGCCCATATATACCTTTAGGAGTAGTAAATTACAAGATTAAATTATAAAAATAATAAACACTTAATATTATTGTACAAAAGAAGTGGGTAATACCTGTCATTTGTGGGTTTTCACACAATTAAAATAAAGATAACAATAAATAAGTTGTACCATACTTAAATGATGGATTAATAATGGGTTATTCCGGATAAAGGTTTAATAATGGGGAATTGTTTGTTTCTATTTGTTGATTTAAGAGGAGATTTGAATTTTTGTATTTGTTTATTTCTAAGCTTTCTAAGTAATTTAATTTTTTGGATTTTTTGTCATAATGAAGTATTTTGAAATTATCGTCAAAGACGTGATTTGTTGAAATTAAATGTTCTGCATAATGGGATATGATATTTTGTTTGGTATAGCTTCTTTTGTGTTCGTTGATTCTTTTTTGAAAAGATCTGCCTGTTTGGCCTATGTAAAATTTTGGACAAGAACCACAATTGAGTTTATAAATTCCCGATTTTGCTTTTTTGTTACTTTTATTTTTATTATTTTTTATTATGTTAGAGAGTTTATTATTAGTTCTGAAAGCAATATTTAGACCTATTTTAGTTAATTCTTTAGAAATAAACTGTGTAATTTGTCCGGTGTAAGTGATAGTTTTATAACTTTCTTTATTCTTTTTTGGTTTAGGATATAACTTGTTGATTGCTAGTTGATATGTTTTTTTATTAATCATTCTGTCTAAGATATCTGGTTGGTATCCATTGTTAACCGCTATTTATTTTATTATATTCCTTTCTATAGAATAATTCTCTTCTGACATAGGTACATGTAAAAGTCGATGGATGAATGAATTAAAAGCTGCCATTTTGTGTGAATATGGATGATTTGAGTTATTATGTATTACTGTATCTGTATGTGATGGTTTATGGTAAATTGAAAAATTGTGTTTATTATTAATATTTTTAATTGTTAAATCTAAGAAGTTAATTGTTTTTTCTTGTTCAATTTCTATGGTAAATTTAATATTGGAATGGATAGTATTAATATGGTTGAGAAATTGTTGTAGTTGTCTATCTGTTCCAGAAAAACAAACTAATATATCGTCTACATACCTATGCCAGTATAGAAAATATTTACTAATTGGGTGTTTGAGAATTATGGATTCTAAATTATCCATGAAAATTTCGGCTAACAATGGACTTAACGGATTCCCATTATTAAACCTTCCTTAGCCATATAAAATATGTCATTAAATTCAAAGTAATTTTGATCTAAACAAACTAATAGACAATCTAGGATTTCTTGTTTGATTATTATATTAATTCTATTTTTAGTGAGTAGACCTTCTACTAAACTTATTACTTCATTAGGTGGTATACTCGGAAATAAATTTTGGACGTCAAAAGATATAAGTTTAGCGTTTTTTGGAATCTGTAAGTGTTGAATTTTATTGATAAGTTCGTAAGAATTAAGAATACTGTGTTGTGCTTGAAAGTTGCAATATTTTTGTATGATGTCTATTAGTTTGTTTGATAATTTAACAGAAGGAGCAGTAACAAAAGATACAACCGGTCTAATAGGGAAATTATTCTTATGGAGTTTAATTAGTGAATATAATTTAGGGGCCTGCGGATTCATTAGTATTAAATTTCTTTTTTCGAAATCATTAAAAAAGTGAAAGGTCTTTAATAACATTTTTGGTAAGTTTTTGAAAATGTTCTGTTGGGTCAAATTTCAAAATGTTGAAATTATTGATATTAAGAAAATTGATTGTTTTTGAGATATACTGTAAATCGATAGTAGCGGTAACAAAAGAACAGTATATCTCAAAAACAATCAATTTTCTTAATATCAATAATTTCAACATTTTGAAATTTGACCCAACAGAACATTTTCAAAAACTTACCAAAAATGTTATTAAAGACCTTTCACTTTTTAATGATTTCGAAAAAAGAAATTTAATACTAATGAATCCGCAGGCCCCTAAATTATATTCACTAATTAAACTCCATAAGAATAATTTCCCTATTAGACCGGTTGTATCTTTTGTTACTGCTCCTTCTGTTAAATTATCAAACAAACTAATAGACATCATACAAAAATATTGCAACTTTCAAGCACAACACAGTATTCTTAATTCTTACGAACTTATCAATAAAATTCAACACTTACAGATTCCAAAAAACGCTAAACTTATATCTTTTGACGTCCAAAATTTATTTCCGAGTATACCACCTAATGAAGTAATAAGTTTAGTAGAAGGTCTACTCACTAAAAATAGAATTAATATAATAATCAAACAAGAAATCCTAGATTGTCTATTAGTTTGTTTAGATCAAAATTACTTTGAATTTAATGACATATTTTATATGGCTAAGGAAGGTTTAATAATGGGGAATCCGTTAAGTCCATTGTTAGCCGAAATTTTCATGGATAATTTAGAATCCATAATTCTCAAACACCCAATTAGTAAATATTTTCTATACTGGCATAGGTATGTAGACGATATATTAGTTTGTTTTTCTGGAACAGATAGACAACTACAACAATTTCTCAACCATATTAATACTATCCATTCCAATATTAAATTTACCATAGAAATTGAACAAGAAAAAACAATTAACTTCTTAGATTTAACAATTAAAAATATTAATAATAAACACAATTTTTCAATTTACCATAAACCATCACATACAGATACAGTAATACATAATAACTCAAATCATCCATATTCACACAAAATGGCAGCTTTTAATTCATTCATCCATCGACTTTTACATGTACCTATGTCAGAAGAGAATTATTCTATAGAAAGGAATATAATAAAATAAATAGCGGTTAACAATGGATACCAACCAGATATCTTAGACAGAATGATTAATAAAAAAACATATCAACTAGCAATCAACAAGTTATATCCTAAACCAAAAAAGAATAAAGAAAGTTATAAAACTATCACTTACACCGGACAAATTACACAGTTTATTTCTAAAGAATTAACTAAAATAGGTCTAAATATTGCTTTCAGAACTAATAATAAACTCTCTAACATAATAAAAAATAATAAAAATAAAAGTAACAAAAAAGCAAAATCGGGAATTTATAAACTCAATTGTGGTTCTTGTCCAAAATTTTACATAGGCCAAACAGGCAGATCTTTTCAAAAAAGAATCAACGAACACAAAAGAAGCTATACCAAACAAAATATCATATCCCATTATGCAGAACATTTAATTTCAACAAATCACGTCTTTGACGATAATTTCAAAATACTTCATTATGACAAAAAATCCAAAAAATTAAATTACTTAGAAAGCTTAGAAATAAACAAATACAAAAATTCAAATCTCCTCTTAAATCAACAAATAGAAACAAACAATTCCCATTATTAAACCTTTATCCGGAATAACCCATTATTAATCCATCATTTAAGTATGGTACAACTTATTTATTGTTATCTTTATTTTAATTGTGTGAAAACCCACAAATGACAGGTATTACCCACTTCTTTTGTACAATAATATTAAGTGTTTTATTATTTTTATAATTTAATCTTGTAATTTACTACTCCTAAAGGTATATATGGGCTAATATGTTCTAATTTAAAATTAGTTTAAAGTTATCATCCGTCTGATGAAGACATTGTATGTCGAAACAATTGTTACGGTTTATAAATATAGTGGAATTCTAAAAACATCTATTGTTTTACTTCGGTATTAATTTACAATGAATTTCCATCAAGTAACGGCTACCTCAGTGAATAATATATATATATATATATATATATATATATATATATATATATATATATATATATATATATATATATACATATATATATATATATATATATATATATATATATATATATATATATATATAAAGAGGTGTTTTTGGCATATCGGACCATTTTTTATCTGTATCATCCACATGTAAATGTTATTCTTTAATGTACCGTGACAGAGAGCACGCAGTTGGTTTGATGTGATTTTAAAAGAGAGGACTGTAATTTTTTTATCATTAATTACTTTTTTATTATATAAACAAGGTAAATTTCTAATTTTCCTCATTATTATTTTATCATAAAGTGGACTGTATATTTAAATGCAAAATAGTCAAATTAAGAGTTTATTTTAGAACTGGATGTTTATAAGGTAAATCATTTTATCCAGTACTTTAATTATATTAAATTTCAATAATGTTATAAGAATTTGAGCTTGGTTAACTTAAAATTACTGCTTCGTACCCTGAAATCTTACATGTTGTTATTTTTTTTAAATGGTTTAATATTTACTTACTTGCTTTCATATCAACTCCAGTTACTTGAACAAGTTCAACAGTAAGCAGAATAAGACAAGATAAATAATAAATCTGACCCCCAAATGAATAAAATCTGTACAACTTTTGCTTAAATATTGACGGACTTTCAATTTTGTTGGACCATACTCCACCAATAATCATAAAACGCTTGCAAAGCTTGAATAGTTCCATATTTTCGTTTTTTATCGGTCATTTTTACCTATACCTAGAACACAACAGCAAAAGGTATAATTTTTTAGCACTATTTCAGATTTCCAACTAATTGTTATACATCAGTTTTTCATCAGGGAATTTAATTTGGCAAATTTTAATTTCCATTGTTCTTACATAGCAACGGCTGGGGTTAGATGTAAAATGCACAGAAGAATAAACAAATAAATAATACATTGGGAAGCAGTATCCGAAAGAGTAGAACTGAAGAATCACAGTCATAGCGGTATATGCGCCAGATGAAAATCAAAAGGCCGAACAGAAGAACAATTTGGGAAGAATTAAGTACAATAACGGAAGAAGCCAGAGGAAGGCTGTATATTTCCTGAGACTTTAATGCTAGAGTAGGCAGAAGAAGCAATACAAAAACAACATCAATAGGCAGCACGGTGAAAAAATTAGAAATAATAATGAAGAAAAGATGTTGGGCTAATGCCAAATACATGATCTCATCATAACAAATACATCTTACCAACATAGAGATACATAAGTACACAAGGGCGCAACATACAAGACAAGAGAGGTCAATTACAGATTATATACTTACACAAAGGAGCAAAAGAAAATATGTAAAAAACGTATGAATAAGAAGAGGAGCTGAAATATACAGTGATCATTACCTAATAGTAGGAATAATGAAAGAATGATTGTCAAAAGATGACAACCCAATAATAAAAAAATACAAATCAATAAGGACATATAAACTAAGAAACGAAGAAATTATGATAAAATATCGACAAATAACTGATGAGAAATTCGACAAAAGATACAGATATATAAAATATGCAAATTTAGAAGAAAAATGAAACATCTTCAAGAATATAATCCTGGACGGGGTTACCAAAGTATGCGGAGTGTGCAACACAAACAACAGTAAAAGACAAACAGCTTGGTGGAATAGTAATAACCAAGAGGAAATTTTTGAGAAGATGAAAGAATGGAAAAAATATCTCAAAACAAGAACACCAGAGCAATATCTAACTATAATATATATAAAATGCAACGTCTCTCTGTCTGTCTGTCTGTCCGTTAGTGTGCTTATCAGTGGAGAACCACTTATCCGATTTACGTACTTTTTTTAAAAACATACATATGTTATCTGGCCAGGTTATAGGCTATATTTTATTACGATAGGTAGCATAAGGAATGAGTAGTGACGTAAAATCGTGAATGATGTCGGAAAGAAGTTTGCCACTAGCGCGTTCCCCTGCAATACACAGCCTAAACCATTAAATATGGAACAATATTATGTAGCAGAGAATACCTATAATCTATAATATATATAAAATGCAATGTCTCTCTGTCTGTCTGTCTGTCCATTAGTGCGTTTATCACGCGAAAACCACTTATCCGATTTATGTGTCTTTTTTTTAAATTCATACATATATTCTTTGGCCAGGTTATATAATAATAATAATAATAATCTATATCTATAATATATATAAAATGCAACGTCTCTCTGTCTGTCTGTCTGTCTGTCTGTCCACTAGTGCGCTTATCCCTCGAGATCCACTTATCCGATTTACGTGATTTTTTAAATTCATACATATGTTCTCTGACCAGGTTATAGATATATATTTTATTACATCTATAATATATATAAAATGTAACGTATCTCTGTCTGTTTGTCCGTTTGTGCGCTTATCACTGAAGAACCAATTATCCAATTTACGTGCTTTTTTTTGAAACATGCTAGACCATTAAATATGGAACAATATCATGTAGCAAAGAATATCTATAATATATATAAAATGCAACGTCTCTCTGTCTGTCTGTCCGTTAGTGCGCTTATCACTGGAAAACTACTTATCCGATTTACGTGCTTTTTTGTTAAATATACATATGTTTTCTGGCAAGGTTATAGGATATATTTTATTACGTTAGGTGACATAAGGAATAAGCAGTGGTGATAATAGTGAATCAAGTCGGAGAAAAGTTTGCCGCTAGCGCGTTCTCTTGCAATACACTGCCTAAAGCATTAAATATGGAACAATATCACGTAGCAAAGAATATAATAAATATAAAATGCAACGTCTTTCTGTCTGTATGTCGTCCGTTAGTGCGCTTATCACTCGAGAACCCCTTATCCGATTTACGTGTTTTTTTTTAATTCATACATTTGTTCTCTAGCCAGGTTATCTATAATCTTCTATCTACAGTCCCTGGCCAAATTATTAGACGCACTGCAAGATTTCATGTAAAATATTAATTACCGAGTGATATTGTACCGTTTTATTATTTTAAATTGATTTGTTTTTTATTTTTTATATTATCCAATCAATTACCTATTTATTTGACATAAATAAAACAGCATTAATTTAGAAAAGCATAAGTTTATTAAGTTTTAAAGAAAAGTGAAATTAATGTTAGTAAAAGTCAATATTTAGTTGAGCCACCTTTAGCCGCTATCAAAGCTTTAATTCTGCGCGGCATGCTATCAATGCAAGATTGTACTGTCTCCTGCATTTGAGGATGATGATTCCACACATGAATAATCTTTTCTAGGAGCTGGGTTTTGTTGGTAATCACATCTTTAGCGACTTCTCTTTTCATCAGCTCCCACACATTTTCAATGGGGTTCATATCAGGGCTATTACCCGGCCAATCCAACAGAGGGATATTTTTTTCTGCCAAAAAAGCTTTAACAGACCGAGCAGTGTGGCAGGAAGCTCCATCTTGCATGAAAGTGAATGGTTCCCCATTTGGAAACCATTCTCTGAGCTGCGGAATCAACCGATTTTGTAATACTTCTTTGTACTGATCTTGCCTCATTATTCCTTTGACGACGTACAGACGTCCAGTGCCCTTGCCGCTGATGACTGACCAAATCATCACTTTGGACGGATGTTTGACCGTCGGGACGACACAATCAGGATGAAACTTTTCTCCATGACGACGACGCACATACTGAGCTTTATTCTGCAAAATTTCGAATGTGCTTTCGTCACTGAAGCAGACCTGTCAAAAATAGGAAAAATATATAAACTTCCATGTTTATTTGCTTTATTTAACTGAAAATGATAATAATGTATCAATTATTGATTAAATTTCTGTATCTTACCGATCTCCAGAAGTCCACATCTTTGTCTTGCCATTGTTTGGCCCACTTCAGGCGCTTTGCTTTCATTGCAGCTGTTAACTTGGGCTTCCTGGCGGGGCGACAAGCCTTAAAATCTAATTCATTCAATTTCCTTCCTTCGAACAGTGCGCTCAGAAGCATTTACGCTAGCATCCTGGAGTTGTGATTTTATTACCTTTGTGGTAGCAAATCTGTTTTCTACACAAATTTTCTTCAAACATCTCTCTGACCGTGGAGTGAAAATTGGTTTTTCTACCGCATCTTTTCTTTCTTTTCGGGCTTAATTCCTTCCCTGACTCAATTTTCTTTTTTATGCGTCGTACACTAGCTTCAGAAACCTCCAATCTTCGTGATATTTCTCGGTTTGTAAATGTTTTCGCAATCACAAGGGCCTTCACTTCAGCTTTTTTACGTGGTGAAAGATCGCCTTTTCTACCCATAATGAAAATAGTCCAATTACTTTTTTAAAACACTGCATACAAAATAAACTAATAACTGAGTAGTATAAAACTGTTAAACAAACAATCACAGTCCATAAAGCCACAGAAACACGTCCGTACCTGACTCGATTCCGATCGCGACTGATACAGGTTTGTACTTGTTTACGTTCATGTATCACTTCGTCAACACAGTTTTGCCATATGTTAAAAATAAATACAAATATGTAGTCTACAACAATTCTTTTAAATAAAAATCAATAATATTGACCACATATTTGCACTGAAACAGATTATCGAAAAAAGATCAAAACAAAATAAAAGTCTATACCTTGCTTTCATAGACTTAGAAAAAGCATTAGACAGTGTGCCGAGAAATAAAGTGTGGAAAATCCAAGAAAACAAAGGAATAAACAAAAGGACAATAAGAATTATAAAAGGAATATACAGCAACAAATTGCAGTATGTAATAAAAAACAACATAAAGTCGGAGGGATTTACAACACAGGAAGGTTTAAGGTAGGCTGATGTTATTGTACTAGTGGCGGAAAATAAAAGACAATTACAAGGAAACCTCGATATTTAGAAGGAAGCATTTAAAGAAGAAGGTATGAAAATTAATATAGATAAAACAAAAGTAATGACTAGAGACCTGATTATATGCATTTGCATATTTTCATATGCATTTGCATATTTAGACCATTCTCACCGATTATTGCATATTTTATCCAAAATCTAGTATTGATGCATATTTTCCCTATATTTACAATATTTCTCGGTATTACTAGGCAATTGAATTGCTCAGGGCATTGTTAATGTCGCCGTCTGGAATCGATCTTATCGCCGGAACATTACCTACAATAGTCTAAACATCGATTAGGTTATAGTGCCAAGGGAATACCCAAAATTACGACGGAATTTTATTTCTTTGTTTCTTGGTCAGGATATTAAGTGATAAGTAGTTAGTTTCTAAGAATATTTGTTTGAGCGTGGTTCAAATAAGCAATTTTCTTGAAGACGAATTTTTATTTTAAAACAAGATTTTGCATATAATCCGGTCTCTACTGATTTTAAAAATAACCGGTCGAGTGCAAGTTGAACTCCGCAATTAGTGTTCCGTACGTTGATTGCTTTTAAAATAAAAAAATGTTGTAACGGAAGTATAAAATGATCAGTAACTTCACAAAACACACCCCAAATGAGTTTTCAACAAAGTTTATTTCCAATCTTTATTGAAAATTGATGACCTTAAAATTTCTGTTTTTTTATATACCAGTTAAATTTTTACAGGTAATGCACTCGTGATAATTTTCGTTCAATCTACACCCCGTGGAGAATATTCCAGAATTTTTTCAAAATTTTTTGATAAGTGTTTTTCGAGATAAGGCGGGTAGACAGCGATTTTTCGCGATTTTTTAAAAATAATACAAAGAAAAGTCCGCGCAAGTATTACATTATATATATATTTTTTACTCGTGTTTTCACAAGCTTTCATTTGACACCACACTCGATTACCTAGTACAAATTTTTTTTTTCACTTCCGATTTCACCCCCCAAAATTAACCCCTTAAGTCAAAATTTAACTTTCAAAACTACATGGCTCTGATGAGGCCATCAATTCCTATATTATTACCAAATTTCAACTTTCTATGACAAATAATTTTCGGAGAAAATCGGTGTGTGACAGACGGACAGTCTGTCTGTCCGTCTGTCACACCGAAGTGATCTTATAAGTGTTCCGTACGGAACACTAAAAACATAGCTTTGATTAGCGCTCACTTTTCCCACATACCTGCGGATATTAAAAAGCTTGAAACTCGAGGTTTGGCGTTGACCGAATCAATTCAGTTAATGAATAAAATCCGTCAAATAAACTCCACATTGCCAGATGTATTCCCGCGTAAAGTTAAAAAAAATTTGAAAACATTTTGTGCAATAACCCTGACTTTGAACCTTATTGTCAAATTGATAGTTTTATTAATGAGACGGGTGAACTTTTACCAGAAACAATAAGTGCTAACATAGCATCCAAATTCAAATACTGCCCAGTTACCTGAGTGGATGTGGAACGGTCTTTTTCCACTTATAAAAATATTTTAAGTGATCGAAGACACAATCTTATTACCCAACATTTGGAACAATACCTTATTGTTTACGTGTACAAGAATACAAATGTTAAATAATTTTAAAAAATGTTAAATGATTGTTAATTAAATTTAAACATCGTCGATAACTTGTTAATTTTATCCTGATTTTGAAATAAAAAACTAAAAATTACTACTTTTTTTGACCCTTTTCATGCATATTTTAAGCATTTTTGATGCATATTTGCATGCATATTGCAAGATTTTTATATTGCATATAATCCGGTCTCTAGTAATGACAATGGAAAACCAACAAACGAATATTTACATAGAAGGGAATAAAATACAGCAAGTGGAAGAGTACAAGTATTTGGGAGTGATAATGGACGAGACCGGAAAACAAAAAAAAGAAATTATTGAAATAATCAAAAAAACGAACAAACTTTACTATGCAATAAATAATAAATTCATTAGGAAGAAAGAAGTGACGAAACAAACAAAAATAAAAGTGTTCAAAGCAATTTGAATTGAATGAATGAATTTTTATTATTCACATATTGCATTCAAGGATGCCCGATGTTGTCTCCTGAAAGCGTATCATAAAGCGTATTTTAATGAAGCTAGACACCAAAAAGTCTTCTGGCGCTGACGGAAAACCTGCCATAGTTCTCAAAAACTGTACGAGGGAACTAATACCAGTTTTCTGTAGACTTTTCAACCTATCCTACAGAAAGGGAATATTTCCTTCCTACTGGAAATGTGCTACAGTTCAGCCGATACCTAAAAAAGGCAAGAAGACCTTGTCAAATAACTACCGACCAGTCGCACTGCTTTCAATAATATCGAAAGTCACGGAAAAGGTTATCAATCAGCATCTTCTAAAATATCTTGAAGAATTCAACATTATTAGAGATCACCAATATGACTTTCGTAAATATAAATCGACAGGAGATCTTCTGACTTATGTAACACATGTTTGGACCTACGCAGTTGAACACTTTGGAGAATCTCGAGCAGTTGCTCTTGACATATCCAAGGCATTCGACCGTGTTGGGCACGATGGACTGTTGGCTAAGCTACGCTCTTATGGTATGTCTGAAAAGTTCTGTTTGTGGCCCTCATGTTTCCTCAGAGAGCGTTCTTTACGAGTGGCGGTCGACGGATTTCTTTCTAACACCTTCACTATCAACGCCGGTGTGACCCGAGGCTCCATACTTTCTCCTACTCTCTTTCTCATTTACAAGAAGGATCTGTTGGAAAAGACCGAGAATCCAATCTACAGCTTTGTAGTGATTATCTCTTCATTCACTTTGAATGCTCGGACATCCGCTACTCAGACGAATATACGCAGACAGCAGGAGGTTGTTCAATTTAACAAAGACCTGGATCTTGGGGTGACAGTAACCAAGTGGAATTTAACGCTACAAAAACCCAGGCGGCAGTTTTTTCTAAAAAAATTAACGTTGCTGAAACCGACATGGTCATGTCGGGGCACTCCATTCCCCTAGCATCGTCACCCAATTTGTTGGGCGTTAATTTGAGATCAAATATGTCCTGGTATGAACGTATTGCAGGCATAGCAAGGAAAGCTTCTCAAAAGTTGGGAATATTAATTCGAACCAGAAAGCTTTACACTCCACAACAACTGTTAATTCTTTACAAAGCTCAAATTCGACCAACTATGGAATACTGCTCCCATGTATAGGGCTCCGCTCCCAAACACACACTGCATTGGTTGGCTTCTGTTCAGAGAAGAGCTGTTCGTCTGACTGGAGACCCGGAACTGACCGGCGGCCTTGATTCGCTGGAACATCGAAGAACGGTTGGCGACTTGAGTCTGTTCTACAAGAATTTTCATGGAAAGTATTCGA
Source organism: Pachyrhynchus sulphureomaculatus (assembly GCA_019049505.1). Lineage (NCBI taxonomy): Eukaryota > Metazoa > Arthropoda > Insecta > Coleoptera > Curculionidae > Pachyrhynchus > Pachyrhynchus sulphureomaculatus. The sequence goes on from CM032449.1 coordinate 4,302,723, forward strand.
AGCCCGCCTCATTCCTCCCAGAGCGGTGCATGTTAAAAATACACGTCGCGCTAGTACTTCACATCCATATGAGATTCAGCTTGTTACTCCGCGTACAACGCTTTTCAAGCAGTCTTTTATATGGGGAACATCATCCCTTTGGAATAATTTGCCCATGGCTGTGTTTCCCACTGAGTACAATTTACACACTTGCCACTCCTGGAACGCTTCAGGAACTTCCCTGTAGCACGTGTGCTAGACCCATAAAAAAAAAAATTATAGGACAATCCTAACATATGGATGCGAATCTAGGACCCTAAGATACAGGCAGAAAAACAAGATACAAGCCGTCAAAATGAAATACCTGAGAGAAGTACAAGGAGTTACACGGAAAGGCAGAATAAGGAATAGAGAAATAAGGATAAGGCTGAGAATACAAGCAATTATGGAATATATACAACAAAGACAGCTGAAATGGTGGGTACATGTACAGAGAATGAAGGATGATAGACAAGTGAAACAAGTGTATGAAGCCCGAATACAGGGAAAACAGAAGCGAGGAAGACCTAGACAGACCTGGAATATGTGTATTGGAAGTATACTTAAAAAGAAGGGAAAATCCTGGAAAGAAGCAGTGAAAATGGCAAAGAATAGACACAGTTTATACGTGAAAATTGAGAGGGAAAAAGGAAAATATATAACTACCCTACATCGTACGGTAGAAGGGATATAGGGTAAGTCCGGGATATACGCCCCAGCAGGATAGACGCCTCTGTACATTTATGTGAAATGTAAGGCGCGTAAACAAAAGAATGCCTTATAATACGAACGTGCCCCTCCCTCACTTCAATCTGCCACAAAGCGTTTGCGCGTGCGGTTGTGCGTAGGAGCGCTAATGGCAGTGAAGAGCCAAACAGTCGAGATTTTACTTTATGGATGATTTTCGGCCCTCTATAACTTTGGAGTTAACATGTAAGTTTATTTTATTTTTATATCTGAATAAGGAGTAGGGTATGTAGATTATTATTAATTACATTTTTAGGATAAAATAAACGTATTTATTTTTTTTTTCGAAATATATCCCTGTGAAAAGGGATATATGCCCCGATATGTTTTGGGGTAGTCGCCCCTAAGAGCATCTATCCCTACTTCACTTTAATGCATGCTGGCTTTAAGGGCATCTATCCCTTGCCGTATTTAAGTGTACGTTTATATGATTCAGATTGAAAGTGCCCTGTAAATACAAGCGCAAAGCCGGCGTCCAACCGCGTGTCATTACTTGGACCGAGGACACATTGGCTGCAGCTATAGTAGAAATGCAAGATAAACGATATAGCAAAAAGACACGGAATACCATCTAGGACGTTACGTCACCGGTTTGCTACACAAAATAAGAAAATAATACCATTAGGTAGGTACCTACTTTTATGATTACACTTTCACATTTATAATAATATTGCTTCGGATTGAGACTACTTACCTACCTCGTATAATTATGGGCAGGTAGTATTTTTTTTAATTTTACCTAACTAATACCTTCAATTTTTTTAGGAAAACATCCAACTCTTAGATTTGAAAATGAACGTCGGCTGGTCACTCATATTCAGAAGCTAGAACAATCCGGGTTTCCTCCTGACAGAAAAACCGTTCGTGCCTTAGCCTATCAATTTGCAGAAAAGTTGGAAATAAAACATAATTTTAACACAGAGAGAAAATTGGCTGGAACTGATTGGCTTCAGAGCTTTTTAGAAAAGAATCCTATTTTATCTATCAGACAGGCCGAAGGGTCTCAGTCTCACGTGCATTCGCTCTAAGCATGGAAGAAATCAATGGCTTCTATGACTTACTGACAAAAGTTCTGAAAGAAAATGACCTTTTGGATAAACCAGATCGAATTTTTAACATGGTATTCAAATGAACAACAAAGTAGGTAAAGTTCCAGCTACTAAAGGAACGAGATCCGTTCACTCTATAACTTCCGAGTGAAAAAGGTGAAACATTGATAGTCGTAGCATGCTGTAATGCAGTGGGTAATTTTCTCCCTCCAGTTGTGATAATCAAAGTAGTTCATAAAAAAGATGAATTTATGGACGGTCTACCTCCTGGTTCAAAAGTCTTTATGAATAAAAAAACTGCCTATATAAACGCAGAGTTATTTCTGAAATGGCTGAGGGAGAATGAATCCTCAGGGAAAAGTTTTACTCATTTTGGATGGCCACAGAAAAGAATCAACCGTCAACAGTCCGGAAAACTGATTAGAAGAGCATGGATTATAGCAACAACTCCCGCCAACGCTATAGCAGGGTTTAGAGGCAGTGGAATATATCCACTTAATTATAACGCTATACCAGAAAGTGAATTTTTGACAGAAAACGATGCAGATACAACAAATAAAAATCAAGCTGAAATTCCGAGCACCTCAAATACGACACCAGATATCCATGACTGTGACTCTCCGAGTACCATTGATGATTATAATCTTGGAATGGAAAGACAGTCAGGAACGAGTCTACACAGAGACCACAAATTGATTTAATAGAACTAGTTGAGGTGGCATGTGATTGTTGTTACAGACAACACGGCAGTCACAGCAAATTTGGCAGATGAAAACAATCCGGAACCTACAGATAATTTGGTTGATGCAGACAATCCGGCAGTTACAAATAATACAGTAGATGCAGACAATCCGTCAGTTCTTGGTGATATTGCTTCTACGGAAAAAGAAACTCCATTGAAATTGCTTTATGGAATCATTACCAATTCCTACGTTTCCGACGCCCTTTTCAAAAAGGGGTAAACAAAGTGCTGCAGTACTGAATTCCGATTCTAAAATAACGGAGAAAAAAAAAGGGAAAGCTACAAAAGGCATACCAGTGAAAAGAAGCAAAAAAAGATCAGCAAAAAGATAAAGAAAAAGTTGATTTGAAAAGAACCAAAGCTAAGACGCAAAAAAGAAATAATTCACAAGATTATAAGTCAAGCGATACAGATATTACTGAGGATAGTATCGAAAGTGATAAAAAATGAAAAAGAAAACAACAAAAAGAATAGCATTGAAAAAGAAAGAAAAGATAAAGACAAAATCAAAAGAAAACTGAGGAAGCGAACAGCTATGAAATTTTACAGTTCTAGTGAAGATGATAATAAAGAGAATGAGAACAGTAGTTTTGAAGTTTAAGAAATAAAAAAACAAAAGAGAAAGAAACAAAAACACGACAAAACTTATTCCAAAATCAAAGAAATATTCAAAAAGGCCAAGCCTGCTTTAATATATAGTTCAGGTTAGGATGGAGTAGATGATAAGAATCTAGATGAGGATTATTGCGTGGAATGTCTTGACTCTTATAGTAACACCAAATCCAAAGTAGATTGGATCCGTTGTGTTATGTCCCAAAAGTGGCTCTACGAAATATACACATTATATCGCAATTATTGCAACAAATGTGGGCGAATGAAGATTATTGCTGCCAAAATGGCTAAATAGTTTTTGCAGTTTTTGATATGATTATATTTTTGTACCTAAAATAATTGATCTCGTTAGTATTTTAATTGAAATGCTTATTTTTGTCTATGTTAAGCAGTAACATCATCCCATGATAAAATAGTTTTGCAGTTTTTAAGATGATTATATTTTTGTACCTAAAATAATTGATCTCTATAGTATTTTTAATTAAAATGTTTATTTTTGTCTAGGTTTAATAAACTAGTAACATCATCTTAAATAATTGAAAAAAATAGCTAAAAAGAATATATATATATATACATATATATATATATATATATATATATATATATATATATATATATATATATATATATATATATACATATATATATATATATATATATATATATATATATATATATATATATATATATATATATATGCATATTTAATAAATAATAATGTTGATTAAAACTTTATATATTCAAAATGTTTGTTTTCTTGCAAAGGGCATCTATCCCCTCCAAAAAATTAGGTCTGGGGCACATATACGGCATACGAGGCATCAATCCCGTTATGCAGTTTTATTTTAAACTTAAAATATACGGTTTATTTATTGACTAGTCTACAAAAAGCAGTACGAGGTGATTAAATGAAGGACCGAAGTTAGTGCACATATGAAAATCATGTGCGTATTATTTGTATGTTAAGAGGTATGAGTAAAATATAAAAAGTTAGGCATATATCCCGGATTTACCCTACTATTATATATATTTGGTCTGGGAAAAAGTTCCTAGCATTTTTCCGGATAGATGGCGTCAATTGCAAATAACTCAAGAAACGCAGATTGCAGCGACACCACTAAACGCTCGTTGGAAAGGTGACACTACGAGTGTTACTTTGGGTGTATAAACTTTGAAATTGGTGCAGTGGTTGGAAAAGTTGTTTGCGTTTAGAAATGGAGAAAAGTAATGAAAAATTGCGCTATATTTTGCAATATTATTATGACAAAGGGAAGAACGCTGCGCAGGCTTGTGAAAAAAAAATTTGTGCTGTGTACAGTAAGGTACTTTATCAAAATCTGCTGCTCGCTTTCGTTCTGGTAATTTTGATGTGAAGGATGAGTCACGCTCTGGTCGTCCAATCACTGAAAAAGCTGATGAAAGTCTTGAAAAAGTCCAGCAAGATGAGCATATCAGCAGTGTCGATATTGGTATGGAGCTAGGCATTGACCACAAAACGGTTTTGAACCATTTATACAAAGCTGGCTACAAAAAGAAGCTCGATGTATGGGTTCCTCATGAGTTGAACGCGAAAAACATGATAGACCGAATTAACATCTGTAATGCGCTGCTGAAACGCAATGAAATCGGGCCATTTCTGAAACGTGTCATAACCGGTGATGAAAAATGGATCACGTACGACAATCGGAAGCGTAAAAAATCGTGGACAAGGGATGGTGAGCCGTCAGAAGCGTTCGCGAAGCCAGAATCGACGCCAAAAAAGGTGATGCTGTGTGTGTGGTGGGACTGGAAGGGAATCGTCCACCATGAACTACTTCCAGTTGGTCACACGATTGATTCTCAACTCAGTTGTGGACAACTAGAGAGATTACGCCAGGCAATTGAAAGATAACGGCCCGAATTGATTAATAGGAAAGGTGTTGTCTTCCATCATGACAACGCCCGACATATACTTCTTTGATGACCAGTCAAAAATTGCGAGAGCTTGGTTGGGAAGTTTTTATGCATCCACCGTATAGTCCAGACATAGCACCCTCTCACTATCACTTGCTCCGATCCCTGCAGAATTCTCAATGGAATTAAGCTGCTTTCAAAAGAAGCCTGTGAAAACCACTTGATTCAGTTTTTCAACCAGAAACCACAGAAGTTCTTCGCCGATGGTATCATGGCTCTACCCGAAAAATAACGAAACATTGTCGATAACAATGGAGCATATTTGGTTTAAATAAATTCATTTTCACACTATAAGAAAACCAGTTGAATTTTACTGAAAAAAACGCCACGAACTTTTTCCCCAGACCTTTATATATATATATATATATATATATATATATATATATATATATATATATATATATATATATATATATATATATATATATACAGGATTACAGGGGAAAGTCGTCCTAGATAATTAAGGACGTTATAGTTTAGGTCGTTTTCTGACCGATTCGATTCTATGACATGATGTCCTAAACTTAACCGTTTTCGAGATATTGAAGTTTAAAGATTTTCTAAAAAAAAAACATGTTTTTTTTTTTGCTTTTATATCGATTTTTTTTATTAGAGGTTCTCGAGTGCAATTTTTTGGTTATTTTTAGTTAGTCTGTATGTCAAGTATCAAAAATCATCAAAAAAATTTGAACTAGTTACTAACAGTTTCAAATGGCGGCTTGTTAATGTTTCTAAATTACGAATTTTACCAAGTGTTTCCTACTTTAAATCAATAAAGAGAAAAAAAAAATGTATGGAAGTTATTCTGCAAATTATTTTAAAAACTTTTACGTCTTTTTAGCTATCTAAAACGGTATAATATCTACTGGATCTATTGAAAATTCTAAGAAAATGAGATTTCAATAGGCCCAAATGTATAGTAACATAATAATAGAATTTAGATACTACCAATTACCGGTTTACTACCTGCACCTTCAAACAATAAAAAGGGTTGGGTAAGCATTTTTTTCCGGTCGGGGTACTCTCTGTGCGAGTGACATTTGCTGTTCACTAAACATTATTGAATGATTTTTAGTCTGCTCATGCGATTCGTCCGTGGTAGATGTGCTATACCGTGCTTTTCAAAAATATCTGTGTTTCATCTTCTGACTATGTGAATTGGCTCGTAACTGGATTTTGATCTCTGCTTGTGAATATGGCAACGTATACCAACGAGAAATATGCTGACATCCTAATGTGTTACGGATTTTGCGAAGGAGTGTCGTCGCGTGCACGTGATGAATACATACTGCGATATCCTACTCGTCGTGTACCTAATGTTAGCGTATTTGATTGAACTTATCGAAGACTACGAGAAACTGGTTCCGTACAAAGACGGCGGACTGACATGGGACGACCACGTATCTTTGACGAAGACGAAGAAAACGAAATACGACGTCTCTTTGAGGTGGACCCAACCACATCTACAAATGTTGTCGCACAACAGCTTGGTATTTCGCAGTGAAAGGTATGGTTTGTAATGCATACTGTTGGGCAACACCCTTACCACTATACGCCCGTGCAAGTCATTGAAGAAGGGGATCCGTTGTGACGATTAGAATTCTGCAGATTTATGCTCAATACCGATGTCGAAGATGCATCTTTTTTTAAGGAAATACTATGGACTAAAATTCGACAAAGACGGTCTTACAAACTACCACCATGCCCACTATGAGGAAGGCAACCCAAACAAAAAAAGAACGAAAGGATCACAAACAAGATTCAGCTTAAATGTGTGGATGGGTATAATTTCAAATTATTTGGTTGGGCCATTCTTCCTGCCAGATAATTTGAATGGCGGGGAATACGACAATTTTTTGCGGAACGATTTACCTAATTTGATGGAAGACCTACCTATTGGTTTGAGACAAAACATGTACTTTCAACACGATGGCTGCCCAGCTCACTACAGAGGAAGTGTTCGTGCATGGCTCAATGACAATTATCCCAACAAATGGATTGGAAGAGGCGGACCCATACCTTGGCCGGCGAGAAGCCCAGACCTAACACCGATGGATTTTTATGTGTAGGGTCACATGAAAAGTCTCGTATACGATGAGATGACTCCTATCGAAAACGTGGATGTCCTAAGACAAAAAATAATTGATGCGGCTGACGAAATGAGGCGGCACCTCACAACCAGCGTTGTGAAAAGTAATTTAGGAAAAAGAATGAGAATTTATGTTAGAAATAGGGGCGACCATATAGAACATGAATTATAATTAATAAAAAATATTAAATTGCAAGGTTTTTTTGTTTTATTTGTGTATTTTTCGTATTTTCACCTAGAACTAAAAATTTACCTTTTGCTACCCGAGCCCGCTTTAGGTGTCATTCTGTGTACAGTTTTCCTATTAAACTCCTAGTATTATACCTTTTTTGATAGCTAAAAAGACGTAAAAGTTTTTATAATAATTTGCAGAATAACTTCCATACATTTTTTTTCTCTTTATTGATTTAAAGTAGGAAACACTTGCTAAAAAATTCGTAATTTAGAAACATTAACAAGCCGCCATTTGAAACTGTTAGTAACTAGTTCAAATTTTTTTGATGATTTTTGGGACTTGACATACAGACTAACTAAAAATAACCAAAAAATCGCACTCGAGAACCTCTAATAAAAAAAAATCGATATAAAAACAACAAAACATGTTTTTTTTAGAAAAATCTTTAAACTTCAATATCTCGAAAACGGTTAAGTTTAGGACATCATGTCATAGAGTCAAATCGGTCAGAAACGACCTAAACTATAACGTCCTTAATTAGCTAGGACGACTTTCCCTGTAACCCTGTATATGTATATATATATATATATACAGGGTTATAGGGAAAGTCGTCCTAGATAATTAAGGACGTTATAGTTTAGGTCGTTTCTGACCAATTTGACTCTATGACATGATGTCCTAAACTTAACCGTTTTCGAGATATTGAAGTTTAAAGATTTTCTATAAAAAACATGTTTTTTTTGCTTTTATATCGATTTTTTTTTCATTAGAGGTTCTCGAGTGCGATTTTTTGGTTATTTTTAGTTAGTCTGTATGTCAAGTATCAAAAATCATCAAAAAAATTTAAACTAGTTACTAACAGTTTCAAATGGCGGCTTGTTAATGTTTCTAAATTTTTACCAAGTGTTTCCTACTTTAAATCAATAAAGAGAAAAAAAAATGTATGGAAGTTATTCTGCAAATTATTTTAAAAACTTTTACGTCTTTTTAGCTATCAAAAAAGGTATAATACTAGGAGTTTAATAGGAAAACTGTACACAGAATGACACCTAAAGCGGGCTCGGGTAGCAAAAGGTAAATTGTTAGTTCTAGGTGAAAATACGAAAAATACACAAATAAAACAAAAAACCTTGCAATTTAATATTTTTTATTAATTATAATTCATGTTCTATATGGTCGCCCCTATTTCTAACACAAATTCTCATTCTTTTTCTTAAATTACTTTTCACAACGCTGGTTGTGAGGTGCGGCCTCATTTCGTCAGCCGCATCAATTATTTTTTGTCTTAGGACATCCACGTTTTCGATAGGAGTCATCTGGTCGTATACGAGACTTTTCATGTGACCCCACACATAAAAATCCATCGGTGTTAGGTCTGGGCTTCTCGCCGGCCAAGGTATGGGTCCGCCTCTTCCAATCCACATTGGGATAATTGTCATTGAGCCATGCACGAACACTTCCTCTGTAGTGAGCTGGCAGCCATCGTGTTGAAAGTACATGTTTTGTCTCAAACCAATAGGTAGGTCTTCCATCAAATTAGGTAAATCGTTCCGCAAAAAATTGTCGTATTCCTCGCCATTCAAATTATCTGGCAGGAAGAATGGCCCAACCAAATAATTTGAAATTATACCCATCCACACATTTAAGCTGAATCTTGTTTGTGATCCTTTCGTCTTTTTTTTTTGTTTGGGTTGCCTTCCTCTTTAGAAGCCCAATAGTGGGCATTGTGGTAGTTTGTAAGACCGTATTTGTCGAATTTCGACTCGTCAGTCCATAGTATTTTCTTAAAAAAAGATGCATCTTCGACATCGGTATTGAGCATAAATCTGCAGAATTCTAATCGTCGCAACGGATCCCCTTCTTCAATGACTTACACGGGCATATAGTGGTAAGGGTGTTGCCCAACAGTATGCATTACAAACCATACCTTCCACTGCGAAATACCAAGCTGTTGTGCGACAACATTTGTAGATGTGGTTGGGTCCACCTCAAACAGACGTCGTATTTCGTTTTCTTCGTCTTCGTGAAAGATACGTGGTCGTCCCATGTCAGTCCGCCGTCTTTGTACGGAACTAGTTTCTCGTAGTTTTCGATAAGTTCCATCAAATACGCTAACATCAGGTACACGACGAGTAGAATATCGCAGTATGTATTCATCACGTGCACGCGACGACACTCCTTCGCAAAATCCGTAACACATTAGGATGTCAGCATATTCCTCGTTGGTATACGTTGCCATATTCAGAAGCAGAGATCAAAACCCAGTTACGAGCCAATTCACACAGATATTTTTTGAAAAGCACGGTATAGCACATCTACCATGGACGAATCGCATGAGCAGACTAAAAATCATTCAATAATGTTTAGTGTACAGAAAATGTCACTCGCACAAAGAGTACCCCGACCGGAAAAAATGCTTACCCAACCCTTTTTATTGTTTGAAGGTGTAGGTAGTAAACCGGTAATTGGTAGTATCTAAATTCTATTATTATGTTACTCTACATATGGGCCTATCGAAATCTCATTTTCTTAGAATTTTCAATAGATCCAGTAGATATTATACCGTTTTAGATAGCTAAAAAGACGTAAAAGTTTTTAAAATAATTTGCAGAATAACTTCCATACATTTTTTTTTCTCTTTATTGATTTAAAGTAGGTAACACTTGGTAAAAAATCGTAATTTAGAAATATTAACAAGCCGCCATTTGAAACTGTTAGTAACTAGTTCAATTTTTTTTGATGATTTTTGATACTTGACATACAGACTAACTAAAAATAACCAAAAAATCGCACTCGAGAACCTTTAATAAAAAAAATCGATATAAAAGCAAAAAAAACATGTTTTTTTTTAGAAAATCTTTAAACTTCAATATCTCCAAAACGGTTAAGTTTAGGACATCATGTCATAGAGTCAAATCGGTCAGAAACGACCTAAACTATAACGTCCTTAATTATCTAGGACGACTTTCCCTGTAACCCTATATATATATATATATATATATATATATATATATAATATATATATATATATAGATATATATATATATATATATATATATATACATATATATATATATATATATATATATATATATATATATATATATATATATATATGTATGTACGGTATATATATATTTTATATATATATATATATATATATATATATATATATATATATATATATATATATATATATATATATATATATATATATATATGTTCCTACATGTAACTAAAAGACTGAAAACAGACGAAGTCCATATTTCAACAGTTTACCCACCGTTTTATCACAGCTATGCAGATTACAAATAGGACCTAATTATAAATAACTCGACGAAAACATAAATCTTCTGCTCATTATACTTACCAAATTTGGGTTTTTTATTAGATTTGAGATTTATTTGACAATAAGCTAAATTACATTCCATTTAACGGTACACCTAAAATGACAATGGTAAACTGTTTTTTAGGAACTTATCAGGCAATAGGTTCATCAGAATTAAAAAAACTCTTTCTTAAGAGAAGGGTAATTAAGTTATTATAAAATCCTACCTGTCATTGGAAAGGCAAATGGAAAAAAATGCATTAAACCTTTTTCAGTGGCGTAGATGTACCTATTTTTTTCAGAAAAAAAAATGGTGCTGTTTTGAAAACAATATCATTCCTGCAAAGAAACAACTCAGAACCGTGATTTACTCAGTAATTTCCTTGTAAATACGTAGTTCTAAAATAATAATCCAAACATCTCTAGTCGATATTTTAAATGATACGAGTAGATACTTTATACTTTTTTGATTAATACTACACTAATCAAAAGAAAAACTGAGCAGCTGAAGGGCTTTACAGATGGTGACAACTAGAACCTAACATTTTCCCTTTACATACTATTTCTATTATAATTGAAAATAAAGAAACAATAACACAATTTTCTGATTTCTAGAATTCAAGCACCCTAAAGCGGATTTATAAAACGATATATACTAAGCAACCTCTCTAATACATATCACGATCGCAAGATCTGCCTTGCCATTACCATCTGTTTTGTACTTCTTTCATCAACTGAGTACCTGCCCTCCTCTCGATGTCGTCTGCTCATCTCGTATTTGGTCTCTCTGCACTTCTACGCCCAAGCTTTGGTCTTCACTTCAAAATTATTTTTGTCTATCTGTCATCTGTTCAAAGGGCCAGGTGTCCTCTTATCTTCATTTTAATTTGGTTACCCTTTCTAGTGCATCACCAGCTTTAGTTTGTTGTCGAATTCATTCATTTGCTATGGTTAATCTTAATCTGGTTAATGTCCCAGCTCCGTAGGTGAGAACAGGGAAAATACACTGATCGTATAGTTTTCCTTTTAGAGTGTTTTAACTGTCATTTAAATTACCAAATGCTTTCCAAGAGATTTTAATTCATCGAGAAATTTCCTCAGTTATGCCATCTTTAGTTGTGGTGATTTTCTGTTATAAATACATGTGTATATATATATATATATATATATATATATATATATATATATATATATATATATATATATATATATATATATATATACATATATATATATATATATATATATATATATATATATATATATATATATATATATATATATATATATACAGGGTTACAGGGAAAGTCGTCCCTAGATAATTAAGGACGTTATAGTTTAGGTCGTTTCTGACCGATTTGACTCTATGACATGATGTCCTAAACTTAACCGTTTTCGAGATATTGAAGTTTAAAGATTTTCTAAAAAAAAAACATGTTTTTTTTTTTGCTTTTTATATCGATTTTTTTTTTATTAGAGGTTCTCGAGTGCGATTTTTTGTTTATTTTTAGTTAGTGTGTATGTCAAGTATCAAAAATCATCAAAAAAATTTGAACTAGTTACTAACAGTTTCAAATGGCGGCTTGTTAATATTTCTAATTTACGAATTTTTACCAAGTGTTTCCTACTTTAAATCAATAAAGAGAAAAAAATGTATGGAAGTTATTCTGCAAATTATTTTAAAAACTTTTACGTCTTTTTAGCTATCTAAAACGATATAATATCTACTGGATCTATTGAAAATTCTAAGAAAATGAGATTTCAATAGGCCCAAATGTAGAGTATAATAGAATTTAGATACTACCAATTACCGGTTTACTACCTGCACCTTCAAACAAAGGTTGGGTAAGCATTTTTTCCGGTCGGGGTACTCTCTGTGCGAGTGACATTTCCTGTTTACTAAACATTATTGAATGATTTTTAGTCTGCTCATGCGATTCGTCCGTAGTAGATGTGCTATACCGTGCTTTTCAAAAATATCTGTGTTTCATCTTCTGACTGCGTGAATTGGCTCGTAAACTGGATTTTGATCTCTGCTTGTGAATATGGCAACGTATACCAACAAGGTTAGTAACTAGTTCAAATTTTTTTGATGATTTTTGATACTTGACATACAGACTAACTAAAAATAACCAAAAAAAATCGCACTCGAGAACCTCTAATAAAAAAAAAACGATATAAAAGCAAAAAAAAACATGTTTTTTTTAGAAAATCTTTAAACTTCAATATCTCGAAAACGGTTAAGTTTAGGACATCATGTCATAGAGTCAAATCGGTCAGAAACGACCTAAACTATAACGTCCTTAATTATCTAGGACGACTTTCCCTGTAACCGTGTATATATATATATATATATATATATATATATATAATATATATATATATTATATATATATATATATATATATATATATATATATATATATATATATATATATATATATATATATATATATATATATATATATATATATATATGTATATTTACTGGTTTTTCGGGTATCCCGTATTAGCTTGAAGTCCCTTGATGGACGGTTTCGCTTGCGTTGTTCAATATTCTGTTTAACTTAAGGTCTTCGTATGAAACTGTAACTTGCAGCAGTTGGGAATAAGGTGTTGATCTCGACAATTCTTCAGAAAAGCTAAGTCACAAAGCAATCTCGTTCCATCAAGGGACTTCAAGCTAACACGGGATACCCGAAAAAACCACTACTACATTTCACACCCGTGAGAACATTCGTTAAAACATATTATATATATATATATATATATATATATATATATATATATATATTATATATATATATATATATATATATATATATATATATATATATATATATATATATGTGTTCGTTATGATCTTTGTTTTGTTGATACTGATTGTTCATCCTACTAATCTGGAATGTTTCGTAATCTTCTTTTGTAGCGCAGCAGAATATTGTCGGCGCAGATGATTGAGATATTCACTGTTGAGGCTTATGCCTTGACCCGACCAATTTATTTCTCAAGAGATGACGTAAACAATTTGGAAGAGGTCGTGTTGCTCTGTCTTTCTTTATTGGAATTGGAGATGTTTTTTTTCCAGAGAAGAATATGCATTGTTGCCTGCAAATAGATATTTTCTAATATATATGGCTATAAGTAGTTAAGATTAAAGTAGGTAATTATACCAACTAAATACGAAGAAAAACTTTAATAATCATATTAAAAATGCACAAAATTTAATCGTTTTTTTCTTCCTCTAAAGCTATATCGCTCAAAACTATAGGTTTCATTCCCGCTTCAACTTCATACATTTATTTAAATTTGGTTCAAATTCGAGATAAGTGGTGGCAATTTCATATTATGACATATCACCAACTGGTTATTTTATAAAATCTAATAATTCCAGCGTATCTATAGAATGTTTCCTCATTGAACTTAGTCTTTATGCGATACTGGATTATCGACAACTGAAACAACGGAATTTGGTATTTTCTAAATTTTTAGTGTTCCGTACGGAACACTTATAAGATCACTTCGGTGTCTGTCCTGTCTGTCTGTCTGTCTGTCTGTCTGTCTGTCACACCCGATTTTCTCCGAAACTATTTGACATAGAAAGGTGAAATTTGGTAATAATATAGGGAATTGATAGCCTCATCAGAGCCATGTAGTTTTGAGAATTAAAATTTTGACTTAAGGGGTTAGTTTTGGGGGATGAAGTCGGAAGCGAAAAAAAAAATTTTTTTACTAGGTCATCGAGTGTGGTGTCAAATGAAAGCTTGTGAAAACACGAGTAAAAAATATATATATATAATATTATACTTGCGCGCACTTTTCTTTGTATTATTTTTAAAAATTCGCGAAAAATCGCTGTCCCGGGCCTTATCTCGAAAAGTACTTATCAAAAAATTTCGAAAAAACTCTGAAATATTCTCCACGGGCTGTAGATTGAACGAAAATTATCACGAGTGCATTACCTTTAATAATTTATATGGT